>CM055122.1:16601020-16606020 GCA_029206835.1 Rana muscosa | reverse complement strand
GCACCTCCCTAATAGCAAACATCAGATAAGGAAGTAGACAGTCCCAATCCTTTCCATCTCTATCCACCACTTTCTTCAACATTTGTTTTAGGGTTTTGTTGAATCTTTCAACCAGCCCATCGGTTTGGGGGTGATACACAGATGTACGTAATTGCGTCACTTTGAACAATTTACACAGCTCCTTCATAACCCGGGACATAAAGGGTGTACCTTGGTCCGTAAGCAGTTCTTTACAAATACCCACCCGGCTAAACACAAGAGATAGCTCTTTGGCTATGGTTTTGGCCGAGGTATTTCGGAGAGGGATCGCTTCTGGATAACGGGTGGCATAGTCCATTATAACTAATATGTACTGGTGCCCCCTAGCGGACTTGATTATAGGACCTACCAAATCCATGGCGATCCTCTCAAACGGGACCTCAATGATGGGTAGAGGGACCAGCAGGCTACGGAAATGTGGCATCGGGGCCGACCTCTGACACACAGGGCAGGAGGAACAATAATTTTCTATATCCTTCATCACCCCCGGCCAATAGAATCTCTGTAATACCCTCTCTCGGGTTTTCTCTGTCCCCAGATGACCTCCAAGAATGTGTCCATGGGCCAACTCCAACACCAACTTCCTGTAAGGTTTGGGCACCACAAGCTGCTCAACGGTTTCTTCTGCCCTTTTTGCCACCCGATACAGTAGGTCCTTCTCTACGCTGAAGTATGGGTAAGTGCAGGTATTATCTGGGTTCACTAACTCGCCATCTATTTTCACTACGTTTTCCCGTGCCTTTATTAGGGCGGGGTCTTTCAACTGTTCTGTGGCAAAGTTTTCCCTGTGAACCTCAAGATCAGAAAACTCCACAGACGGTAGGTTTTCGTCTGAGGAGGTGGGCTCCTCTCCAGTTTCTTGAGTCTCCCCTGCCAATACTGATAAGGGAAATTCCGGAGAGTCCTCACCACTCTCAGGGGAGTTCTGGCTATCACTTTCCTGGTACATAGGGGCACCAGTGGGGGGCTCAGGATCATCCCACAGTTCCCAGAACTTCGGAAAATCCCTTCCCACAATGGCGTCATGCGGTAACTGAGATACTAAGCCCACTGGATGAGAGAGGGTACCTTTGGGGGTCTCGAAACACACTGTAGTCACTGGATACTCTCGGGTGTCCCCATGCACACAAATAACAGCTACCTTGCTATTCCCAGAGACCTCTGTTTTAACTAACTCAGCCTTTATCAGGGTCACAAGGCTACCTGAATCCAGCAATACCACAACATTTCTACCATTAACACACATTTTGCATAAATGTTTCTCAGTTCCTCGAATGGCAGTGCATGCGACTGTCGCACACAGCGACTGACGTCTGCCCGTCAGAAAGTCACACTGCATGGGTTCCTCCACAACCGGGCAATTGGCTGCAATATGTCCCGCTTGCCGGCAGTGGTAGCAAACGATCCTTCTTGCCGCCTCTTGAGCTGCTGATTTCCCAGGCTGTTCTCGCCAAACTTGGGGTAGAGCTCCCACCCTCTCACTCTCTCCACCCTCACCCCTTGGAATCCTCTTATCCGCCCCTGGGGATGGTCTGGTCTTAGGGTGGAAAGTCCGAGTGTCTCTGGAAGAGGCCGTCAGGTTCTCTGTAGCCAAGTATTTCTCCACACGATCCACAAGACCATCGGCCGTCTCTGGGTCTCCATGGCTTACCCACTTTTGGATGGCAGTAGGAAGAGCTCTCAAAAACCGATCCATTACAACACGTTCCACAATCTTTGGTGCGGACAAAGTCTCTGGCTGTAGCCACTTTCTGCTCAGGTGAATGAGATCATACATTTGGGACCTGGGGGGTTTTCCAAGCTGGAAAGTCCAGTTATGCACACGCTGAGCCCGGACAGCCTGGGTGACACCCAGCCTTGCCAATATTTCAGCTTTTAGCATCACATAGTCTTTTGCTTGGTTAGGCTCTAGGTCATAGTAAGCTTTCTGCGATTCACCAGTTAACAGAGGAGCCACCAGTCCAGCCCACTGCTCCTCAGGCCACTTTTCTCTTTCAGCGGTCCTTTCAAATGTGGTCAAAAATACCTCTGGATCATCCTCTCCAGTCATTTTTGTCAATAAACGACTCACCCCAAAGGACGCGGTATTAGTGGGACGGCTTTCCTCACTGGTCTGCGGACGTTGCTGCATTACTGCTTCCATCTGTTGTTGTAGTCTCTGCTCTTGCTTCTGCAGCAGGTCTATGAAGCGGGCCTCAGATTGCAGCTGGGCTTGTTGCTGAGCCTCCAGACTCTGTTGCAAAGTTGCGTTTGTCTGCTGCTGGGCTGCAAGGCTCTGTTGATGAGCTTGCTGCTGGGCTGCGAAGTTCTGTTGTTGAGCTGCAAGGCTCTGTTGATGAGCTGCAAGGCTCTTTTGCAAACCTGCATTTGTCTGCTGTTGATTGGCATTTGCTAGAGCCAGCTGCTTCAGTATCTCCTCCATGCTGGTTTAAAAAAAAACTGCCACTGGTTCTCCACCAACTGTGAGGGGGTTAGCTCGGCAGCGGGTGTGTGTGACCCCCGGGATGGGCTCCCCACACAAAAACAGGCCCAGCAAACGGAGGTTGTGGTTTTCAAAATCAAAAAGGTGCGGTTTATTTTCTATTTACAGTGACAAAACACAGCAAAGCAAAAGAAACATAAACAAAATAAATCCTGGTCAACTTGACCTCTGACTAAACATACAGGTTTCCTAACTAACAACTGGGATCAGCCTAGTGCTGTCCTAGTCCCTAAGTCCCTGGTTTTAAATGTCCAAGCAAATAGCCACACGGGCTTTGTCTCACCGCACAGGGGTTCACTCTCCCTAGACAGTCCACACAGGTCTGGGTCCAGGCATGAGCAAAAACCTAATGAATCTGGGAGTTCTTATAGAGGCCTAAATGAGCTGACAAGCTTCAGCCGGTCTCATCAACTCCCTGTCTACACGACGCCCCACACTCTCCCTAGAGGTCTGAGTCATCCATGAGCCCACTAGCCTCAGCTGGGCTTATACAACTCTCCACCTAGTTGTATAAGTCGGCGTAAAGCCTGAATCTGGGCGAAATATATCTACCCCCCTGGATGCAACCAGGTGACTTTACCTTCCTGCTGTCACATACCCCCCCCTCTTGTTTTAACCTCGGGGTTGGAACACCAGCAATCAGGCATTCATGTACTCGAGACAAAGCATCCACATTCCCCATTTGAACGCCAGGGCGATGCTTTACTGTGAAGTTGAATTCCTGGAGGGCCAGGAACCACCTATTCACTCTTCTATTTGTTTCCTTGTTTTGAGCCATCCACTTTAACGGAGCGTGATCCGTAACCATGTCAAAGTGCCTACCTAGCAGGTAGTACCGAAGGGAATCTAGAGCCCACTTCACCGCTAAACACTCCTTTTCAACGGTGGCGTAATTTACCTCATGGGACTTCAACTTCCTGCTGAGGTAAATGACTGGGTGCTCTTCCCCGTTCCAGACCTGGGACAATACTGCTCCTAACCCCACATCTGACGCATCACTTTGTACGACAAAGTCTTTAGAGAAGTCGGGTGAGTACAACACTGGCTGGCTACATAAGGCTTGTTTCAAGAATTGGAATGCTGCCTCAGCCTCGGGGGTCCATTTAATCATGACCGACCCTTTCCCCTTCGTCAGGTTGGTTAGGGGCACAGCCTTAGAAGCAAAGTGGGGAATGAATCGCCGATAATACCCAGCGATTCCCAGAAAGGCTCGTACCTGCTTCTTGCTGTTGGGACGTGGCCAACTCTGGATGGCCTCGACTTTGTTGAGTTGGGGTTTTATTACTCCCCTCCCAATGGTGTACCCAAGATATTTGGCCTCCTCCTGCCCAATGGTACACTTCTTGGGGTTAGCCGTAAACCCCGCTTCCCGAACAGAGTCCAGGACTGCTTGCACTTTTGGCAGATGTGAGGCCCAATCTGTGCTATGGACAATTACGTCATCCAGGTAAGCCGCAGCATACTTCCGATGGGGCCTCAGCATCTGGTCCATTTTCCGCTGGAATGTGGCCGGCGCATTCTGTAACCCGAACGGCATTCTTTTATATTGGAACGCCCCGTCTGGGGTTACAAATGCGGTTTTCTCTTTGGCCGACTTGGCCAGGGGGATTTGCCAATACCCTTTTGTGAGGTCAAGAGTCGTCATGTATCGGGCTGTTCCCAGCCGGTCGATCAACTCATCTATACGTGGCATGGGGTAGGTGTCAAATTTTGTAACTTTGTTCAACTGACGAAAATCGTTACAAAATCGCCAGCTCCCATCCGGTTTAGGCACCAACACAATGGGACTAGACCAATCACTTTGGGACTCCTCTATCACCCCTAAGTTCAGCATTTTCTGTACTTCCTCCCGTATTGCCTCCCGTCGGGCCTCTGGGATCCGATAGGGTTTTAACTTCACCCTTTCACCGGGCGGGGTAATGATGTCATGCTCTACCCCAGATGTTTGTCCCGGCAGCTCAGAGAATACCTCCTTGTTGCGAAGCACAAACTCCTTAACCTCCTGTTGTTGGGGTTGTGACAAGGTGGCTGCTATTCCAACCTCAGGAATCACGCAACCAGTTTGAGCTGGTGACCAAGTGTCTGCGACTAGGGACTCTCTATCCCTCCAGGCTTTCAACAGATTAACGTGATAGATCTGTTCGGGCTTTCGCCTTCCTGGTTGTCTGACCTTGTAATTCACTTCGCTCACTTTTTCCATTATCTCGTAGGGGCCTTGCCATTTGGCAAGGAATTTACTTTCAACCGTAGGGACAAGTACCAGTATCCTATCCCCCGGGGAAAAGGTACGGGTCTTGGCTCCACGGTTGTACACTCTCTGCTGTGCTAACTGCGCTTGGGCCAAATGTTCCTTCACGATGGGCATTACCTGTGCAATTCGGTCTTGCATCAGGGCGACATGCTCAATCACACTCCTGTGGGGAGAACTCTCACTTTCCCAAGTTTCCTTGGCAATATCCAACAGCCCTCTTGGGTGTCT
>CM055122.1:16233520-16596020 GCA_029206835.1 Rana muscosa | reverse complement strand
GGCATGTTTCTCGACGAGAAAAGTGAGTGTGTGTACACTTACCTGTCCGCCCGGAAGCCCGCGCATGTTCGAAATGAATTTGACGCATGCGCGGTAGCTTCCTAGGCATACGTAGGGTATACCAAGATGGCGGCGACGGCATCGAATGTGACGAGCGCATGCTCGACGTAGTCGATGACGTCACCGCGTACACTCCTTTCAAAGAACCGCGGGTTCTTTGAAACGAGCGTGTGTACACTCGGCCGGGACAAGTTTCTTGTCCAAGAATCTCGTCGAAAAAAAACGACATGTTTTTTTCAACGAGAATCTCGGCCGTGTGTACGAGGCCTGACACTCTCCCTGCCTGTCCTTCTCTCTCCCTACACACAAGTTTGAGGTACAAATAGCACTGACACTGTCCCTGCCTATGTAACTCTTTCCCTGCGCCGGAACACACTACACAAGGCCGCCGCGCTGGCGGCCTTTTATAGTGTGGGGCGTGTGCTAAACCCCCTGAGCTATAATTGGCCACAGGCAACCTGCCTGTGGCCAATTATGGCTCTCCTAGCTGCCGGCGCTGTGATTGGCCAAGCATGCGGGGTCACAGTGCATGCTTGGCCAATCACAGCGCTGGGATTGCACTGCGATGGCGCAGTGTATTGTGGGCCGTTCGCGTCACTTGAATTGGGCACGAACGGCCCAAATCGTTCGATGTTCGCCGAATGGTCAAACAGCCGATGTTCGAGTCGAACTTATGTTCGACTCGAACACCGAGCTCATCCCTATTCTTGAGTTGTGGGGTCTAAGGCTGGGTTCACACTGATGCACGGAGCGGCTCACAGCAGGGGTCCGGTGCGTCCTTGTTCACCATTTCAGGTCCAATTTCAGTCCGAATTTTTGGCTGAATTCGAACCTGAAACTGACCAGAAGCACAGAATAATCCAGTGCAGGAAAAATGCAGTATGTTCTACTTTTTTTCTGGAACTGCAAGGACTGGTGTGAACTATGACATTAAAAACCATATAACCTACTTTCCATGCGTTTTTGATGCAGAAACAAAATGCATTGGACTGCATGTGGTGTGAACTGGCCCTAAGAGTGTGAAGATTTCATTTCACAGTGGACTCGTTAAATTGTTATCTTTTCAACTTTCGCTTAAAGATACTTTTTGTGCACTTTTTCTTTTCTCATGATTTATATGATAGCACAACACAAATTTTTGGAAATAATAGGCTCCAAGAAATAACTTCATATCAGAAGCCCCTTACCACATCAGAAGTCCCCCCTTCACATCAGAAGCTTCCCACTTCACATCAGAGTCCCCTTTTACATTAGAAGTCCCCCCCCCCCATCATTTCAGAGCCCCAAGTATATCAGAGTTTCATCATACATCAGGGTTCCCATCAGAAGTGGATACCAACTGATCTAATTCCTCAGTTTGCACATTGAGTCTTCAGATATGCCACTGACCCTAGCAGTGGGCCAGACAAAATCTTGCAGCGGGTTTTTAGTAGCCTGCAAGCTGTAGTTTGAAGACTCTGCTCTAGATTAAGGGCCCTTAATCTCTTTCACAAAGGGCAAGTTTACAGTCCCTAAGATTTTTGGCGTAAGAAGCCTTAAGTGCGACATAGTAATCTGGAACTACTTTAATGAAAATTATTCTATTTATAGATTTATATACTGTATACAGCATATTATTTATCTTCAGTCTAACAGTGTGTCAACTGATATCAATGTCAGCTGATTTATATATATATATATATATGTAGCGGGTATGTACTTTTCCGGGTGTAATTTGAACTTGGCAGAGACATCAGTGATGTGTAATTCCCTGCAGCCCAGCGGGTGGCGCTGTCGCCCTGGGCTGGGGTTGAATCATTGCTGTGTGCTGTGCCTCCTTTTTGTCCTTCCTCAGCAGCGGTATGGTGGGGCGGGGAACCCGCCGTGCTTGCTGGTAGAGGGTATAAAGGGGTTGGCCATCTTTGTCACGGGGTCGAGTCCCAGGCACCTTCAGCCTGTGGGCGGTGGTTCGTGTCGGTTCTCTAGGCGGGCCTAGGCCTAGAGGACAGCCGGAGGTCGTGTTCCATCCCAGGCACCCTTAGCCTGGGGTGAGGTACTCAGATGGAGGTCTGGAGCTCAGTGCCCAACACTGAGTTCCGCGAGGGAAGGAGATCCTAGGGTACCCAGGGATTGGGTACCTGAATCCGGAAGGCGTAATGGACCGGGGGGAGCTCCACACTCGAAGACCTGGTGCAGCAGATTGCCAGTGACGGGTGAGCCTCTCATCGGAGACTGCCTGGAAGGAAATTCTCCCCTTGCTCGGAGACCGCAACTCACTTTCAGGGAGGAAAGTGGAGAACACATTGTGTCTGGGCCTACTCGCATCCACACCTCCTTTTCTGTTCTGTTTCTACAAGGGAGTTCAACTGATTGTGTTCATTCGAGAAGAATAAAGGAGTGTTGTACTTTAATGGTGTGGGGCTCAATTCCTGACAGACATTGTTCAAGGTAACTCTCGGTGGAGGCTCCAGGTGCACAGCACTGACCTGAAGGTAAAAGAACTTTGCTTGTATCACACTGACACCTGTTGCGAAGGCCAGGCGTGGTGTCCCCGCTCCCTTCCCCTCTAAGGTACCCCTAGACAAGAGAGAGACGAGCTGAAGAATAAGAGGGGAGTGAGGAGGGTGCTACATATATATATATATATATATATATATATATATATATATATATATATACTGTATACACACACACACACAGTTTCTAACGTGTACGTAGGGGTGTACTAGGACTAACACAGCTGGCAGACAAGTTGCATTTTACACATCAAAAGGCTCAAAGGAGTTATTTACAGAGGATTGTAAAATATACAAATCCACCTATGGTTCTGCAAAATAAACATTTATAATCTATTTTGGTTACCAGTCTCACAGTCTCCATCTACAGAACAATGTCTAGGGACCAAAGTTGCAATACAGATTAAACTAGAACTATAGGCAAAACGTTTTTGCCTTTAAGTTTACTGAATTGTCTTGTTTTTAGATTGTATATTGTATTTAATGCCTTATATAATTCTCACACTTAATCACCATGTAATAGCAATTGGTTGTTTTTTCATGATGTCAAGCAAGTCACAAATGCTGCAAAGTTTTTTTCCCCCAACATCACATTGTGTGATATATTGAGCTTTTAGTAATACAGCTGGTATAAGTATGCATATCAAGGGTCCCAAGCGTCTAGGATCCACAGAACTTTTATGCATTCTGTATCTCCAACACAATGTAGATAGCATGATACATACATCTAACCTATGCCATATTTTTATAAATAAGACCGCAAAAGGCATGAAGAAAAACATTTATTTTTAAATATAGAAGAAAATAAATGCTATGAAAGCAGTTAATAGCAACATGTGAGTATTACTATAACCATAGACATTACACTGCAGACTGTAATGACATTAATTAAGCAAAATAGAACTGAAAAATAGCAGGTCGGGCTTTCAGGGAGGCATTTTTCTTAAAGTGTGAAGTTCCTCAGAGGATACTCTCCAATGAAAAATCTACAAAAACAAACAGAATATTGGGTAAGAAATGTACACCTCTGTGTTATTGAGTTTTCTATACTTTTTCATATATGTGTGTGCGACACCATAAATAGCATACACATCACATCACAGAGAACAGAAACAAAACACCAAAATTAATATGGAATTTCAGGTACAATAAAAAGGATTAAAATTGATAGTTTAGAAGTTCTAGTTTGTTATCCCTCAAGCCCAACTACAACTTAAACATTTAGTAGTAAGCAAAATTGCTATCCAAAATTGTGATTTAGAAAGAATTAAAATTCTCTATGCATTTATGCACTATTTGCACATAAACTGACCACATAAATACAATACAGTTTAGCACCCTTTCTGTGAAATCCACTATTAATATCAGCTGGTTATGGGTTCCATATCCCTCTAAAGTCCGGCAAATAGTAAAAAGAAAATTAGAATCTATTTGTTGCCACTCCTTTTTTTTAGCATGTCAGTGCACAGTAGATTTTAATCTCTAATTCAGTTTGCTCCCATAAACCAATAAATTATACTTAGTGCAGACATATTGGCTCAGAATTTTCAGTGCCAGATTCTTTGTGTATTTTGTGTTGGCTCTAAAGTATACTGTATATTTACATATAGTAGAGATTAGGCTCAGGGTTATGGATTAGTTTCATGATTAGGGGTTTAGGTTAGCGTAAATTACTTAATTAGTCGATGGGTATGATTAATGTTGCGCTAAATGTTATAAGCATCAGTGCCAGAACCATAGCCGTGACAAATTGTACTCATATACAAATTATTGGTACTGAAACTTCACATGCCTAATCCTTTTGTGCTTGACGTGTCAATCATGATGAGATAGTGGATATGGACATAACATAGCTGCTACTGGCTCCCAATGATCCTAAAACAGGACAGACAAGAAATTATTCTGTTTTCTGATTTAGGGGAAAAAAATTGTTGCAGTCCTCCCAGATATAGAAGCCACTGATCTGTATTCTATTTTACTTTGAATGGCCAAAGTTTGGCTCCCAGAAGGGCAATGACCTTTTCCTTTTGTAAAAAAAAGTTTGAGGAACCTTGTTCTAAGCCTTCCCTACTATTGAGCTTTACATAAAAAAAGTATTGGTTGGAGTTATACTTTAGGTTCTCTACCTGGCCACAACTGCAATGAATATTTTTTTGTCGCTACAAATAAAAAGCCATGGGTGTAAATCAGCTCACTCATTGCAGGTCAACAGCAATAAAAATTTGACTTTATAAGGATGTTGTGTAAACAAGAGAGAGATTGCAAACTGCCCCTTACTTTTACTCTTAAACTCTATGCCGATAACTAACTAACTAACTCTATGCCGATAACTAACTAACTCTATGCCTATAACGAACTAACTCTATGCCGATAACTAACTAACTCTATGCCGATAACTATCTAACTCTATGCCTATAACTTACTAACTCTATGCCGATAACTAACTAACTCTATGCCTATAACTAACTAACTCTATGCCGATAACTAACTAACTCTATGCCTATAACTAATTATGCTTTAGATTGCTGACTCTAAGTAATTAATGCTGCAGGTGAACCCAAAAAACATTATTATTGCTATTTTATACATTTAGGGCAACCGAAAATATGTACTTAGCTTGTAGAGTGGTTAGCGGTGAATGCACTGGAAAGCTTTATGCAATCCTTTGTGAGTCATGACTTTCTCCTATTAGTAGTCTCTTACCTATTATATTTTTAGTTTAGATATTTATGATACTGGCTTTGACATAATTTCAAATAAAAACAATAATGACTGGCCCTGCTATACAGATATCAGGGTTATCACCCAAGGATCCTTTTATGTGTATAGGTATGTTTAACAATAATGATAAATACTGCTGCAGAATGGAAATAGATGTTCCTAGATATTTGTCATACTAAACCAGTATAGGGAACTGATTTTTGGTGGTGAAAGTAAATTGTAATGCCGCGTACACACGGCCGTTTTTCTCGTCGAGAAAAACGTAATTTTTCCCATTCGACGAGAAAAACGATCGTCTGTGGGCTTTCTGTCGTTTTTTTCGACGAGAAAAACGGCATTAAAAACGACGAGAAAAATTAGAACATGTTCTAATTTTTCTCGTCGTTTTTTTCGACATGTTTTCCGCGGCAGTGTTTCCCATAGGGAAACACTGCCGCGGAGCCCACACATGGTCGTTTTTTTTGACCACAAAAAAATTACATTTAAAACGGCCGTGTGTGGGGGGAACAAGCTGTTCCTCGTTTTTAACGTCGATTTTCTCGACGGTGTTTTCACCGTCGAAAAAATCGATCGTGTGTACGCGGCATAAAAGTTGTAAAAACATTACAAGTATTCTTAAATTATATTTTGATTACTTCATAGTTCGCACTCACCTCCACTACTTGATTCTTTCTTCTGAAAGCCAGCATCAGCTAAAAGGAAAAAAGGAAAGCAATTCAATGCAGAAAAATATACTGTATATTATGTATGACATTTTTAGTCACTATTATAATAATATTTAATAATAGAACATTTCAAAGCATGCAATTTTTTTTATTGGAAATGTTGCTGAAAAATATTTTTTCCTATAGTTTTGTTTACTCTTTAAATATATGCGGGAGTGCCGAAGGGGCAGGGAGAGGAAAAATCAATACGGTAATTTCTACAACAGCTCCCGCTAAGCCAGCCGAGGCGAGTATAGAGAGTGGACATTCAGGAAGGGAGGCAGAGCCTACATTAAGGGACCTTTTGAATGCCATAAATGCATGCAAGGACTCAATAACTGCCTTTGACATCCAACTGAAAGGAATAAAGGAGGAAATACACTCAATGGGGGATAAATTAAGTAGGACAGTGGAAAGAACTACTATCCTAGAGGAGAGACTAAGTACAATGGAGGATGACTTATTTCCACTCAAACAGGAAGTTATGGGGTTGAAGAAACAAATGGACATGCAGGGGGATAAGATCGACGAATTGGAAAACAGGAATAGAAGAAGTAACATCAGAGTGATAGGCATGCCAGAACAGAGCGAGGGAAGTGACCCTATAGCATTCTTGGAGGGATGGTTCAAAGAGACCTTTGGAGCTACTTCTTTTACACCATTTTTTGGGATTGAGCGCGCCCATCGGGTCCCCTTTAAACCTCATCAGGCAAGCGGATACCCTAGACCAATACTCGTAAAAATTTTCAATTTTAGCGATAAAGCGACCCTGCTTCGGAAGGCCAGAGAAAAGGGGGATATCAAATATAAGGGGGTTAAAATCTCACTTTATCAGGATTTCTCGCCAGACCAACAGAGGCGCAGAGCGGCTTTTATTCCAATTAAGTGTACCCTCCAGCAAAATAAAATTGTCTATGCCTTGCTTTACCCTGCCCGTCTGCGAGTGACAGCGATGGGAGGCACACATTTTTTTGATTCCCCGACAAGCGTGGAGAACTGGTTGGAGGACAATAAAAAAGACCTATAGCGCTTATGGCAGCATGAGACAAATGACAAGTGAAAAATGGAGGAAAGGATTTTTGCATTTATGAACCCCTAAATATACATATATTTTTTTTTTCTTCTTCTTCTTCACATCTAAAAAACACTGTGATAAACAGAAAAGCACCTTAATTGAAATAATTGGTTTATAATATATGGGGAAGATTTGGGGAAGATTTGATTTGACAAACATAACACAAGGTGGAGAGAAAATAGAGAGAAACTTAAAAATACTTTAAATAGCACTTCAAAAACACGAGGGAAAGAGACACGGTGTGATCACTAAGGAGGGGGGGGTGGGAGGGGGGAGGTGGACATCTATAAGGGTATAGATGTACGTTGAGTGGGTGAGGAGAGGGGATGTGTGTAGAGTGGAGGTCACTGGTACAGCCCCTAGGGTAGGCCCAGCTGGGCAAAGGGGGAGAGGGTGGGGGAGGAAGGAGAGAGGGAGGGAAGTAAAGGGGGGTAGGGGGGAGAGATGGGATAGGGGAGGGGGAAGGAATAGGGGGAAGCAGGATAAGGGAGGGGAGGGGAGACACATTACAATCAAAAATTAAGAGATACGATTTTGAAAATGATTCACAACTGCAAACACAAGCATGGACATATATGTTTTTCAAATACACTAGATGGTATAAAAACACTATTTGTAAGCTTTTGGGTAACACTGCCAATATTAGGTTAATTTTATATAGGTATATATATTCTGGGTTTGATGGTAATTTATTTAGAGGAGCATTTTTTTTATTTGCACAAGTACTACCTTGTTTTTCTCAATGGCCAACGTAAATAAAATGGGCATATTACTTATGACATGGAATGTCAGGGGGTTGGGGAATAAGGTCAAGAGAGATGCAATGTTTAAATACTTCGGTAGATTGCAACCGCAGATAATTTGTCTCCAGGAAACACACATGCGACCTGAATCTGTCCACCTGTTGCGTTCACGAAAATACCCGACGCATTATCATTCCATGTACTCCTCTTACTCCAGGGGAGTCAGTATTCTGGTGTCTGTTAATGTCCCCTTTGAATGCATTCAGCAACAGGTTGACAGAGAGGGCAGATACGTCTTTTTGCTGTGTAAGCTTAACAGGTTACTATGTATTGTTGCTGCGATTTATATTCCTCCGCCATTTTCGGAGGCACCTCTTAGAAAGTTGGCGCAACTTATGGCATTATTCCCAGAGGTCCCGGTGCTAGCGTTGGGGGATTATAATAATACCCTAGATCCAGGACTGGATAGAATGCAACTGGTTTCTAGAGGGGCAAGGTCCACAGTCGGTAGGACAGCCTTTGCCTCCTTGCTCTCTGAATTGGGACTACACGATGTCTGGCGGGAGAGACATGATGGGGAGAGATGCTATTCGTGCCATTCTGCTTCACATGGTGGACTCTCCCGGATCGACATGGGTCTAGGAAACAAGGTTTTAATGCAGAGGGTAAGGGACTCCGCCTATGAGCCAAGATTATTGTCAGATCACTCTCCATTTTGGGTACAGCTAGATATTACTGCTACATCGGGCCGCCCATTGTGGAAAGTGAACCCTTTTTGGCTGACCCTGTTCCCGTCCCCAGATGAGACTGTGGGGGCATTGCAGGAATTCTTATATTTTAACAGGGGATCGGCTAGTGCAGCGGTTGTATGGGACTCACTTAAAGCTTTCTTGAGGGGACGTCTCATTAGAGAAATTACAGGTATTAAAAAAGGCTCTAGGAAATGGGAGAACAAAGTACGAGATGAAATGAAAGCTAGAGAACAGGCACTGGTAGCAGACCCCTCCCAAGCTAATCATGACTCCTGGAATGAGGCGCAATCTTTATACAACTCTGTTTTGTTAACAGCAGCAGAGAAGAGGAGATATTTCCATCAGCAGAGTTATTTTGAGGAAGGGGAAAAAACGGGTCATCTTCTTGCCTTGGTGGCTAGGGAACAGCGGGACTCTTCTGGCATTCAGGCTATAAGAGTGGGGTCTGGGGAAACACACACTCTTGGCTCTGAAATCTTAGATGACTTCCATCAGTTTTATAGGGATTTATATTCCTCTAAAACTAATTATACGGAGTCAGAACTGGCCCGGTTTTTGCAAACTTGCCCGTTCCCCCAACTGTCAGAGGTAGATAGGGAAATGTTAAACCTCCCTATTACATTGACAGAATTGAAAGATTCCCTAGATGAAGCCCCGCACCATAAGTCCCCAGGCTCGGATGGATTACCGGCGGAGGTGTACTCCCAGTATGGAGAGATTCTTCTTCCACCCTTACTGGAGGCCATATCAGAGGCAGCGGAGACAGGTAGCCTGCCAGAAAGTATGCAAGAAGCTATAATAATAGTACTCCCCAAGCCAGGCAAAGACAAGCTCCAGCTAGACTCTTATCGCCCGATCTCTTTATTGAATACGGATGTCAAGCTTTTGGCTAGAGTTCTGGCTACGAGACTATCCAAGGTGATTGATAAGCTGATCCATAGAGATCAATCTGGATTTATACCAACACGTTCAATGGCAGATAATATACGACGGCTGTACTTAAATTTATAGGTGCCGGTGGATAACCCGGGGGGTAGGGCCATTCTGTCGCTGGATGCTGCTAAAGCATTCGATAGTGTGGAGTGGCCCTACCTCCTGGAAATCCTGACAAGATTTGGATTGGGGAAGAAATTCATAACATGGGTGAAGGTGCTTTACTCCAAACCGAGAGCCAGACTCCGTATCAATAACAATCTTTCTTCCTCATTTGAGGTACATAGAGGTACCAGGCAGGGGTGTCCATTATCCCCACTGCTGTTTGCTTTGGCGGTCGAACCCCTGGCTATCTTGATTCGTACTGCGTCGGAGGTGGTCAGATTTCGTAGGGGTCAAAGGGAGGAAAAAATCTCCTTATATGCGGATGATGCACTTATTTATCTGGGGGATACGGCCGCATCGTTGCAAACAGTGATGGGTATCATAGGAGATTTCGGAGGTTTTTCAGGTTTCACTATAAACTGGTCTAAATCAACAATAATGCCCATAGATCCGTTGACAGAACCACTACCAGCTGGTGCGGAGCAGATCGCCATAACCAAGAACTTTAAATATTTGGGGGTAGTGGTATCCCCGGATCCAGCGGAATATCTTCAGCTGAATCTGGGCCCACTACTGGAAAGACAGAGAGGGAAATGCAATAGCTGGTGCAAGCTCCCTCTGTCAGTGGTGGGACGGGCGAATTTAATAAAAATGGTATGGGCCCCACAGTTATTATATGTTTTTCACAACTCCCCTATGTGGATCCCAAATAAATGGTTCAAACGAATAGATACCCTGATGCGGGATTTGATATGGAAAAAAAAGATAGCCAGGATAAGCTTAACCACCCTGCAATATAGTAAGGACAGGGGGGGATTGGCAGTACCCCACCCCAAAATGTATTTTCTGGCCTCACAGTTCCAGCAGTTGGCGGGATGGGGCAGGGAAGAAAAAGAGGATCCTACAAGTATCCTGGTGACTACGGTGGCTCCTACACTAAAGGCAGCAACTCATTTGGAGATGGACTTGCCTAGTATACCACACTCTGCACCTACGGGTATTCTCCTTAAAAAGGTCTGGGGGGAGATCCGGAAGGCTTTGAGGTTAAGGGGCCCACTGCCCTTTACCCCGATATGGCAAAACCCTAGATACCCAGAGTTACAGGACCTAGAGGGCTTTACCTCCTGGAAAGAGAGAGGGATTTGTTTTTTTTCGCAACTGTACGAGGGAGAAGTGTTAAAAACATACGAACAGATGTGCCAGGAATTCCAGTTAGCCCCAAGGGGCTTTTATCAATATCTTCAGCTTCGGCATGCTCTGCAGGCACAGCAAATGACACAATCCTTAGTAATATCATCGTCACGTCTGCTGATGGAGGTCCTCCAGGCGGATACCCGGAGAGGACTAATATCAAAAACATATGCGGAATTACTATCCTCAATACAGGACTATGCCTCCCTTAGATGTCGTAGTAAATGGGCAGAAGACATCGGAGATATAGATGGGGACCAGTGGGATATGGCGTTGGACTCTATTCCGGCGGTATCTGTATCAGCGTCCCACAAATTATCACAATTATTTATTCTGCATAGGGCCTATAGAACACCAGTACAGCTTTACAAGTGGGGAGGAAGGGACTCCCCCTTGTGCCCAAAGTGCAAAGTACAGCAAGGGGACTTTATACATCTAATTTGGAGGTGCCCAAAACTCCACAGATACTGGGAGGAGGTTTCCCAGAACATCACAAGAGTGGCCCAGGTACCAATACCCTTGGACCCTTTGGTGTACCTGCTTGGGGCGATTGAAGCTGAAAAGTTCCCACAAGGAAGGTACTATATGATAATAAGATTGATGTACCTGGCTAGAAAGCTAATAGCGCGATATTGGATGGCAGAGACGGTTCCCACAGGGAAGCAGTGGATTGCGTATGTCAATTCCTTGCTTTTCAGAGAACGGCTCGCCTACAGACGTAGAAAGGAAGTGGATAAATTCAATCTTATATGGCAACCATGGCTGGAGGATCCTAGCCTTGTGCCATTGCAACTGGTAAAGGATAGGCTCCTGAGGTAGAAACCTATGGGGCGGTTGGGGGGGGGGGGAAATTATAAGTTAAATGCGCTAATGACAATGCATTCGATTTGGGAGAGTTTGCGAACAGGAGAAAAGACCCAGGTTGTTAAGATTCAAAGGGTTGGGCGGGGGGGGGGGGGGAGTAAAAGGGAAAAATTAAAACGTCACTGTTGTACTGTAAACTGATTAGGTTTTGTTTTTTTTGGATGGACAGGAGTTTTAATATGTTTTTGTTTATATATCATTGTGTAAGACTAAATGCACAAATCACATGTATGAATTGAGCAAATGAAAAATAAAAGGATTTAAAATATATATATATATGCTGAAGAGTTTACTAATAAGTTATTCAAATACAGTACTTACATGAGTAGGTGTATGTTCCTCCAGATAAAACTTCCAGCTCAGGGAATCTAAAGTGAAATAAAATATTCATAATTTTGTATATGACAATAGTTCTATTATTTTTAAGGCTCTAGGGTCATGTGTTTAAGTGCCAGCCACTAGAGTCTACCTGCATGGAGTTTGCATGTTCTCTTTGTGCTTGTGTGGGCATAGATAGGTCAGCAATATTAATTCTCCATACCTCCTTCCACAATTTATAGGGGTCATACACTTTGGACTACAAACATGCCCTATTATTTTGGTCTTATCTTTGCAATATATATATATATATATATATATATATATATATATATATATATATATTATATTCGTCTTTCCCCTCCCAATGGCAAAATGCTGTAAAGAATAAAAAAAAAACTGTAGGGAACAAAACTATTAACTTTCTCTCCACTCTTGTACTGCAGGGTGTAGCATCACACTTCTTCTTACAAGATCACGGGGAATGCTGAGTAGCCATATTCTCATGATGCTCAAACAGTGCAGTAGCATACTTTCATGAGCATTGAGCTATTCAGCCTTCCCTAGGAATTTGCTGTAAGGAGAATAACATCACCATAACTCACCATCATTATAACTTTAAATATGTAGCTTATTTGAAACTAATAACCTTTAACCTGTTGAATTTATGGCTTTAACAGACTTCTGAATGACAGGTGTGTGTTGTGAATATGTTGTGCTTAGGTAGTTTTACTGTGAATAGAAAGATCCATTAGCCATTTTGATGCCATTAACAACAGCCTTCAAAGAACAGTGTTAAGCAAGTTTGTATTCAGTAAGGATCTGCAGACTTAATCTTGATACTTGTAACCCAGAGACTTTTGATTCCTGTTTGCAGGTCCTTATTGAGTTCAGAACAATAAATGCTAACACCACTGTGTCCACTAGTTCTTCATGTTTAGGGTGTTAATTCTAAGTACCTTATAACAGAAAATGTTTTACAGAGAGAATAGAAGTTAAATCTGGGACATACATTACATGTATTATCTACTCACTTGATATCTTCACCCTCCAGTAGCTTCTTGTAGGTGGCGATTTCTACATCTAAGGCTTGTTTTATGTCCAGTAGTTCCTGATAATTCACAATGATTTTGTGAAGCTCTACCTTAGCTGACTCAATTGCGGCTTCATAGCTGGTTACCTGTGCTTGAAATTCAGCCCCCCCAACGCTAGATCTGGCAACAACTTCTGCCAGGTTGCTTTCAAGTGTATAATTCTAGTAAAGAGAACAACATTTTGTTAAACAATAAAAAAGGATTAATGTAAAACCACACTACTAAAATGCATTCTGTATTGTGTGCCAATATAAACAAGTTAAAATAAGTAATATCCAGAAACACTTTGTTGCAAAGCCATATGACCAACATTCGTCAAGTACAATGCTGTTCTTAAGAATATATGATGACATGTTTATTACATATGTTTTGCATTGTAAATATTGTTGAATAAATGTTAACATACGTAAGCCAAGAAAACATAAAACTGAATAGTTTCAGCTGCAGAAAAACAATTCAACAAAACACATTAACAGAAGCCAGTAAAGGCAGCATTTAAAGGAGCAGAACCTGGAGTCCAAAAGTCCTTTGTACAACCAGAATGAAGACATTGAGAAACTGATGCTTGGAGTAAAGGGGTGTGAAAATGCCACTTCAATACTATTTTGGACTCATTATCTGGTAACAATCAGTCGTTCTCCCACAGTGTGTCTTTATTATATCAAAGCCATGTGTGACTCTGCTTGTTTACCACACTTCACATGCCTATGATGTAATCATGATCATTGGTGTGGGAGTCTTGCTACCACCACAAATTGGAACTGGTCCATGGATTGTGCAACCCAGTATGTTCCTACATTTAAAGTGTATGTCTGGGCAAAAATAAAATACATATATTTGTATACATTCATGTTTCCCCATGTTTTATCACTTTAAAAGTGCTGCAAGTACAGAAAAATATCCGTTGATCTGTCAGAAATCCCGTGTGCTCCAAACTTCCCATTTGAGCTGACAAAACAGTGCTTCTATCATATTGAAATCTGTTGTTAACCCTACCCTTCTCATTTGTTTGGACTACAGAACACCTCCCCCTCTTCTCATCTCCATAACATGAACTGGAGGTGTTCTGTGGTCCATAAGGGAGAATACAGGCAGGGCTAACTACACTGTTCAAGTTGTCAGTTCAAACAGGAAGTTAAGAGCTCAATGGATTTCTGACAGGATCATCAGGTATTTTCTGTATTTTTGAAGGTCTTTTTATTAGGCTTTTTAAAAATTATTTAAAATACAAAACAGAGCTTTTTGGACATACAGTGGCTCAAAGCACCATACAATAAAACAATAAAATAGAACAAACAAACTAAGCAAATTTCTTGAGTACTAAATTCTATGCTTGGTACTTGCAGTAATGGATAAAACCCGTAGGTTGAACAGAATGGACTTGAATACCGTATTTATCGGCGTATAACACGCACTTTTTTCCCCTTAAAATCAGGGGAAAATCGTGGGTGCGTGTTATACGCCGATACTCCGTTGAATTCCCCTGCTGAAAACGAGCGAGAGGAGCGAGCGGAGCCGAAGCCGAAGTACAATCGGCTTTACTCGGCTCCTCTCGCAGTCCCGCCCATCTCTGACTGCGCCGCTGACATAGAGAAAGCCGAGTGTACTTCGCCTAGTCTCGGCTCCTCTCGCAGTCCTGCCTGTGACTGTGAGCAGAGCCGAGTCTAGGCGAAGTACACTCGGCTTTCTCCGTCAGCGGCGCAGTCAGTGGAGATGGGCGGAACTGCGAGAGGAGCCGAGTCCAGCCGAAGTACACTCGGCCCCGCTCGCTCCTCTCCACAGAAATCGGCACCAAATTTTAAAAACCGCCGGGACTGACACGATCGCAAAGGCACTGGGCACGGCTGCAGATGGACAGATGAACACTGGGCACGGCTGCAGATGGACAGATGGACACTGGGCACGGCTGCAGATGGACAGATGGACACTGGGCAAGGCTACAGATGGACACTGGGCACGGCTGCAGATGGACAGATGGACACTGGGCAAGGCTGCAGATGGACAGATGGACACTGGGCACGGCTGCAGATGGACAGATGGACACTGGGCACGGCTGCAGATGGACAGATGGACACTGGGCAAGGCTGCAGATGGACACTGGGCAAGGCTGCATGCTGCATTTAAATGTAAGTTTTTTTTCCTTGAATTTCCCTGCTAAAAGTTTTTTTCCTTAAAATTCCCTCCTAAACTTGGGGTGCGTGTTATACGCCGGTGCGTGTTATACGCCGATAAATACGGTATATATTTTTTTGACAGTCTACCTTGTTTAAGCTACAGATACATGTTTATACTGCTCTTAAATTCTAACTAAGTACTGAACTAATTAGATGCCACCATATGGATAGCTGCTATGTAGAGACCAGCTTGAGTAGCAGTGTAGGAGTGAAGTCACCAAAGAAAAAAATTATACCATGTTTCCCTGAAAATAAGACCGGGTCTTATATGTATCTTGGCTACAAAAAACACACTAGGGCTTATTTTCAGGAGATGTCTTATTTATTTATGGTATGTACAAAAAAGTTCCTGTGTCCCCCCTCTTTCCCTCTCCCCCTGTCAGCTCAGAAGTCAGCATTATGAAGTTCAATAATCCCAAAAATAAACCTTAGTTAAAGTCCTTGTAAAATCATATAATCCGTTCTGTAAAAAGAATATATAATGTGCAGTGTGTCTCCTTGTGTAACTTTATTGTGAAAAATATCTTATTTACATCGCCGCTGAACGCACCATGACTTGCCAAGCTCTTCTTCCCCGCTCCGAATACTGCAGAGGGAGGGTCCAAGATCCCGCTGACGTCAGCTCCGCTCTGAGCACTGCAGAGGAAGGGGCTGTTGATGTCAGCCGAGAAAAGAGAAGAAGAGCTCTGACAGTTGTCCAACCTCCTAGGACACTACCAAAAAATACTACGGCATGCTGGGTAGAGGAGGGGTAATATGGGGCTGGCTTACAACTTTTTTTTGTGAATTTCTGTGTCCCTTAATGGACGAGAGAGAACACACATTTCAGCAGAAAGGGGAAGTGTGAGAACATCTGAAAGTGTTTTAATTTCTGTCAGTGCTTTCCTGTGCCCATTACAACTGCCCCTCTCCTTTCTTCTGTATGACTTTCACGTTGATAAAAAGTGAAGGAAAAATTCAACAATAGGGTCAAAGATAAAAAAACTCAGTAAATTGTCAACTCTTCCACATCTAAAACTATAAAAAAAAAAAAAATGTGTCTGCATTTGGGCTTTAAAAATCACTCAAAAACTATTTCATTGATACCATGGACAAACTGACTAAAAGAGAAGTAATGCACAAATATAAATACTGACTGAATTCCTTCAGATACGTACCACTGTTAAAGCCGACTGTAGTTCAGTGCTTAGTGTTTGGAGTTCTTTCTTTGTGCTGGAAATTTCTGTTTTAACTGTGGAAACCACTTCTGTTGTTTTAGCTGTTTCACTGTTAATTTCTTCAATCTTCAAAATAAAAGAAAATGCAGCTTACATAATATTCATTTTATTTGATATATGAAATGTATTTAATATTATTGGGATTTATTTATTTTTTATTTTTACCAACAGGAATACAATGAGAAAAAAATGAACAGTCAATTGTAAAAACAATTACCTTCGCTCTGAAATAGGTTTCTGCATCTTCTTTGTGTTGTAGGACAGATTTTTCGTATTCGCCTCTGAGTTTGTTCAGGGCAGAAGTAAGGTCAAATGATTTAATTGCATCCACTTCGATCAGTGAAACTGAAGCATCTGCTGCGGCTCCCAATTTACCTTGTAGTAAACTTAGTTCCTGTGCAGAGAATACAAGTTACATAAGGTTATCCAGCGACATAGTTATTGTGCTGTTAATGTGATGTGGAATCTTATTTTTACAGTGTATTTATAATTTGAAAGCCATATCAGTAAAGGTTGCACAGTTTCAATTATGGTTCCATAATACAAATGATTTTCCCAAAACAAATAACAACCTCAAAATATATTCAGTGCTGCTGAGGAGAACACAAGTGTACCAACATAACATAAAAGCGATCAAGCAGATTGGAAACAGTGTATTACACAGAAGTTCATTTTTATATTTTTCTTTAAAAAAACTGTGATACAAATGATGGTCTGTATTTATTACCACAATTATCACATATGGGATAAAGGCCAGATAGTTTACTGAGCGCAACTGGTTTACCTATGCCTCTACATGTTTGTGCACAGGAATGCACAATCATGGCGTCACTGCTCTGCCTCTACACCTCATCCAGTCAGAGATTGCCTTGTGAGAAAATTGCAAGTCGTTCTGTAAATGGCGCCCATGCCAAGCAAGCAACCCCTATGTATACTATGCAGCAGGGCAGCCCTAATTCCTGGGAGACAGCGGCGATCACTGTAGTAGCAGCTACTACTACAGTGGTTCTCTGCTTTCACAGCAGTCCCACAGGTATGGGATATGTATATATAACTATGCAAAAAAATCCATACCTAAAGTTCAGCATTAAAGCTGTGTTATGGAACAGCATAATTCTGAGGGACAGACTCAGTGACAACATTTTTTGACAGTGCATATTAGGCAGTTGTAGCTCTAGCTGGCCTAAATGCAGAATGGGAAGCCATAGGAAGGTGTCTTTGTAAAAACAAGAGTATTTGTTTTTACAAAAAAAAAAATGAGTTAAAGCCTTCAGGCATTGGTGGGTAAAAATTGGCACCACAGTTTGATGGCACAGTTTGTGAGCTGTCTTTTTTGTTTTTGTAAGAGTGAAAAAACCCTTACATTCCCTGCGCTCCCCTATATCTCTATATCCAAAGTTAAAAGAAAAATTGAGCTGGCAGCTAAGTGGTAGCACAGTTTGGCAATAGTGAGAACAGGCCTAAATGCAGAGATAGTTTCTTGGGTAGTGTAGGACTACCATGTAAACATGGGCCAGGCAAGGCACATGTGTAATCTGCCTCAGGCACCAAGTTTATTCCATTATCATACACAATCTTGCCTGGCTGCAAGTAGCAACTGGTCAGCAACTGGTCAGCCACCTCTCAATCTGGACCTGAAGAGGTGCCAGCAACTCTGTCAACATGTGACAGGAAAGGTGCCATAGACCATTTGGACACTTGGAAGAGTCTGGTGATGATGATATAGAAAAGATGTCTCTGGAGGAAGAGTCTGTTGATGATGATATAGAAAAGATGTCTCTGGAGAAAGACTCACAGGTTGAAGGCAACAAAAGGGAGAGGTAGAGTCTCAGAATGCGCACTAAACGAGGAGTTGCCACAAACTCCAATGGCGCCCCCTGCTGCATCTTTTCCAGGCACCAAAAGGTTCACCAAGTATACCATCCCTGTCTATGTTTTCTTGACCAAGGGCAGGTGGTCATTTGACTGCTTGGTTCAGCAAAGAAGTACCTTTTGCTCCATATGATCTTGGAGGGAAGAGATGGCTTTGTGAGAGAAATAGTGTCAGTTGGGTTTCTGCCGCTGTGCGACTACACAGCACATGAACTAGCAGAAATGGTCTAGCTGGCTTAGTAGAAGTTGTAGTGCCAGGAGCTTGGGGAAAAAAAAACTGTCATTCAGTAGCTGGGCATGGTTAGGAATGAGCATGATTATCTGCTCACCTGCTCCAGTTTTTCTTTTCAATGAAAGACTCATTGAGAAACAGCAGCTTTTTTTAAGATGGGTCAGCATGAAAAAAAGTGACTGCTGCCATCAAATTAAATACAAACTAAAATTATAGAAAAAATAGGAATGACATAAAAAGTAGTCTTCAAAAGGACTTTTGCACTTTAGTAAAGATCTGATAACATAAGAGGACTGCTGACTAGGATAAAGAGCAGCGCAGGGTAAATTCAGCTAAACGTCTTTATTTTAGAGAATGTGAATGTCATAAATTCACCACAAATTCATCTTTGGGCCAAATGCAATCTCCTCACTATTGCTGCATTGCATACATTTTTTCCATAAGGGACGTAAGAATTACAGATACCCCCAATTACAACAATCCAATTTAAAAGAGATACTGTACACCCGGTATATATTAAAATAAACAAGTTTTTGTGTGTGTGTTTTTCTGTGTGCTGTGTCATTTCTTACTTCTTCGTGAGTCTTCTTCAGGAATTCAAGGTCATCAAGTGCAGCGGAGAATCTTTGTTCAAGAGTTGTGCGCAGTTCATTGGCAGACTCAATATCCTATAAGTTTTAAAGCAATACAATATGTTAATGGATTCAGGGGCATCAGGCCTAACAACCCTAAGAAGAAACACTCAAGCCCTGTACACACGATCGGATTGCCTATGGTTTTTAAACCAATGGATTTTTCCATCGGAAAACCGATGAAGCTGACTTCCATCAGTCTTGCCTACACACCATCAGTCAAAAAACCGACCGTTCCAAACACGGTGACGTAAAACACTCCGATGAGCCGAGAAAAATTAAGTTCAATGCTTCTGAGCATGCGTCGACTTGATTCTGAGCATGCGTGGGTTTTTTAACCGACGGACTTGCCCATAGACGATCGGAATTTGCTATCGGTTTTTTATCCATCAGAAAAATTTAAAACATGTTCTATTTTTTGACACCGATGGAAAAAAGACCGATGGGGCCCATATACGATCGGTTTGTCCGATGAAAAAAATCCATCGGTAAAACCGATCGTGTGTACTCGGCTTTACACAACATTCTGAAAAGAGATCAGATATGGCTCATGGGCACATAACAGTTTTTAATAGTTTTTCTAGGTTTTCAACACTCATGTATGTTCTTCACTTAAGGTATATTTTACTCACATACACATTTAAATAGAAACTACAGTATGATTTTGGGCCTCAAACATGTATTTTAATCTAATGCAATGTTAGCCTAAAATAATGTTAACGATTTATAGGCTTGCTCCATAAGGTTGTTACTTTAAAAAAGATAAATGTTGTAGATTAGCCACTAGAAGGATATCTTTGTTTCACTGCAGTCACTGCCACACAGCACAGCTGTTGAGATAACATAGTCACCTTTGTTTGCAATGGGTCTGTAGACCTATGTCTTTATGAGAATAAGCTCTAATGAACTGTAAAGCAGTAAGCAGAGCTTGCATATAGGCTGTCTCTATGTACGTATATCATTATAAACTATACATAGAAACAAGGTTAAAACATTCATTCCAATTGATACGATTATTTATACAAGCTGACAACATTCATGTGCTTATTAGAAACAATAAAATAACATGGATTGCCCTTAAAGGTAAACTCGAATGCAAACTTAGATTGCATACAGAGAAAAGCCTGAAGCCCCATACACACTATCAGTTTTCTTGCAGGTTTTTCTCTTCAGGTTTACCAAAACCATCTAATATGAGGTCAAACCTTAAGAGTTTCAATTCGTATGCAATCAGGCAGGCCCTTGCACTACATGGTTTTGGTAAACCTGAAGAGAAAAACCTGCAAGAAAACTGATAGTGTGTATGGGGCTTAAGTGTTAAAGCAGGCCAACAACAGGCTGAAGGAAAAAAAATCTACCAGTTCCTCCATCAACTCTATACAGTGCGGATGGACAAATCTCCCTCTGTGGCTATTGTATTTTGACAGCCATCCCATCTGGCTGTGAAAATACCCAAACAACAGCTGCATCTGATTGGAAGCTGTTTGGCTGACAACTTTCTGCCAGGTTTGTTCGATTTCTTAGTCGAGTGACGTGGGCAGGAGGCAGCCAAGAGGGTCACGCAGTGAACAAATTTTGTCTGGTTGTTCCTAAACAGGCTAAAATTCCAACAGCATATGGTTAAGCTAAAGAGATTCTGTTTTTCATCTAGGTGTTGTTGAGTGCTCACTTCCACCCCACTCCCTTTTTTTTTTAGTAATTTGATGATCTGGAAATGCTTTTGCCTGCTTTCTTATTATTAGAGGAAAGGAATTGCCAAATACACATTCTATCAGCTCTTAGCCTTCTCCCAGTAGAAGTAAAGCAGTCTGAAGACTAAAGCCTCGTACACACGACCGAGTTTCTCGTTCGTGTGTATGGTTTCTCGTCAAGAAAACCGACTAGAATCTCGACGAGAAAATAGAGAACCTGCTCTCTATTTTCTCGTCGAGATTCTCGTCAGCCTGTTTCTCGACGAGAAAATTGTGTGTGTGTACACTTACCTGTCCTCTGGGAAGCCCGCGCATGCTCGAAATGACTTTGACGCATGCGCGGTAGCTTCCTAGGCATAGGATAGGGTGTACCAAGATGGCGGCGACGGCATCGAATGTGACAAGCGCATGCTCGTCGTATTCGATTACATCACCGCGTTCGCTCCATTCAAAGAACCGTGGGTTCTTTGAAATGAGCGTGTGTACACTCGGCCGGGACAAGTTTCTTGTCCAAGGATCTCGTCGAAAAAAACGACGTGTTTTTTACAACGAGATTCTCGGCCATGTGTACGAGGCTTCAGAAGTTTATCAGGTACACTAGTCAGAAATGAAGTTTGAATCCGAATTGTCATTCTGCATATATGAGTAGTTTTGAGAAATCTTGCTGCAGTATGGTACATAGACCTCAACTAAGGCAAATTCATTGAAATTTCTGTGTTTAGTACAGATGCAATGTTTTTCAGGACAGCAAAAGTACTAATAGATTTCACTGGAATTAGTATTAATGGCTTAAAATTGTAAACACGCAGCTTGCTTGTTACCAAGCCTATGGTTTAATGATGACCAATCAGTGAACAAATTAGGATGGCTAAAAAGAGATTATGAAAAGCAATTATTTCTAAAAAGATAAACACTAAAAAACCACAGTAGTAAGATATCAAATGTAAAGGTTACCCGTTTCATTGCTGCAATGTCAGTTTCCAGCTGATATTTTACCCCTAATTCTAATTCATATCTAAAACAAATAAAAACAATATTAGTCAAAATGAAATGGCATTTATAAGCAATAATTATTGCATAAAGTTAGTAAGCCTTTTAGGCTGGGTTCACACATGAGCACGCAGCGGCTTACAGCAGAGGTTCGATGCCTCCTCGTTTATCATTTTTGGTCCAATTTCAGCCCAAATTTTTGGCTGAATTCAGACCTGAAACAGACCAAAATCACACCGGAGCCGCTGCGGAGATATGTGAACCGACTCCTAGGAGAGCCGGTCACAATCTTCTGCTATTGTGAATTGGATGTGGGGAATCCGCAATCAATTCGCACTAGTGTGAACCCAGCCTTAAGGTCTTAATTTTTCCAAACTGGGTATTTCTGTAATGTAAATATCTGCAGATCTTCTATATGTGATTTGCGTAGTGCAGCACACCCTCTTTCCGAAATTCTTCCCATTGTTGCAAATGCACCATCAGGCATTTGTACCCCAGAGTTTGTAACCTTCACTGGAAAGCTGTTCAATAGGCCTTTAACCTATTGACAGGCTTTCCATTGTAATCTATAGGGTGTGAGGCATACATGCATTTGGGGCATAGGCATGATTGGTAATATTTTTGAAGAGAGGCTATGTGGCATTAGGTAGGCTGTACAGTGAAGATTTCCAATGAAAACTAAGTATAATACGTTGCAGAAATACTCAGAACAAGGTAGACATAGCTCCCAACTGTCCCTCATTTGGAAGGAGTGTCCCTCTTTTGAGACCAAATCCTTCTGTTCCTCGTGCAGCCTCAGTTGTCCCCGTTTTCGGTCTGATGTTTACATATCTATACTTAATGTACTATTTTACTACCAAAAATGTTACATGTTTTTCCAACCTCTCTATTTAACTGTGTTTATTATTTTGACAAGCCAATGTAAAGCTAAAATAGAGGTTTTTTGGTTTAGTCAATCAATTTCTGCATATTAGATTTTTGTGGTCCCTGTAAGCGGAGTCGAGGAAGGTCTTGCCTACATACTGTGTGATAAAAGAGGTCCCTTTTTATAATTTCAGAAAGTTTGGACTGAGGTATGGTGTAGAGGCATTCAGCATATACATATAAAAAAATAATAACATTTATATCTCCTTTGACTGAATTGCATGGGTACTAATTAAAATTTTAATTAGTCGCTTACAATATTTCATTAGCATATAGCATGCAGAGCAAATAGGTATTTAGTTATTGTGGGTTTACATCGCTTTGCATGTAATGTTTTTACCATAAAAATGTCTGTAATATTACATAACCTTCATAAGAACACACAACAACAAAACAAATTCATATTACCCCAAATACAGTACTTTTATTAATAATGAATTGTAACACTTACTTTGTCCTGAGCTCTTCTGCTGCTCCTCTGACATTGTCAAGTTCAATTTCATATCGAACATTTTCTAAAGTGAATGTTTCAACTGTGTTTCTCAGATCTGTAAGCTGTAGTTCAAAATTTACTGGGGCAGAGGAGGGATCCGAGGGCGAGAAGGATGTGCCCCCAGTCAACAGGTTCAGTTGAGTCTGCAGTGTTGTATTTTCAAGTTGCAAATGTTTAACTTTCTCCACGTAAGCATAAAAACGCTCATTCAAGCCTGCTAAGGTCTGCTTTTCTGTAGCCCTAGACAATAACTGGGGCATGACACGAGGTGCTCCTACATTCAAAGTTGAACTGAGGCCACCAGCAGTCAGAGAGCGCCCCAAGGAAAATGCTGCACTTCCTCCTAGTCCTCCACCCAAACCTCCTCCTAATGCCAGACCTCCACCTGCACCCCCAAAACCACCATATCCTGCACCAGCACCAAAGCCAAGAGCACCTGCTCCACCTAAGCCAAGACCACCTGCTCCACCTAAGCCAAGACCACCTGCTCCACCGAAGCCAAGACCACCTGCTCCACCGAAGCCAAGACCACCTGTTCCTCCAAGTCCAGCTCCAAAAGCAGATCCTCCTGCTCCCAAACCTCCGCCACCCAAACTCAGACGGGATAGACCTGCAGCAGCCCCAGATGCTGACCCATGGGCAAGAGAATACCCTGATTTCTGGGAGGAAGAAGCCGCCCAACCAAAAGAGTTTCCACCTGAGACTGACATAATGGCAGAAAAAGGGACAGTAACTAAGTATAGGAGTTGGCGGTTTGAACAGGTTCTAAACTCCTTCTGTGCAGGCTGAAACCTTTAACCAACGCATACTTGGTTTTTATACATTTGCCTGTCACATGATACACCTACTCTGCCTTAGGACAGCGTCCTCCTTTTTTGCTGGACAGGGAATTTTTAGCGTCTGCCTTGCAGCTGAGCTGACTAAACTGTAATAATCACAAAGCTTTCTATCCAACAAATCAGAGTGCATAGATCTACATCAGTAGCCACAGGGAGATTCCTGTCATGGCACAAAATAGAGTGATTGAAATTCATGCTGAATATATGAAGAATTATATTCACTAGTTAAATGTAGTTTGTTTTTCTTAACCTATTGGTGACCACAATCTAAGCAGAATTTTGGATCTTGCCTTCTATATTTCATTGAAAACAATATACTAATAAGAAGGAATGAGCCAAAAACATGTACTTTTAAATTAAGGAAAATAATATGTGTTAAAATAAAATTCAGCAGGAGCAGTAAAAAATGCATGTATGCTTGGTTTTGCCTTCATAAATTGCCCCGCCCTCTTTCTGATATTGAAAACAGCCTTCATGCCCCCCAGCCCCTCTAATACTTACCCAAGTATATGTCCATGGGTGTTTTTACCAAGGCCATGTCTTTTTTAGAGTTTTGTAATAAAAAGTGGTTTTATATATATATATATTTTTCTTTTTTGGTTGCTGTCAAAATCCCACAAGAGGGTACTTTTCCCATTTCAAATATGTACCCAAGCGCCATCTCGATCCAGCGATATGCACGAGATCAGCGTCTCTGCCAGGTCTCTTCCTCCTCATTGGATGTGTCAATCACAGCCAGTGAGCCAATGTGGGCAGAGCGGGGGTAGGGCCGAACTGCTGGCTATAGGGACACTTGAGAGGAGAGAGGGGCCAAGAGCGCCTGCGGGGGGCCCAAGTAGAGGAGGTTTGGGGCTGCTCTGTGCAAGACTACAGCACAGAGCAGGTAAATATGACATGTTTGTTATTTAAAAAAAAAATCTGCCTTTAATATTATTTGAACTGCAGGTAGATATACTGTATATTACACATATTACACACATTCTTTCAGCTATGAATTAATAAATACTTAATTAAAACATATCTAAACCCCAAAAGTTTAATATATTGCATCTTATCGGTCCTTTAGATGTGGTGGCTGCATTCATTTTCTTTTTTCGAGATAGGAACATTTTCAACAGTACAGAAATTACTGTATTTATTGGCGTATACCACTCACTTTTTTACCCTGAAAATAGCGGGTAAACTGTGCCTGTGTGCTATACGCAGGGGGCTGTGGAAAGGTTTTTTCCTGAAACTTCTCTCTTAAAGTTAGGGTGCGTGTTATACGCCTGTGCATGTTATATGCAGATAAATACGGTAACTGTTGATTCTGTCAGATATACAGTGTTCTTGTCATTTCCTGTGAGGTAAAATGAAAACACAAACATCCTTGTTTTTGCAAACTAGTACCCCTATCAGTCCAGCATGGAGATGAACAAAGGCAGACATGTTTGAAACTCAGCCAGTGCAACGAGTTACCATGGCTCCATCCATAGATATGGTGGAGAAATTAGTGTAGCTATCAAGTGACAGGAATTGTGTTATTTTGCAGGGTTACCAGGTGAAGAGAATTTGAATAAGGCTGGCAACAAAAATGCAGCCACCACATCTAAGCACTGATGTACTTTAATCACAAGTCTACTAAGACAATTTTTTACTTTTTCACACACTTGTTAAAATCAGTTTTTTTTTCTAAAAAAAATAAATCCCCTCCTCCCCCAATTATATATTTTCTGTAAGAAGAGACACTGGAGAATAAAATGGTGGTAGTTGCAATGCCGAGCAATATTTGTGCAGCTAATTATCAAAGGCATGTTTTCAGGAAAAGTACACTACAATTAACCTCTTGACGCTGAAGGCTCCTGGCTCTTTAAGAGGTTTAGGATGCCGGGAGGCGGGGCTTAAGATCACCTGATCTGAAAAATGCTGCTTGCAATTGGGAGCTTTCAGTTAGGCAGCGGTAACTGTCCCGAGGGGCACGCAGGGCAGGCGCTCTCAGGACAACTGCATTGACCACAATTCACACAAATATGCAGCCTCTCTGCGCCAAGGACCAGGTGCCAAAAGGTCGCATATTTGCGTGCGGCCGGCAACAAGGGGCCATTTTTAGTGCAAACAAACATAATATTATACCCAATTTTTGGGGGTTTGTGTCAGGTTAATAGATACCAAATATGTCAAGCCAGAGGCGGCTCTTTAATTAGACAAATTAGAAGGTCACCTAAGGCCTCACGCCCACAGGGGCCTCATCCCAGCACTGAACAGGGAGTGGGATCGGTGCACCGCAGGCAGCCCAATTCTCTGTCAAAGTCTCCTGTCAGGTGGAGTCATCTCTGCCCGATACATCACATCGAGTGCTGGTACAGGAGAACAGGACATGCAGGCGGGTGTAACTGGACTCGGGTGGAGCCCTGGAAGAACTGCATGCAGGGTGAGTGGAGGGATGTGTGTGATGGAGGTGAAGGCTGGGCGGGATTGCCGTGTGCCCAATGTAGAGGGGAGTCTGTGGGACTACAGTGTCCAGCATATATATGGAGGAGGACACTAAGTGTGAGGCTGGGGGTGGTAACATGGTGTATCAGTCCCACTTGCAGTGTAGGTGAGATAACATGTGTCTGGATGGCTTTGTAGTGTGGGGAGGAGGAGCCCTGAACACCCTGATATAGATCTGCAACTGTACAGAGGTACAACACCGCCAACAGATCCTGATTATCACATTGTCAGCCCCTTCTCCTCTCCTCCTTCTACCTCCCCTCCTACCAGGGGCTTTGCTAGGTCTACAAAAGATCTGGGGCTAGAGCCCATAGCAGAAAAGTAAAGAAAGTCATACGCTTGGGTAAACATACACATGTATATGTGTGTATATATATATACAGAGTGCCTCCTCCTTACATCAGGGTCCCCAGAGAGCCCCCCCTTACATCAGGGTTCCCAGAGAGCCCCCCTTACATCCAGGTCACCAGAGAGCTTGTCACGTTACCTGCCACAAGATGCAGCTTGTCACTTTTCACGTCACCTGCCACCAGATGCGGTTTGTCACATGCAGAGAGGCTAGTTTATACAGAGAGGATGGGGTATGTAGAGAGAGTAGGGTATACAGAAGACAGGCTAGGATATACAGAGAGGCTAGGGTATATAGACAGGCTAGTGTATACAGAGAGGCTAGGGTATATAGAAGACAGGTTAGGGTATATAGAAGAAAGGCTAGGCCTGGGCCAAGGTATACAGAGAGGCTAGGGTATACAGAAGATAGGATAGGGTATACAGAGAGACTAGGGTATACAGAGAAGCTAGGGTATACAGAAGACAGGCTAGGGTATATTGAAGACAGGCTAGGGTATACAGAAGACAGGCTTGTGTATACAGAGTAGCTAAGGTATACATAAGACAGGCTAGGCTATACAGAAAACAGTCTAGGGTATATAGAAGACCGACCAGGGTATACAGAGAGGCTAGGGTATATAGAAGCTAGGGTATACAGAAGACAGGCTAGTGTATACAGAAGACAGGCTAGTGTATACAGAAGACAGGCTAGTGTATACAGAAGACAGGCTACGGTATACAGAAAGGCTAGGGTATACAGATAGGCATTGGTATATAGAGAGGCTAGGGTATACAGAAGACAGGCCTCCCCAGCTCAGGATCTCATGTAAGAAAGTTCCTCCCCACTCTATGATATGGGCGGGACAAGGGAGGAGACTCACTCTCACACTGATCTCTGTCTCTGGCTGTCAGAGTGAACCACCGAGTGCAGACTCAGTGGGAGTGCCGCGGCTGCGTGGTACAGCGCAGTGTCAGGCAGCCTGCTACACTCTCACGGTAGAGCTGATCCTGGACTCGGGGCTATGGGCCCCCTCTCTTTTCTTTCTCCCCCTCTCTCTGTCCTCTCACCTCTTTCCTTTTCCCCCATCCCCTCTACTCCCCTTCCTCTGCTCCCCCCTTCTCCTCTAGGGTCATGTATTGTGGAAAGACCACAGACCTCCACACCGGAAGCATGGGGCCTCATGGGCACTATGAACAGCGAGGTCCACAGGGGTGGCCAGGATACTTGGAATTAGTTCAGCTTTTCATTTTTGTGAAAAGTTGAACTCACCCTTTTGGCCTTACAAACTATCTCAAAGCATAGAACGAGGCCCTATTGGTGCTGCATTCCTCTTACCTACCTGGTGGAACATTCAGGAGACCTGAGTCCACAATAACTGTATCATATACAGATCTGGACCAGCCAGAGGGAGTGGTAAGGCTCCAATAGTTGTTATTGGCTTATAACTTTGATGAATGGCCTCCAGTACCAGTAGGGTGGGGGGGGGCATTTTACAACAGTGGCTGGTCAAGATTTGCATAATGGAGCCCTCAAGATTTAGGGGTTCAGAGGTATGTGACCATACAACCGCCAACAACAGATGGGACATGGGAACCTGTGGGCGGTGTTACCACTCCAGGCTTTACCAGCCATTGTCAAGAGCTCTCTCCTCTTCCCTGCAGCCACCGCTGACTGACACAGGGGATCATGTGACCAGACCAGAGTGGATTGCCATCAGTTCATTGTACACTGTACATTGCAATGTAGTATTCATTTTTATGTAGCTTTAATTATTTTTCCCATAATGGACATAAGAGGGCCTCATGTCTAACTTTTGCTTAAGGCCTCACAAAGCCTAGAGCTGCCTCTGTGTCAAGCCTTAAAATTGCACATGCTCATGAAATCACAAGAAACAATGGTACCCAAAATTGTCCACCATCCATAATACGGATTTGAAACTGTTCACAAAAATATTAGCATTAAGACTTCTTCCCTATTTGGAAAGAGTTATATATTTGGATCAGTCGGGTTTTGTGCCTGGCAGAGAGGCGAGGGACAATAACACCAGAGCTCCTAATATCATACATCTTTGTAATTCCACTGCACTCCCAGCAATTCTTCTCTCCACAGATACTGAGAAAGAATTGGATAGGGTAATTTGGAGATTTATGAGGGGTACTTTTCAATATATTGGGATAGGGACAAATTTAATGAAATGGATAGATGACCTGTATAATCATCCGACGGCGGCAGTTAAAGCTAACGGTGCATTATCTATTAACTTTACATTAGCAAATGTTACCCATCAGGGTTGTCCCCTTTCACCACTTCTTTTCATACTCACTTTGGAGGCGTTGCTGCAACGTATTAGACTTAATCCAGATATAACAGGAATACAGGTTGGGAAGGCACAACACAAAACAGATTACAGCGCACACATGCAAAAATTACATTTATCCTGCAAGGCTAGTTAAAAACACCTGAACATATTCAAAAATACGGGGGTTTGGTCACACTATATGGTCATATAGTGATAAGCCCACTTACTGCGACAAAGTACCCCGAATTAGTGGGTCCTAACTAGGGTTGTCCCGATACCGATGCTAGTATCTGTATCGGGACCGATACCAAGCATTTGCGCGAGTACTTGTACTCGCGCAAATGCTCCCGATGAACCCTTCCGATACTTTTTTTTTTCAGAGCGGATGCAGAGAGGGGGTGGAGAGCGGGGCGGGGGGCGGAGAGCAGAGCGGAGAGCATGGCGGGGGGCGGAGAGCGGGACGGAGAGTGTTACGTCGGGGGGCGGAGACCAGGGCGGAGAGCGTGGTGGGGGCGGAGACCAGGGCGGAGAGCGGGACGGAGAGTGTGCGGCGGGGGGTGGAGACCAGGGCGGAGAGTGGGACGGGGGCGGAGACCAAGGCGGAGAGCGTGGCGTAGACCAGAGCGGAGAGCAGAGCGAGTCTTCAGGCGGGTAAGTAAAATGAATCTGATCTGATCTGATTCAATTGCCTTTCCTGTCTTGCCTTTCTGCTGCTCAAATGCTCCCGGAGCCCTAGATAGGATACTATGAGAGAGCGGGTGGAGAGGGGGCAGAGAGCGGGGCGGGGGGTGGAGAGTGTGGTGACTGGTGACAGTGACATGATTGACATGCACAATTGCACACAGACTTCCTTTCTTCTTTTCCCTCCTCCCTCCCTTGTTGTTATGATCTGATGGTTGCCTTTCTGCCAGAAAGTTTCTGGTCACCCTTGTATTTTGCTCTCTTCAGGAGGGCCTTGAGGGGGGGGGCTGGGGGGGGGGTCCGCCTTCTTCCCTGGAATCACCTGAACTGCAGTGCCACCCGCTGACAGCTATTCTGTATTGCACCTATAGTGCTTAATTTTATTTTAAATTCTGTCAGTTAATGTGAAAAATGAGAGGTTCCTTAAGGTTGCCGGGGGTTTCTTCAGCAGTGATTAAATTTTTTTAAAAAAGTATCGGTAATCGGTATCGGCGAGTACATGAAAAAAAGTATCGGTACTTGTACTCGGTCCTAAAAAAGTGGTATCGGGACAACCCTAGTCCTAACCTAGTAATAGAATGAAAGAACCTGTGGCTCAACCATGGGAGACAAACTCCTCTATGTGGGAGAACTGAAGGGATTCCTCCTATGCACTGGTGGCCACTAATAAGAGGTCATGAGGAGGGGGAGGGGTGCTCCAGCCCAAGAAACCTGGTCAGGGTCTATACAACATACAAAAACATACTTGTCATTTTTGCATGTGTGCGCTGTAATCTGTTTTGTATTATCTTTGGTCTTATAGCAGCACCATCTTAGATGTAATGCCTTGTACATACGATCGGATTTTCCGTCAGGATAAACTCCGACCGATTTGTTGACAGCACGAAACTGTCTTGCATACACACTGTCACTCCAAATTCCGACCGTCAAGAATGTGGTGACGTAGAATACTACGATGAGCCGATAAAAATTAAGTTCAATGCTTCCGAGCATGCGTCGACTTGATTCTGAGCATGCGTGTTTTTTTTCTCCGACGGAGTTCCACACAGACGAACTGAATTTCCGATAGAAATTTTTTCCACACGTTCTCTTTCTAAATTCCGACGGAAAAAAGTCCAATGGGGCACACACACGGTCTGAATATCCGATGAAAAAATTCCGTCTGACTTTTTCCATCGTGTGTACAAGGCAATAAGCATTTTTTAGGGTGTGCCCCCCAAGTATGTTTTTGTATTTTGCAGGTTGGGAAGACGTCTCACAAAGTAGTTGCATTCGCAGACGATCTACTCTTTTTTATTACCAGTCCAGAAATATCTCTACCCAACTTAATCAGAGAATTGGACTCTTACTCACAATTGAAATCAACCTTGCAAAATCTGAGACAATGAATCCTACAATTCCAGAAGCTAGAGCTCCTGTCTTTGAATCAAGCTTTTCGTTTAAATGGGTGACAGAGAGATTTAAAGCGGAGGTCCGCCAAATTTTTTTTTCTAAAGTCAGCAGCTACAAATACTGCAGCTGCTGACTTTTAAAATAAGGACACTTACCTGTCCAGCTCACCCGCGATCTCGGGACCTGAGGCCGACCCGTCCCTCGGTCCTCGGATGCTGCCGCCGCCATCTTCGATAAGGGAATCAGGAAGTGAAGCCTTGCGGCTTCACTTCCTGGTTCCCTACTGCGCATGCGTGACTCATGCTGCGCAATGCCACTGGTCCCTGCTGTGCTGCGCAATGCCAATGGGACCCATGTGTATCCCAGAAGACAGCGGGAGGGGGCGCCGGACGTGGCGTAGACCCTCGCAGATAATGCAGGGGTCTATGCCCGGAAGTGGGTGCAAATACCTGTCTTAGACAGGTATCTGCTTCCCCCTCCCCCCAGAAAGGTGCCAAATGTGACACCGGAGGGGGGGCGGAATCCGGACAGCGGAGGTTCCATTTTTTGTGTGGACCTCCACTTTAAGTATTTAGGAATATATCTCACACACTCCTCTTTCAAATCCTTTTGGTAACAGTTCCAATCAACTTTTTATGACAAATTAGACATGAGTTTATGTAAATTCTATGGGCAGATTGTCCACCTAGGATTAAGGCAGACATACTTGTCTTGCACAAAGTCTGTGTGGGTATGGGATTTCCAGACCCATTCGGTATTATCAAGCTGTACTTCTATCTCAAAATTTTCACTGGTGTAACCATACAAAGGTAAAGAGCTGGATATCTCTTGAACAATCTCTATCACGCTCATCCTCCTCAGGGCCCTCCCATGGCTCTGTAGTATATGTTCTACCCAGGTGAAGGAACACCCTATTCTGGGCACTACATGTTAAATTGCCCACCTGTTTAAGCCAAGGGTGATAAACTCTTCATCACTATCAGTCATGATGCCAGTGTTTGGAAACCCAGACTTTTCACCAGTCATATCTGACCGAAATTCCATCAATTTATTAAAATTAACAAGTTTGGACTGCAAGATTTTAGGGATTTGAGAGGTTGGAAATCTACAACCAATATTAAATCAATGCTCTCCCTATCCCTTCCAGTATGACAGGAATTCCAACTGCGGCATTATTCTCTGTCGCTATCATTTGGCTCAGTGCCACTTGATATGCCTACTGTCTTTGAGCGACTATTTGCATCTGGTCAAATTGTTAATCAGGGTCTCTCTGGGGCACATGCAGAACTGATTGCACCTATATTGCTGCATGGGAAAGAGATTTGAATACAACAATATATATCCACTGAGCAAAAAGATTTTATTTTTAATTGTATACATAAATCATCCAGGAATCAGGATATAGGTTGACTGCAGGAATCAGGATTAGGGATGAGCTTGGTGTTCGAGTCGAACATACGTTCGACTCGAACATCGGCTGTTCGATCGTTCGACGAAGATCAGACGTTTTGGGCCGTTCGCGCCAAATTCGAGTGACGCAAACGGCCCACAACACACTGCGCCATCGCAGTGCAATCCCGGCGCTGTGATTGGCCAAGCGTGCACTGTGACCCCACATGCTTGGCCAATCACAACGCCGGCAGCGAGGAGAGCCATAATTGGCCACAGGCAGGATGCTTGTGGCCAATTATAGCTCAGGGGGGCTTAGTACACGCCCCACACTATAAAAGGCTGCCAGCGCGGCGGCCTTGTGTAGTGTGTTTCAGTTCAGGGAGAGAGAAGGATAGGCAGGGACAGTGTCAGTGATATTCTGCTAAACCTTGTGTGCAGGGAGAGAGAAGGATAGGCAGGGGACAGTATCAGTGATATTTTTGCTAAGCCTCCTGCACAGTATACACCTGAAGCTAGCCCTTATTGCTGTGTTTTCCTGTTGTGTAACACAGGCAGGCATCTGCAGCAGTTATAGCAGGCGTAGTGTGCTTCCTGCAAAATGTACACCTGAAGCTAGCCCTTATTGCTGTGTTTTCCTGTTGTGTAACACAGGCAGGCATCTGCAGCACTTACAGCAGGCATAGTGTGCTTCCTGCAAAATATACACCTGAAGCTAGGCCTTATTGCTGTGTTTTCCTGTTGTGTAACACAGGCAGGCATCTGCAGCAGTTATAGCAGGCGTAGTGTGCTTCCTGAAAATATACACCTGAAGCTAGGCCTTATTGCTGTGTTTTCCTGTTGTGTAACACAGGCAGGCATCTGCAGCACTTACAGCGGGCGTAGTGTGCCTCCTGCACATTATACACCTGAAGCTACCCCTTATTGCTCGTAGTTTTTTTTCTTTTGTGTTACACTAACAGGCATCTGCAGCACTTACAACGAGCGTAGTGTGCTTCTTGCAAAATATACACCTGAAGCTAGCCCTTATTGCTGTTTTTTCCTGTTGTGTAACACAGGCAGGCATCTGCAGCACTTACAGCGGGTGTAGTGTGCTTCTTGCAAAATATACACCAGAAGCTAGCCCTTATTGCTGTGTTTTCCTGTTGTGTAACACAGGCAGGCATCTGCAGCACTTACAGCAGGCGTAGTGTGCTTCTTGCAAAATATACACCTGAAGCTACCCCTTATTGCTGGTTTTCCCATCTCCCTGCAGGTCTTTAGAATGTCTGGAAGGCAAACAAGGACAGGCAGCCAGTCAGGAGCCAATAAAAGAGGGCAAGCAGGCTCTGTGTCTAGAGACAACAGTGCTGGTCGTGGACGCGGTGCATCGTCATCAGCACGTGGCCATGGGACACGCTTGTCCTTATTTTCGGCAGCTGGACGTGTTGAGCCGCATCATGCCGAAGACTTGGTAGAGTGGATGACCAAGCCCTCCTCATCCTCCTCATCCTCTCTCACCCAGGCTCAGGGTACTGGCAAAGCAGCTGCCAAAGTGTCCTCAATGTCATCATCAGTCACTCCTTCCCTAGACCCACTGTGTCCTCCTGAGGAGTCCCCCGAACTGTTTGAGCACAGTGTTGGGTACATGCTCCAGGAGGATGCCCAGCGTTTCGAAGGGTCTGAAGATGATACCCAGCTAGAGGAAGGCAGTAGCGTGAGAGTAGAGAGAGGGGATGCTCAAGAAGGACACCAATCTGGCAGTCATGTTCCAGCAGCTGCAGCATACTGCCAGATTGGTTCCAGTGATGAGGAGGGAGGGGATGATGAGGTCACTGACTCCATGTGGGTGCCGGATAGGGGAGAGGAGGAGGAGGATGAGGAGGAGGCACATCTCCAACGAGGCAGGATGCCCTCCGGGGGCCAGCGTAAGGGCAGCACAACGACTGAATCACACCGCAGAGCTCCGCCTGTGCAGGGCGCTGCCTCTGCCCGTTATTCCAAAAGTTCTTTGGTGTGGGCCTTTTTTGAGTCGAGTGCATCAGATCGCACCGCTGCTGTTTGCAACTAGTGATGAGCCGAACACCCCCGGGTTCGGTTCGCACCAGAACCCGCGAACGGACCGAAAGTTCGTACGAACATTAGAACCCTATTAAATACAATGGATGCGAACGTTCGAATTCTAAAGTGCTAATTATAACGACTATTATGCATGTTATTGTCCTAAAAAGGGTTTGGGAACCCGGGTTCTGCACCAGGGGACATGTATCAATGCAAAAAGAAGTTTTAAAAACTGTCGTTTTTCGGGAGCAGTCATTTTAATGATGCATAAAGTGAAAAAAAAAAAGTCAAATATTCCTTTAAATATCGTACCTGGGGGGTGTCTAAAGTATGCCTGTGAAGTGCCACGTGTTTCCCGTTTTTAGAACTGTCCCTGCACAAAATGACACTTCTAAAGGAAAAAAAAGCCATTTAAAACTGCTTGCGGCTTTAATGTAATGTCTGGTCCCGGTAATATGGATGAAAATCTTTAAGAAAAATGGCATAGCTACCCCATGACCCCCCCCCCCCTACCCCAGCCCATTACCAGCCCCTTTGGGTCTTGTATGGATATTAAGGGGAACACCGCACACAAAATAAAAAAGGCCCTATATACTCTGAACAGCCGTATACAGGCGGTGCATACAAGACAGGGACTGTAGGTTTGTTCTTATGTAGAATGTGTTTGTAATTTTGAACAGGTACATTGTTTAAGTGTAGCTCCAGCCCAAAAATCTATTTTTAAACTTTTTGGAAAACATAGGTAAGGGTTATCACCCCTGTAACATTTGTTTTGCTGTCTGTGCCCCTGTTCAGAACATTTCACCTCACTTTCCGTCCCAATGACAACTGTTTTTGAAATGTGGTGTTTTTCTTGAAACAAGGATTGGTGATAAAGCATCAGTACAGAGGAGACACCTTTCTCCCATATTAATTCTTACAGGAGAGAATTTTCCTTCCTAGGGGTAGATTTCCTCTCACTTCCTGTTGTCTTCTTGCGTTTGCAAGTAGGAGTCGTTTGTAAGTTGGATGTTTGAAAGTAGGGACCTGCCGTATATACTCTGCAGAAATAGGCCCCTTAGTTGTTGGTGTTGGCACAACACTGTAAGCACTCACAGTTACTCTTGGTTGGTGCTGGAACGCCCTGCTGTCAACTATTATATCAGGAATTGTAATTACATATAATTGTTGAACAGTGGTAGTAAAAATTGGGCCTTTGATGGTGGTGCTGGTGCCACAACACTGTAAGCCCTGACAGTTACTCTTGGTGGGTGCAGCAATGGGCCCTGCTGTGAATTATTAGATCAAGAATTGTAATTGCATGCCCCTGTTGAACAGGGGCTGAAAAATTGGGCCTTTCGTGGTGGTGGTGGTGGTGGCGTTGCCACAACACTGTAAGCCCTCAGAGTTACTCTTGGTGGGTGCAGCAATGGGCCCTGCTGTGAATTATTAGATCAAGAATTGTAATTACATGCCCCTGTTGAACAGGGGCTGAAAAATTGGGCCTTAGGCACTGGTGGCACAACACTGCAACCCCTCACAGATACTGTACTTGGAGCACAGCAATGAGCCCTGTTGCAAAGTATTGCTTCAAAAATTGTAATTACACGCCCCTGTTAAACAGGGGCTGAAAAATTGGGCCTTAGCCACTGGTGGCCGCACCCATAAACAAAAATGATCTTCCAAGCTATCATCATCAATCGTATCATTGAGGACTCGGAGGAGGAGGATAGCCAGTCAACATAACAGCACAGGCACTCAGCATCAGCATCAGTCTTGAAGGGATGTGACATGTTAAAATCAATTAGTCTGTTATATCAGCATCAGGTGTGTGGTAGCTGGTGGTGATCCAAGACTGGTTCATCTTGATGAAAGTCAGTCGATCAACCGAGTCGGTGGACAGGCGCACCCTGTGATCCGTGACAAATCCTCCAGCAGCACTGAATGTGCGTTCCGAAAGAACGCTGGATGCAGGACAGGCCAGTAGCTCAATTGCATACTGTGCAAGCTCTGGCCAGTGATCCATCCTCAAGACCCAGTAAGCCAGAGGATTTTCGGTGGGGAAGGTGTCCAAGTCTGACCTTGCCCCTAGATATTCCTGCACCATGTTTATCAGACGCTGGCGATGGTTGCTGGAACCGATCATACTTTGGGGCTGCGGACTAAAGAATTGTCTGAACGCATCGGTCAGACGGCCACCTTCCCCACCGCTCCTTCTTTGACTGGCCGAAGCCTCAGCAACTCGTTGTCCAGGACCAGGAGTTTGTAACCTCCCAGTCTCTGGGAACGCGTTGCACAGACCTTTCTGCAAGGCCTCCCGGAGTTGTCTCACCCTCTGCTCCCTCTGCGACGGTAACATAAGGTCCGCAACCTTACCCTTGTACCGTGGATCAAGGAGAGTGGCCAGCCAGTAATGGTCCCTCTCCTTGATCCGAAGAATACGAGGATCCTTCCGCAGACTTTGCAGGATCAGGGAGGCCATGCAGCGTAGGTTAGCTGAGGCATTCGGTCCGGAGTCCTCTGGGTCACTAAGGACGACATGATCCGCAGCCACCTCCTCCCAGCCACGTACAAGTCCACTGGTTTCTTGGGACTGTAAATCATCCCTAAAAGACTGCTGCTGATGATGCTGAGTGCCAGCCTCCACCTCCATGCTGACACAATCCTCCTCCTCCTCCTCCTCCTCCTCTTCCTGTGCGATGGGTGGGACAGAAGGAACACTGTCTGGGTAAAGGGGGCCTTGAGAGGCAAGGAAGTCCTCCTCTTCCTGCCTCTGTTCTGCCTCAAGTGCCCTGTCCATTATTCCACGCAGCGTGTGCTCCAACAGGTGGACAAGAGGTACAGTGTCACTGATGCATGCACTGTCACTGCTCACCATCCTCGTGGCCTCCTCAAATGGTGCCAGGACAGTGCATGCATCCCTGATCATGCCCCACTGGCGTGGAGAAAAAAAACCAAGCTCCCCTGACCCTGTCCTGGTGCCGTAGTCGCACAGGTACTCATTGATGGCCCTCTGCTGCGTGTGCAGCCGCTGCAGCATGGCCAACGTTGAGTTCCACCTGGTGGGCATGTCACATATAAGGCGGTTCTTGGGCAGGTTCAACTCCTTTTGCAGCTCAGCCAGGCGAGCACTGGCATTATAAGATCTGCGGAAATGCACACAGACTTTCCTGGCCTGCCTCAGGACATCCTGTAAGCCCGGGTACCTGCCCAAGAACCGCTGCACCACCAGGTTAAGGACGTGAGCCACACAGGGCACATGGGTCAGTTGTCCCTGTCGGAGGGCGGAGAGGAGGTTGGTGCCATTGTCGCAAACCACCATTCCTGGCTTAAGCTGGCGTGGCGTCAACCACCTCTCGGCCTGGCCCTGCAGAGCAGACAGGACCTCTGCCCCAGTGTGGCTTCTGTCCCCCAAACACACCAGCGCAAGCACGGCATGGCATCTTTTTGCCTGCGTACTTGCGTAGCCCCTTGAACGGCTACGGAGCACCGCTGGTTCAGAGGACAAAGCACAGGAAGAGGCCATGGAGGAAGAAGAAGAGGAGGGGGTGGAGGAGAGAGGTGTGTCACAACCACTAGTAGCATTTTGTAGGCGTGGCGGTGGAACAACCTCCAACACTACTGCACCTTGTCCTGCATCCTTCCCAGCTGCCAAAAGAGTGACCCAATGGGCCGTGAAAGAAAGGTAACGTCCCTGTCCATGCCTGCTGGACCATGAGTCAGCGGTAATATGCACCTTACCGCTGACCGCCCTGTCCAGCGAGGCCAAGACATTGCCTTCCACATGCCGGTAGAGAGCCGGAATAGCCTTCCGTGAGAAAAAGTGGCGTTTGGGAACCTGCCACTGAGGAACCGCACATTGCACAAACTCACGGAAGGGGGCCGAGTCTACCAACTGAAAAGGCAGCAGTTGAAGCGCTAGCAATTTAGCCAAGCTAGCATTCAACCGCTGGGCATGTGGATGGCTGGGAGTGAACTTCTTTCGACGGTCCAGCAGCTGGGGCAGGGAAATTTGCCTGCTAGAATCGGACGTCGGTGTACTGCTAGCAGAGTGGCCGCAAGTACTTGGCTGTGACACACCTAATTCTACACCTTCATTCCTCTCAGTGCATGTTTCAGAGAGGACTGAAGTTATAGTGGGGTTGGAGATCCCAGCTGATGCGGTGCAAGGAGAGGTCCGCTTTGTTCTTTGGTGTGGGTCTTTGAGGTAGGCTTGCCAACGAGCTGCATGGCAGGTCAACATATGTCTGGTCAGGCATGTGGTACCCAAGCGGCTGATGTTTTGGCCACGCGATATACGCTTGAGACATATGTTGCAAACAGCAGCTGTGCGATCTGATGCACTAGCCTCAAAAAAGGCCCACACCAAAGAACTTTTTGAATGACGGGCAGAGGCAGCGCCCTGCACAGGCGGAGCTCTGCGGTGTGATTCCGTCGGTGTACTGCCCTTACGCTGGCCACCAAAGGGCATCCTGCCTCGTTGGAGATGTGCCTCCTCCTCATCCTCCTCCTCCTCCTCTCTCCTATTAGGCACCCACGTGGAGTCAGTGACCTCATCATCCCCTCCCTCCTCATCACTGGAGCCAATCTGGCAGTATGCTGCAGCTGCTGGAACATGACTGCCAGATTGGTGTCCTTCTTGAGCATCCCCTCTGTCTGCTCTCACGCTACTGCCTTCCTGTAGCTGGGTTTCATCATCAGACCCTTCGAAACGCTGGGCATCCTCCTGGAGCATGTACCCAACACTGTGCTCAAACAGTTCGGGGGACTCCTCAGGAGGAGGACATGGTGGTTCTAGGGAAGGAGTGACTGATGATGAGTCTGACATTGATACCAGGGAAGAGGACGCTTTGGCAGCTGCTTTGCCAGTACCCTGAGCCTGGGTGAGAGAGGATGAGGAGGAGGAGGAGGGCTTGGTCATCCACTCTACCAAGTCTTCGGCATGATGTGGCTCAACATGTCCAGCTGCCGAAAAGAAGGACAAGCGTGTCCCATGGCCATGTGCTGATGACAATGCACCGCATCCACGACCAGCACTGTTGCCCCCAGACACAGAGCCTGCTTGCCCTCTTTTATTGCCTCCTGACTGTCTGCCTCTCCTTGTTTGCCTTCCAGACATTCTAATGGATGGCCTGCAGGGAGATGGGAAAAAAGCAATAAGGGCTACCTTCAGGTGTCCTTCTCTGTCCCTTTACTTAAGGATTTCTAAATATGGTTGAGGATGATTGCTTTCGCACAGAATAGCACAATGACAATTTCCCTGACTGTCCAAAAAACAAGGATTTCAAAGATGGTTGATGAGGAATGCTTTAGCACAGTATAGCACAAGGAGAATTTCCCTCACTGTCCTTCCCTGTCCCTAGAAACAAGGATTAGCACAGTAAAACACACTGACACTCTCCCTACCTATAGTTTTCTGTCCCTAGAAAAAATGTTTTTTTAAAGATGGTTGATGATCAATGCTTTAGCACAGTATAGCACAAGGAGAATTTCCCTCACTGTCCTTCCCTGTCCCTAGAAACAAGGATTAGCACAGTAAAACACACTGACACTCTCCCTACCTATAGTTTTCTGTCCCTAGAAAAAATGTTTTTTTAAAGATGGTTGATGATCAATGCTTTAGCACAGTATAGCACAAGGAGAATTTCCCTCACTGTCCTTCCCTGTCCCTAGAAACAAGGATTAGCACAGTAAAACACACTGACACTCTCCCTACCTATAGTTTTCTGTCCCTAGAAAAAATGTTTTTTAAAGATGGTTGATGATCAATGCTTTAGCACAGTATAGCACAAGGAGAATTTCCCTCACTGTCCTTCCCTGTCCCTAGAAACAAGGATTAGCACAGTAAAACACACTGACACTCTCCCTACCTATAGTTTTCTGTCCCTAGAAAAAATGTTTTTTTAAAGATGGTTGATGATCAATGCTTTAGCACAGTATAGCACAAGGAGAATTTCCCTCACTGTCCTTCCCTGTCCCTAGAAACAAGGATTAGCACAGTAAAACACACTGACACTCTCCCTACCTATAGTTTTCTGTCCCTAGAAAAAATGTTTTTTTAAAGATGGTTGATGATCAATGCTTTAGCACAGTATAGCACAAGGAGAATTTCCCTCACTGTCCTTCCCTGTCCCTAGAAACAAGGATTAGCACAGTAAAACACACTGACACTCTCCCTACCTATAGTTTTCTGTCCCTAGAAAAAATGTTTTTTTAAAGATGGTTGATGATCAATGCTTTAGCACAGTATAGCACAAGGAGAATTTCCCTCACTGTCCTTCCCTGTCCCTAGAAACAAGGATTAGCACAGTAAAACACACTGACACTCTCCCTACCTATAGTTTTCTGTCCCTAGAAAAAATGTTTTTTTAAAGATGGTTGATGATCAATGCTTTAGCACAGTATAGCACAAGGAGAATTTCCCTCACTGTCCTTCCCTGTCCCTAGAAACAAGGATTAGCACAGTAAAACACACTGACACTCTCCCTACCTATAGTTTTCTGTCCCTAGAAAAAATGTTTTTTTAAAGATGGTTGATGATCAATGCTTTAGCACAGTATAGCACAAGGAGAATTTCCCTCACTGTCCTTCCCTGTCCCTAGAAACAAGGATTAGCACAGTAAAACACACTGACACTCTCCCTACTGTGAGGGGGTTAGCTCGGCAGCGGGTGTGTGTGACCCCCCCGAGATGGGCTCCCCACACAAAAACAGGCCCAGCAAACGGAGGTTGTGGTTTTCAAAATCAAAAAGGTGCGGTTTATTTTCTATTTACAGTGACAAAACACAGCAAAGCCAAAGAAACATAAACAAAATAAATCCTGGTCAACTTGACCTCTGACTAAACATACAGGTTTCCTAACTAACAACTGGGATCAGCCTAGTGCTGTCCTAGTCCCTAAGTCCCTGGTTTTAAATGTCCAAGCAAATAGCCACCCAGGCTTTGTCTCACCACACAGGGGTTCACTCTCCCTAGACAGTCCACACAGGTCTGGGTCCAGGCATGAGCTAACATCTAATGAAGCTGGGAGTTCTTATAGAGGCCTAAATGAGCTGACAAGCTTCAGCTGGTCTCATCAACTCCCTGTCTGTACGACGCCCCACACTCTCCCTAGAGGTATGAGTCATCCATGAGCCCACTAGCCTTAGCTGGGCTTATACAACTCTCCACCTAGTTGTATAAGTCGGCGTAAAGCCTGAATCTGGGCGAAATATATCTACCCCCCTGGATGCAACCAGGTGACTTTACCTTCCTGCTGTCACATACCCCCCCCCTCTTGTTTTAACCTCGGGGTTGGAACACCAGCAATCAGGCATTCATGTACTCGAGACAAAGCATCCACATTCCCCATTTGAACGCCAGGGCGATGCTTTACTGTGAAGTTGAATTCCTGGAGGGCCAGGAACCACCTATTCACTCTTCTATTTGTTTCCTTGTTTTGAGCCATCCACTTTAACGGAGCGTGATCCGTAACCATGTCAAAGTGCCTACCTAGCAGGTAGTACCGAAGGGAATCTAGAGCCCACTTCACCGCTAAACACTCCTTTTCAACGGTGGCGTAATTTACCTTATGGGACTTCAACTTCCTGCTGAGGTAAATGACTGGGTGCTCTTCCCCGTTCCAGACCTGGGACAATACTGCTCCTAACCCCACATCTGACGCATCACTTTGTACGACAAAGTCTTTAGAGAAGTCGGGTGAGTACAACACTGGCTGGCTACATAAGGCTTGTTTCAAGAATTGGAATGCTGCCTCAGCCTCGGGGGTCCATTTAATCATGACCGACCCTTTCCCCTTCGTCAGGTTGGTTAGGGGCACAGCCTTAGAAGCAAAGTGGGGAATGAATCGCCGATAATACCCAGCGATTCCCAGAAAGGCTCGTACCTGCTTCTTGCTGTTGGGACGTGGCCAACTCTGGATGGCCTCGACTTTGTTGAGTTGGGGTTTTATTACTCCCCTCCCAATGGTGTACCCAAGATATTTGGCCTCCTCCTGCCCAATGGTACACTTCTTGGGGTTAGCCGTAAACCCCGCTTCCCGAACAGAGTCCAGGACTGCTTGCACTTTTGGCAGATGTGAGGCCCAATCTGTGCTATGGACAATTATGTCATCCAGGTAAGCCGCAGCATACTTCCGATGGGGCCTCAGCATCTGGTCCATTTTCCGCTGGAATGTGGCCGGCGCATTCTGTAACCCGAACGGCATTCTTTTATATTGGAACGCCCCATCTGGGGTTACAAATGCGGTTTTCTCTTTGGCCGACTTGGCCAGGGGGATTTGCCAATACCCTTTTGTGAGGTCAAGAGTCGTCATGTATCGGGCTGTTCCCAGCCGGTCGATCAACTCATCTATACGTGGCATGGGGTAGGTGTCAAATTTTGTAACTTTGTTCAACTGTCGAAAATCGTTACAAAATCGCCAGCTCCCATCCGGTTTAGGCACCAACACAATGGGACTAGACCAATCACTTTGGGACTCCTCTATCACCCCTAAGTTCAGCATTTTCTGTACTTCCTCCCGTATTGCCTCCCGTCGGGCCTCTGGGATCCGATAGGGTTTTAACTTCACCCTTTCACCGGGCGGGGTAATGATGTCATGCTCTACCCCAGATATTTGTCCCGGCAGCTCAGAGAATACCTCCTTGTTGCGAAGCACAAACTCCTTAACCTCCTGTTGTTGGGGTTGTGACAAGGTGGCTGCTATTCCAACCTCCGGAATCACGCAACCAGTTTGAGCTGGTGACCAAGTGTCTGCGACTAGGGACTCTCTATCCCTCCAGGCTTTCAACAGATTAACGTGATAGATCTGTTCGGGCTTTCGCCTTCCTGGTTGTCTGACCTTGTAATTCACTTCGCTCACTTTTTCCATTATCTCGTAGGGGCCTTGCCATTTGGCAAGGAATTTACTTTCAACCGTAGGGACAAGTACCAGTATCCTATCCCCCGGGGAAAAGGTACGGGTCTTGGCTCCACGGTTGTACACTCTCTGCTGTGCTAACTGCGCTTGGGCCAAATGTTCCTTCACGATGGGCATTACCTGTGCAATTCGGTCTTGCATCAGGGCGACATGCTCAATCACACTCCTGTGGGGAGAACTCTCACTTTCCCAAGTTTCCTTGGCAATATCCAACAGCCCTCTTGGGTGTCTCCCATACAGTAACTCAAAGGGGGAGAATCCCGTAGAGGATTGGGGCACCTCCCTAATAGCAAACATCAGATAAGGAAGTAGACAGTCCCAATCCTTTCCATCTCTATCCACCACTTTCTTCAACATTTGTTTTAGGGTTTTGTTGAACCTTTCAACCAGCCCATCGGTTTGGGGGTGATACACAGATGTACGTAATTGCGTCACTTTGAACAATTTACACAGCTCCTTCATAACCCGGGACATAAAGGGTGTACCTTGGTCCGTAAGCAGTTCTTTACAAATACCCACCCGGCTAAACACAAGAGATAGCTCTTTGGCTATGGTTTTGGCCGAGGTATTTCGGAGAGGGATCGCTTCTGGATAACGGGTGGCATAGTCCATTATAACTAATATGTACTGGTGCCCCCTAGCGGACTTGATTATAGGACCTACCAAATCCATGGCGATCCTCTCAAACGGGACCTCAATGATGGGTAGAGGGACCAGCGGGCTACGGAAATGTGGCATCGGGGCCGACCTCTGACACACAGGGCAGGAGGAACAATAATTTTCTATGTCCTTCATCACCCCCGGCCAATAGAATCTCTGTAATACCCTCTCTCGGGTTTTCTCTGTCCCCAGATGACCTCCAAGAATGTGCCCATGGGCCAACTCCAACACCAACTTCCTGTAAGGTTTGGGCACCACAAGCTGCTCAACGGTTTCTTCTGCCCTTTTTGCCACCCGATACAGTAGGTCCTTCTCTACGCTGAAGTATGGGTAAGTGCAGGTATTATCTGGGTTCACTAACTCGCCATCTATTTTCACTACGTTTTCCCGTGCCTTTATTAGGGCGGGGTCTTTCAACTGTTCTGTGGCAAAGTTTTCCCTGTGAACCTCAAGATCAGAAAACTCCACAGACGGTAGGTTTTCGTCTGAGGAGGTGGGCTCCTCTCCAGTTTCTTGAGTCTCCCCTGCCAATACTGATAAGGGAAATTCCGGAGAGTCCTCACCACTCTCAGGGGAGTTCTGGCTATCACATTCCTGGTACCTAGGGGCACCAGTGGGGGGCTCAGGATCATCCCACAGTTCCCAGAACTTCGGAAAATCCCTTCCCACAATGGCGTCATGCGGTAACTGAGATACTAAGCCCACTGGATGAGAGAGGGTACCTTTGGGGGTCTCGAAACACACTGTAGTCACTGGATACTCTCGGGTGTCCCCATGCACACAAATAACAGCTACCTTGCTATTCCCAGAGACCTCTGTTTTAACTAACTCAGCCTTTATCAGGGTCACAAGGCTACCTGAATCCAGCAATACCACAACATTTCTACCATTAACACACATTTTGCATAAATGTTTCTCAGTTCCTCGAATGGCAGTGCATGCGACTGTCGCACACAGCGACTGACGTCTGCCCGTCAGAAAGTCACACTGCATGGGTTCCTCCACAACCGGGCAATTGGCTGCAATATGTCCCGCTTGCCGGCAGCGGTAGCAAACGATCCTTCTTGCGGCCTCTTGAGCCGCTGATTTCCCAGGCTGTTCTCGCCAAACTTGGGGTAGAGCTCCCACCCTCTCACTCTCTCCACCCTCACCCCTTGGAATCCTCTTATCCGCCCCTGGGGATGGTCTGGTCTTAGGGTGGAAAGTCCGAGTGTCTCTGGAAGAGGCCGTCAGGTTCTCTGTAGCCAAGTATTTCTCCACACGATCCACAAGACCATCGGCCGTCTCTGGGTCTCCATGGCTTACCCACTTTTGGATGGCAGTAGGAAGAGCTCTCAAAAACCGATCCATTACAACACGTTCCACAATCTTTGGTGCGGACAAAGTCTCTGGCTGTAGCCACTTTCTGCTCAGGTGAATGAGATCATACATTTGAGACCTGGGGGGTTTTCCAAGCTGGAAAGTCCAGTTATGCACACGCTGAGCCCGGACAGCCTGGGTGACACCCAGCCTTGCCAATATTTCAGCTTTTAGCATCGCATAGTCTTTTGCTTGGTTAGGCTCTAGGTCATAGTAAGCTTTCTGCGATTCACCAGTTAACAGAGGAGCCACCAGTCCAGCCCACTGCTCCTCAGGCCACTTTTCTCTTTCAGCGGTCCTTTCAAATGTGGTCAAAAATACCTCTGGATCATCCTCTCCAGTCATTTTTGTCAATAAACGACTCACCCCAAAGGACGCGGTATTAGTGGGACGGCTTTCCTCACTGGTCTGCGGACGTTGCTGCATTGCTGCTTCCATCTGTTGTTGTAGTCTCTGCTCTTGCTTCTGTAACAGGTCTATGAAGCGGGCCTCAGATTGCTGCTGGGCTTGTTGCTGAGCCTCCAGACTCTGTTGCAAAGTTGCGTTTGTCTGCTGCTGGGCTGCAAGGCTCTGTTGATGAGCTTGCTGCTGGGCTGCAAGGCTCTGTTGATGAGCTTGCTGCTGGGCTGCGAAGTTCTGTTGTTGAGCTGCAAGGCTCTTTTGCAAACCTGCATTTGTCTGCTGTTGATTGGCATTTGCTAGAGCCAGCTGCTTCAGTATCTCCTCCATGCTGGCTTAAAAAAAAACTGCCACTGGTTCTCCACCAACTGTGAGGGGGTTAGCTCGGCAGCGGGTGTGTGTGACCCCCCCGAGATGGGCTCCCCACACAAAAACAGGCCCAGCAAACGGAGGTTGTGGTTTTCAAAATCAAAAAGGTGCGGTTTATTTTCTATTTACAGTGACAAAACACAGCAAAGCCAAAGAAACATAAACAAAATAAATCCTGGTCAACTTGACCTCTGACTAAACATACAGGTTTCCTAACTAACAACTGGGATCAGCCTAGTGCTGTCCTAGTCCCTAAGTCCCTGGTTTTAAATGTCCAAGCAAATAGCCACCCAGGCTTTGTCTCACCGCACAGGGGTTCACTCTCCCTAGACAGTCCACACAGGTCTGGGTCCAGGCATGAGCTAACATCTAATGAAGCTGGGAGTTCTTATAGAGGCCTAAATGAGCTGACAAGCTTCAGCTGGTCTCATCAACTCCCTGTCTGTACGACGCCCCACACTCTCCCTAGAGGTATGAGTCATCCATGAGCCCACTAGCCTTAGCTGGGCTTATACAACTCTCCACCTAGTTGTATAAGTTGGCGTAAAGCCTGAATCTGGGCGAAATATATCTACCCCCCTGGATGCAACCAGGTGACTTTACCTTCCTGCTGTCACACTACCTATAGTTTTCTGTCCCTAGAAAAAATGTTTTTTTAAAGATGGTTGATGATCAATGCTTTAGCACAGTATAGCACAAGGAGAATTTCCCTCACTGTCCTTCCCTGTCCCTAGAAACAAGGATTAGCACAGTAAAACACACTGACACTCTCCCTACCTATAGTTTTCTGTCCCTAGAAAAAATGTTTTTTTAAAGATGGTTGATGATCAATGCTTTAGCACAGTATAGCACAAGGAGAATTTCCCTCACTGTCCTTCCCTGTCCCTAGAAACAAGGATTAGCACAGTAAAACACACTGACACTCTCCCTACCTATCCTTCTCTTTCCCTAAACGAAAGGAATCCAGGTTAAGCAAGAAAAAAAATGTCACTGTCCCTGCCTATGCTTCTCTTTCCCTGCTCCGGAACACACTACACTAGGCCGCCGTGCTGGCGGCCTTTTATAGTGTGGGGCGTGTACTAAACACCCTCAGCAATAATTGGCCACAGGCATCCTGCCTGTGGCCAATCATTGCTCTCCTCGCTGCCGGCGCTGTGATTGGCCAAGCATGCGGGGTCACAGTGCATGCTTGGCCAATCACAGCGCCTGGATGACACTGCGATGGCGTAGTGCATTGTGGGCCGCGAATTAGGCACGAACGGCCCAAATCGTTCGTTGTTCGGCGAACGATCGAACAGCCGATGTTCGAGTCGAACGTATGTTCGACTCGAACACCGAGCTCATCCCTATTTGCAACATATGTCTCCATAAGCCGTCCTGCATAGGGACCTGGATATTCTTCAGGGAATTCAGGAAATGAGAGAGTTGAAGGTATTTGTAGTGGTCAGACTGTGGGATAGAGTATTCTGAGACTAGAGTATCGAAGGATTTAAGTGAGTTGTTGTCGTATAAGGCGTATATTAAGGTGATACCCCGAGTCTTCTATTTAAAGTAGTTTGCGTGTAGGATTGCGCTATTCAGTAATTCTAATGGAATTGGGAGGTGAATGTCTGAGGGGGGTGTATTAGTATGTTTGTTAAGGTCCCTCCATACTATGAGTGAGGCCCTAATGGTAAGCGGTAGGGTTCGGAGTGGGAATGGTTTCCAGGTGTCTATAAGTAGGAGGTGATAAAGGTTGTGCGTCGGGCATAATGCTTGTTCTAATCTGCACCAGGGGTTGGTGGGCTGTGCAGGGAACCAACATTTAAGTTGGGTAAGTAAGGCTGCTCTATAGTAATCTTTTAGGTCCACTAATCCCATACCTCCAGCCAGTCTGTGTTTAATAAGCAGTTTTTTTGAGCATCTTGGTCGTTTGGATCCCCAAATATATTGTTTGAGTTGAAGATTAAGTGCGTTGAGATAAGTAGTTTTAAGTGGGATAGGAAGAGTGCGAAAAACGTATAAAATTTGGGGGAGGAGTAGCATCTTGAAGGATGCTAGGCGGCCAGACCATGTTAGATCCGTTTTAGTTAACCGCCGTATTTCTAATGCTAGTTTGGCTATTAAGGGAGCGTAATTAACTTCAGCTAGTTTGTTAGGGTCTGCTGTGAGATGAAGTCCCAGGTATGGTATACTAGACGAACACAATAAAAATAAAATATGCAGCGCTAAATAGGTGAATAGAGGACCAGTTAACCTAATCTAGTCCAAACAATGAAAACCAAAGTGAATAAATGACCAAAAATCACAAATAAACACACCGTGAAGTGATACTAAAGAGATTACCAAACAAAGGTAAAAATAAAAAATAAAATAAAAATGATGCTGTAAATAATTAGTGAAATGAATACAATAACTAAAACATCATGAGCAAAAAGTCCCAGAACGGTAAAAGAAGTGAGTGGCTAGAGAAGCTTCTTCCCAGGGGAGCTGTGCTGACTGGCAAACGTGACACCCAGGTGTGTGGTGGTCCTGCTTACCGGATAGCCATGACTGTATCCACAGTCTCACCTAACACAGGGAATAAGGCTTCCCCACAGCCCAACGATATCCTGAGCAGTTCTCACCAGCCCGAAATTATTCCGAATGGGAGAGAAAACAAAGAAACTCCATAATGTAATAAGTAAAAATCCGGTTTAATGAATTAATAAAGGTTGCACTTACAATTGGTAGATGGTCAGTCAGCGATAAATAACAGATAATGTGCAGCAATAACAGTGCTGCATACGGCAGCGTTGGTTCGAATTTTCCCGAGCTCCTGTGCTCCGCAGATACTTCCTCGTGTGTACTCAAATGCGTGATGACGTCACCGGCCCCCTACGCGTTTCGTCACCACGGACATCAACTGGGGATTGGCCGACCATGTTAGATCCGTTTTAGTTAACCGCCGTATTTCTAATGCTAGTTTGGCTATTAAGGGAGCGTAATTAACTTCAGCTAGTTTGTTAGGGTCTGCTGTGAGATGAAGTCCCAGGTATGGTATACTAGACGAACTCCAAGTGTAAGGGAAGTCGTTCTGTAGCCGTCGTTGGAGATGGGTGGGAAGGTTGAGTCCTAGAATGAGGGATTTTGTAAAATTGACTTTGTAGTAACTGTGAGGGGGTTCACTCGGTAGCGGGTGTGTGTGACCCCCTGGTTGGGCTCCCCACACAAAAACAGGGCCAGCAGACGGAGGTTGTGGTTTTCAAAATCAAAAGGTGCGGTTTATTTCTCTATGTACAGTGACAAAAACACAGCAAAGCCAAAAAGAAACATAAACAAAATAAATCCTGGTCAGCGTGACCTCTGACTAAACATGCAGGTTTCCTAAACTAACAACTGGGATCAGCCTGGTGCTGTCCTAGTCCCTAAGTCCCTGGTTTAGTAAAAGTCCAAACAAATAGCCACACAGGCTTTGCCTCACCGCACAGGGGTTCACTCTCCCTAGACAGTCCACACAGGTCTGGTTCCAGGCATGAGCTAACACCTAATGAATCTGGGAGTTCTTATAGAGGCCTAAATGAGCTGACAAGCTTCAGCTGGTCTCATCAACTCCCTGCCTCACGACGCCCAGCACTCTCCCTAGAGGTATGAGTCATTCATGAGCCCACTAGCCTCAGCTGGGCTTCATCAACTCCCTAGTTGTATAAGTCGGCATAAAGCCTGAATCTGGGAGAAATATATCTACCCCCCTGGATGCAACCAGGTGACTTTACCTTCCTGCTGTCACATACCCCCCCCCTCTTGTTTTAACCTTGGGGTTGGAACACCAGCAATCAGGCATTCATGTACTCGAGACAAAGCATCCACATTCCCCATTTGAACGCCAGGGCGATGCTTTACTGTGAAGTTGAATTCCTGTAGGGCCAGGAACCACCTATTCACTCTTCTATTTGTCTCCTTGTTTTGAGCCATCCACTTTAACGGAGCGTGATCCGTAACCATGTCAAAGTGCCTACCTAGCAGATAGTACCGAAGGGAATCTAGAGCCCACTTCACCGCTAAACACTCCTTTTCAACCGTGGCGTAATTTACCTCATGGGACTTCAACTTCCTGCTGAGGTAAATGACTGGGTGCTCTTCCCCGTTCCAGACCTGGGACAATACTGCTCCTAACCCCACATCTGACGCATCACTTTGTACGACAAAGTCTTTAGAGAAGTCGGGTGAGTACAACACTGGCTGGCTACATAAGGCTTGTTTCAAGAATTGGAATGCTGCCTCAGCCTCGGGGGTCCATTTAATCATGACCGACCCTTTCCCTTTCGTCAGGTTGGTTAGGGGCACAGCCTTAGAAGCAAAGTGGGGAATGAAGCGCCGATAATAACCCGCGATTCCCAGAAAGGCCCGTACCTGCTTCTTGCTGTTGGGACGTGGCCAACTCTGGATGGCCTCGACTTTGTTGAGTTGGGGTTTTATCACTCCCCTGCCAATGGTGTACCCAAGATATTTGGCCTCCTCCTGCCCAATGGTACACTTCTTGGGGTTAGCCGTAAACCCCGCTTCCCGGATAGAGTCTAGGACTGCTTGCACTTTTGGCAGATGTGAGGCCCAATCTGTGCTATGGACAATTACGTCATCCAGGTAAGCCGCAGCATACTTCCGATGGGGCCTCAGTATCTGGTCCATTTTCCGCTGGAATGTGGCCGGCGCATTCTGTAACCCGAACGGCATTCTCTTATATTGGAACGCCCCGTCTGGGGTTACAAATGCGGTTTTCTCTTTGGCCGACTTGGCCAGGGGAATTTGCCAATACCCTTTTGTGAGGTCAAGAGTCGTCATGTATCGGGCTGTTCCCAGCCGGTCGATCAACTCATCTATACGTGGCATGGGGTAGGTGTCAAATTTTGTAACTTTGTTCAACTGACGAAAATCGTTACAAAATCGCCAGCTCCCATCCGGTTTAGGCACCAACACAATGGGACTAGACCAATCACTTTGGGACTCCTCTATCACCCCTAAGTTCAGCATTTTCTGTACTTCCTCCCGTATTGCCTCCCGTCGGGCCTCTGGGATCCGATAGGGTTTTAACTTCACCCTTTCACCGGGCGGGGTAATAATATCATGCTCTACCCCAGATGTTTGTCCCGGCAGCTCAGAGAACACCTCCTTGTTGCGAAGCACAAACTCCTTAACCTCCTGTTGTTGGGGTTGTGACAAGGTGGCTGCTATTCCAACCTCCGGAATCACGCAACCAGTTTGAGCTGGTGACCAAGTTTCTGCGACTAGGGACTCTCTATCCCTCCAGGCTTTCAACAGATTAACGTGATATATCTGTTCGGGCTTTCGCCTTCCTGGTTGTCTGACCTTGTAATTCACTTCGCTCACTTTTTCCATTATCTCGTAGGGGCCTTGCCATTTGGCAAGGAATTTACTTTCAACCGTAGGGACAAGTACCAATATCCTATCCCCCGGGGAAAAGGTACGGGTCTTGGCTCCACGGTTGTACACTCTCTGCTGTGCCAACTGCGCTTGGGCCAAATGTTCCTTCACGATGGGCATTACCTGTGCAATTCGATCTTGCATCAGGGCGACATGCTCAATCACACTCCTGTGGGGAGAACTCTCACTTTCCCAAGTTTCCTTGGCAATATCCAACAGCCCTCTTGGGTGTCTCCCATACAGTAACTCAAAGGGGGAGAATCCCGTAGAGGATTGGGGCACCTCCCTAATAGCAAACATCAAATAAGGAAGTAGACAGTCCCAATCCTTTCCATCTCTATCCACCACTTTCTTCAACATTTGTTTTAGGGTTTTGTTGAATCTTTCAACCAGCCCATCGGTTTGGGGGTGATACACAGATGTACGCAATTGCGTCACTTTGAACAATTTACACAGCTCTTTCATAACCCGGGACATAAAGGGTGTACCTTGGTCCGTAAGCAGTTCTTTACAAATCCCCACCCGGCTAAAAACAAGAGATAGCTCTTTGGCTATGGTTTTGGCCGAGGTATTTCTGAGAGGGATCGCTTCTGGATAACGGGTGGCATAGTCCATTATAACCAATATGTACTGGTGCCCCCTAGCGGACTTGATTATAGGACCTACCAAATCCATTGCGATTCTCTCAAACGGGACCTCAATGATGGGTAGAGGGACCAGCGGGCTACGGAAATGTGGCATCGGGGCCGACCTCTGACACACAGGGCAGGAGGAACAATAATTTTCTATGTCCTTCATCACCCCAGGCCAATAGAATCTCTGTAATACCCTCTCTTGGGTTTTCTCTGTCCCCAGATGACCTCCAAGAATGTGCCCATGGGCCAACTCCAACACCAACTTCCTGTAAGGTTTGGGCACCACAAGCTGCTCAACGGTTTCTTCTGCCCTTTTTGCCACCCGATACAGTAGGTCCTTCTCTACGCTGAAGTATGGGTAAGTGCAGGTATTATCTGGGTTCACTAACTCGCCATCTATTTCCACTACGTTTTCCCGTGCCTTTATTATGGCGGGGTCTTTTAACTGTTCTGTGGCAAAATTTTCCCTGTGAACCTCCAGATCAGAAAACTCCACAGACGGTAGGTTTTCGTCTGAGGAGGTGGGCTCCTCTCCAGTTTCTTGAGTCTCCCCTGCCAATACTGACAAGGGAAATTCTGGAGAGTCCTCACCACTCTCAGAGGAGTTCTGGCTATCACATTCCTGGTACATAGGGGCACCAGTGGGGGGCTCAGGATCATCCCACAGTTCCCAGAACTTCGGAAAATCCCTTCCCACAATGGCATCATGCGGTAATTGAGATACTAACCCCACTGGATGAGAGAGGGTACCTTTGGGGGTCTCGAAACACACTGTAGTCACTGGATACTCTCGGGTGTCCCCATGCACACAAATAACAGCTACCTTGCTATTCCCAGAGACCTCTGTTTTAACTAATTCAGCCTTTATCAGGGTCACAAGGCTACCTGAATCCAGTAATACCACAACATTTCTACCATTAATACACATTTTGCATAAATGTTTCTCAGTTCCCCGAATGGCAGTGCATGCGACTGTCGCACACAGCGACTGACGTCTGTCCGTCAGAAAGTCACATTGCATGGGTTCCTCCACAACCGGGCAATTTGCTGCAATATGTCCCGCTTGCCGGCAGCGGTAGCAAACAATCCATTTGGCTGCCTCTTGAGCCCCTGACTTCCCAGGCTGTTCTTGCCAAACTTTGGGTAGAGCTCCCACCCTCTCACTCTCTCCACCCTCACCCCTTGGAATCCTCTTATCCGCCCCTGGGGATGGTCTGGTCTTAGGGTGGAAAGTCCGAGAGTCTCTGGAAGAGGCCGTCAGGTTCTCTGTAGCCAAGTATCTCTCTACACGATCCACAAGTTTACCGGCCGTTTCTGGGTCTCCATGGCTTACCCACTTTTGAATGGCGGTAGGAAGAGCTCTCAAGAAACGATCCATCACAACACGTTCCACAATCTCCGGTGCGGACAAAGTCTCTGGCTGTAGCCACTTCCTGCTCAGGTGAATGAGATCATACATTTGAGACCTGGGGGGTTTTCCAAGCTGGAAAGTCCAGTTATGCACACGCTGAGCCCGGACAGCCAGGGTGACACCCAGCCTTGCCAATATTTCAGCTTTTAGCATCACATAGTCTTTTGCTTGGTCAGGCTCTAGGTCATAGTAAGCCTTCTGCGATTCACCAGTTAACAGAGGAGCCACCAGTCCAGCCCACTGCTCCTCAGGCCACTTTTCTCTTTCAGCAGTCCTTTCAAATTAGGTCAAAAATACCTCTGGATCATCCTCTCCAGTCATTTTTGTCAATAAACGACTCACCCCAAAGGACGCGGTATTAGTGGGACGGCTTTCCTCACTGGTCTGCGGACGTTGCTGCATTACTGCTTCCATTTGTTGTAGTCTCTGCTCTTGCTTCTGTAACAGGTCTATGAAGCGGGCCTCAGATTGCTGCTGGGCTTGTTGATGAGCTTGCTGCTGGGCTGCAAGGCTCCTTTGCAAACCTGCATTTGTCTGCTGTTGATTGGCATTTGCTAGAGCCAGCTGTTTCAGTATCTCCTCCATGCTGGCTTAAAAAAAACTGCCCGCATTCTCCACCAACTGTGAGGGGGTTCACTCGGTAGCGGGTGTGTGTGACCCCCTGGTTGGGCTCCCCACACAAAAACAGGGCCAGCAGACGGAGGTTGTGGTTTTCAAAATCAAAAGGTGCGGTTTATTTCTCTATGTACAGTGACAAAAACACAGCAAAGCCAAAAAGAAACATAAACAAAATAAATCCTGGTCAGCGTGACCTCTGACTAAACATGCAGGTTTCCTAAACTAACAACTGGGATCAGCCTGGTGCTGTCCTAGTCCCTAAGTCCCTGGTTTAGTAAAAGTCCAAACAAATAGCCACACAGGCTTTGCCTCACCGCACAGGGGTTCACTCTCCCTAGACAGTCCACACAGGTCTGGTTCCAGGCATGAGCTAACACCTAATGAATCTGGGAGTTCTTATAGAGGCCTAAATGAGCTGACAAGCTTCAGCTGGTCTCATCAACTCCCTGCCTCACGACGCCCAGCACTCTCCCTAGAGGTATGAGTCATTCATGAGCCCACTAGCCTCAGCTGGGCTTCATCAACTCCCTAGTTGTATAAGTCGGCATAAAGCCTGAATCTGGGAGAAATATATCTACCCCCCTGGATGCAACCAGGTGACTTTACCTTCCTGCTGTCACATAAGATATTTGACTAAAATTGACTAGGATGCTATGGGCTTGAGAGAGAGAGGTTTGTGGGGAGGTCAAAAGTAGAATGATGTCGTCCGCAAAGAGGTTTATGTTGTGGGATTCCCCTAGTACGTTGAAACCTGGGGTCCCTGAATGGGTTCTAATTTTTTCAGCTAATGGTTCTATAATGAGATTGAAAATTGAGGCGGAGAGGGGGCATCCTTGCCTAGTGCCGTTGGTAATGGCGAAAGGGCAGGATAACATGTTAGAGGTGTACACTTGTGCGCAAGGGGAGGAGTATAAAGCTAGGATGGCCGATAGAATGGGGCCCTTGAAACCAAATTTTTCCAGAGTTTGTGTCATGTAACCCCAGTGGACCCTGTCGAATGCCTTCTCCGCGTCCAAGGACAGCAGTAGGGAAGGCACCCGACAGGAGTCCGCATGTTGTAGGATGTTGATAACCTTTCTAGTGGCATCGGCTGCTTGTCTGCCCTTAGTGAACCCAGCCTGGTCAGGTCCGATCAACGTTGGTAGTATGGATAGGAGTCTGTGGGAAAGAATTTTGGCGTACAGTTTTACATCTGTATTCAGAAGAGAGATAGGTCTGAAATTAGCTGGAGTGTCAGACGATTTGCCAGGTTTCGGAATGGTGACAATATAGGCGTTTAACATTTCGGCTGGGAAAGAGGCAGAGGACACCGCTGCTGAATATATTTCTTGAAGTGGGGGAAGTAGGGTTTCTGAAAAAATTTTGTAATAACCATTCGGTAATCCATCCGGTCCTGGAGATTTACCATTTGGGAGTGTTTGAATGGCTTTGCGGATCTCAGACTCAGTGAAAGGGGAGTTTAGAGTTCCAAGTTGTGACTCTGTTAGGGATGGAAGGGATAAGTCATTTAGGAATTTGCTGATTGTTTCTTCTGATGGTTGAGGGGTGTTTGGGTCATTTACTAAGTTGTAAAGGGAGGAGTAATACTCAGCGAAGGAATCAGCAATGTTTTGCGGGTTGTAAATTTTGTTGCCATCTGTAGGATTTGTGAGAAAGGGGATTCTGGCTTTGGCTTTTTGTTCTTTTAGTTTTTGGGCTAGGAGCTTTCCTGCTCTGTTACCAGCCGAATAGTGATTTGTTTTAAGGTAGAGTAAATGCTTGTTGTGTTGTTCTAGTAACATGAGTCTGAGATCTGCTCGTAGGCCCACTAGTTGGTTTGCTACTGTAGGATCAGGGATGGTTTTGTTTTGGGATTCTAGAAGTTTGATTTGGGATAGGAGTGAGTACATTTTTTGCGTCCTCTGCCTTTTTGCCCTGGAGCACAGTTGTATCAATATGCCTCTAATATACGCCTTGTGGGCGCACCACAAGGAGAAGGGGTTAGAAACGGAGTTTTTGTTAAGAGCAAAATACTCGGTTAGGTGATTCTTCACCAAAGCCACCTGATCTGATTGCTGTAGTAATGAAGTATTAGCTCGCCAGATATAGGCTGGGGAAGGAGAATGTCTCTCCTCCACCACAACAGAGACTGGTGCATGGTCTGACCATGTTATGTCTTGTATGGTGGAGGAGGAGATCCTTTGCAGCAAGTTTTTGTCAACAAGTATAAAGTCTAACCGGGAGTAGGTATTATGTCTGGAGGAATGAAAAGTATAGTCACGTTCCGTGGAGTGTTGACACCTCCATGCATCAAATAATTCCTCAGTGTGTAGGATACGTTGAAGGGACGGTGGAGGGCGTTTAGCTTTAGAGGTAGTGTCAATTTTGTGGTCTATTGTTGCGTTGAAGTCTCCACACACTACGACTGCTCCTTTTTTAAGAGAGTTAATTTTGTAGAATATTTTCTTCAGAAACCTTACTTGGTGCGTGTTAGGAGCATATATATTTATTAGAGTATAGAGGCGGTCATTAAGCGTGCCAATCACGATCAAGTAGCGACCCTCAGGGTCGCTACTTGATCGTGAAACAGAGTCTCTGATGGCTATTACTACACCTTTTTGTTTCTTAGTTGATGAGGCGTGGAAGATATGGGGAAAATTCCTATGATGGAAGGAAGGGATAGATACAGAGGACCAGTGAGATTCCTGCAGGCATAGGACGTCAGCATGAAGCTTAAGGGCTTCCTTCCAGACTGATGATCTTTTAGCCGGGTGGTTCAAGCCATGGACATTGAAGGAGGTTACTGTGATAGCCATGTGTGGTGTGGTAAGAAGATAGAAAAGTACCTTGATTGCTTCATACGTCGAAACTCCGAGACCAGGCGGAGGGGTGCGATAGTAGAGGTGTCGTATAAGGACAGTTGGTTCCTCAGTGTGCGATCCATCAGGGCTTGGGGTGGAGGGGAAGAGAAGGGTGGAGGAGGAGGTAGAAAAAACAGAGTGTCAATATTCAAACAAAACAAAAATATTTGTAGTAAGAAATTAGATTCCTTTCGGGATCTGATGGCAGTTATACTGCACATAACTTGTATAGGGGAGCCAAGTGGGCTTTTCCGCTCCAGCTTATGGGAAAGTAGTTGGCTTGGGTTGGCACTTATGTACGGGGCGTAGAGGATTTGTGTGCTTTTCTTTTGTGGGATACAATTTGCCACTCTTCCAGTGTATTCGCCCTGGGCGATGAGCGTTTCTCCTCAGAGGTATGTTCAGGGAGAATGTCCCATTCTCGCAGTAACGCTAGACCTTCATTTAGGGAGGTAACTACTGATGTCTTCCCGTCGTAGGTGACAGTGAGTTTTGTTGGGTACCCCCAGCGGTAAGCAATATTGTGGTTACGTAGAGCTTTGGTCACAGTAATGAGGGATTTACGCTTCTGCATAGTATATTGTGACAGGTCTGCAAAGACCTGTATGTTTGCATAGAGGTTGGGAGGTTGAGCACACTTTCTGAAGGCAGACATGAATTGGTCTTTGACATGGTAAAAGTGTACCCTCATCAAAATGTCCCTGGGAATGTTTTCAGGGAGGTGAGTTGGCTTGGGGAGGCGATGAATCCTGTCTATCACCAGGTCAGATGCAGTCAGTGTTGGCAGGTATGCTGATAAGAGTTCTCGGGCGTATTGATGTAGTTGTGCAGGTTGTATGGACTCTGGGACCCCTCTGACTTTCACGTTATTCCTTCTTGACTTATCTTCAAGATCAGCGACCTTTGCTTTCGCCATGTTACTTCGTCTGATTGGTCGTTATGAGAGTCAACTAGTGCATTATAGGAGTCTGCATATTCTCCCATTTTTGTTTCCACGTGGTCTACTCTGGCTCCCAATTCCCCTATGTCAGATTTAAAGTTGCGCATGCATTCCATCATGTCAGTGTGCATGGAGCTGCGTAGGGAGATAAGCATGTCTTTTAAAGTTGTATCTGACACTGGCTGGTTGGACGTGGGGAAGGAGTTAATAGTGTCAGCTAGGTCCCTGGTGTCCTCTAGTGATGTAGCTGCGTCACTGACCTTATGACTCCCCGGGTCTTCCGACAACCGGGGTTTGGATTTAGCTGGGCTGCCCGTTATGGGGGTCGATGCATCCGGTGATCGCTGCTGGGGATTCGCCGCCGGACTCAGGCTGGGTGATGCGAGCTGTGAGTCGCGTGATGAGGACGGAGAGCAGCCGCCGGCGCCATCTTGGACTAGGCCGCGGGTCTTAGGAGGAAAAAAATCATTCAGCCATTTCGGCTGATTTGGGTTTTGTCTTTTCCTGGTCATCCCTAGGGGTGGAGGGGATCCGTAGGGCTCGAGTGTGAGCGTTTCTGGTTGCCAGAGTCGCCTCGGTACTGAGTATTCCCGGTCGCTGGAGCGGAGCTCTCAGTCTATGCGTCCATCAGCTAGCGCGGTACTGCAACATATGTCTCAAGCGTATCTCGTGTGGCCAAAACATCAGCCGCTTGGGCACCACATGCTTGACCAGACATATGTTGACCTGCCATGCAGCTCGTTGGCAAGCCTACCTTAAAGACCCACACCAAAGAACAAAGCTGACCTCTCCTTGCTCCGCATCAGCTGGGATCTCCAACCCCATTATACCTTCAGTCCTCTCTGAAACCTGCACTGAGAGGAATGAAGGTGTAGAATTAGGTGTGTCACAGCCAAGTACTTGCGGGCACTCTGCTAGCAGTACACCGACGTCCGATTCTAGCAGGCAAATTTCCCTACCCCAGCTGCTGGACCGTTAAAAGAAGTTCACTCCCAGCCATCCACATGCCCAGCGGTTGAATGCTAGCTTGGCTAAATTGCTAGCACTTCAACTGCTGCCTTTTCAGTTGGTAGACTCGGCCCCCTTCTGTGAGTTTGTGCAATGTGCGGTTCCTCAGTGGCAGGTTCCCAAACGCCACTTTTTCTCACGGAAGGCGATTCCGGCTCTCTACTGCCATGTGGAAGGCAATGTCCATGCCTCGCTGGACAGGGCGGTCAGCGGTAAGGTTCATATTACCGCTGACTCATGGTCCAGCAGGCATGGACAAGGACGTTACCTTTCTTTCACGGCCCATTAGGTCACTCTTTTGGCAGTGCTCCGTAGGCGTTCAAGGGGCTACGCAAGTACGCAGGCAAAAAGATGCCATGCCGTGCTTGCGCTGGTGTGTTTGGGGGACAGGAGCCACACTGGGGCAGAGGTTCTGTCAGCTCTGCAGGGGCAGGACGAGAGGTGGTTGACGCCACGCCAGCTTAAGGCAGGAATGGTGGTTTCCGACAATGGCACCAACCTCCTCTCCGCCCTCCGACAGGGAACACTGACCCATGTGCCCTGTGTGGCTCATGTCCTTAACCTGGTGGTGCAGCGGTTCTTGGGCAGGTATCCGGGCTTACAGGATGTCCTGAGGCAGGCCAGGAAAGTCTGTGTGCATTTCCGCAGATCATATAATGCCAGTACTCGGCTGGCTGAGCTGCAAAAGGAGTTGAACCTGCCCAAGAACTGCCTTATATGTGACATGCCCACCAGGTGGAACTCAACGTTGGCCATGCTGCAGCGGCTGCACACGCAGCAGAGGGCCATCAATGAGTACCTGTGCGACTACGGCACCCGGACAGGGTCAGGGGAGCTCAGGTTTTTTTCACCACGCCAGTGGGGCATGATCAGGGATGCATGCACTGTCCTGGCACCATTTGAGGAGGCCACGAGGATGGTGAGCAGTGACAGTGCATGCATCAGTGACACTGTACCTCTTGTCCACCTGTTGGAGCATACGCTGCATGGAATAATGGACAGGGCACTTGAGGCAGAACAGAGGCAGGAAGAGGAGGACTTCCTTGCCTCTCAAGGCCCCCTTTACCCAGACAGTGTTCCTTCTGTCCCACCCATCCCACAGGAAGAGGACGAGGAGGAGGATTGTGTCAGCATGGAGGTGGAGCCTGGCACTCAGCATCAACAGCAGCAGTCTTTTAGGGATGATTTACAGTCCCAAGAAACACGTGGACTTGTACGTGGCTGGGAGGAGGTGGCTGCGGATCATGTCGTCCTTAGTGACCCAGAGGACTCCGGACCGAATGCCTCAGCTAACCTACTCTGCATGGCCTCCCTGATCCTGCAAAGTCTGCGGAAGGATCCTTGTATTCTTCGGATCAAGGAGAGGGACCATTACTGGCTGGCCACTCTCCTTGATCCACGGAACAAGGGTAAGGTTGCGGACCGCCGTGGCATTGTCTGACTGGATCTGTATCGGGAGCCCCTGAAGTCGATCCGTCCAATGATCCAGACAGAGTCTGTTTGCCCGGAGTTTCAAGATGTTGATAGGTAGCCTGGATTCCTCCAGTGTCCAGTGACCTTGAGCCAAGCTCAGGCCCAGGACTCCTCCCTACCCGGACAGACTGACATCGGTGGTGACCACCGTCCAGTACAGCGAGAAAAAGGATTTTCCCTGCCGAAGAGCCGGGGAACAAAGTCACCAGATCAGGGACCCTTTGGTTCCTTGACTCAGCCAAATCTGACTGTCTAGAGATTCAGAACATTTGGCCCATTTTAATAAGATCTCCCTTTCCAGGGGTCTCGTATGGAACTGAGCGAACGAAACTGCCTCGAACGTAGACACCATCAGGCCCAGTACCCGCATGCAAGTCCGCAGGGAGACCCACATGCTGGACAGCAGCAAGCGGGCTGCCGCCTGTAATTTCTGGAGTTTGTCCTGCGGAAGGACCACTCTGCCCCGATCAGAATCTAGAGTCAGACCCAGTTAAACCAATTTCCGAACTGGAATCAACGCAGACTTTTGGTAATTTATCAGCCACCCAAAATCTGCCAGAGTCTGAACAGTGATCTCCACGTCACCCCTCAGGGCCGCTGGGGACTCTGCTCGCAGCAAAAGGCCGTTCAGGTAGCCCAAAACAGCAATTCCAAAGCAGCGCCAGAACCCGGGCCAACACTTTGATGAAGACCCGAGGAGCAGAGGTGAGACCAAAGGGTAACGCCGCAAACTGAAAATGCTCCTCTCCCACAGCAAAGCGGAGGAACCACTGGTGCTGTGCACAAATTGGAATGTGCAGGTAGACATCCTTGATGTCAATGGAGGCAGGAAAGTCGCCCTAATGAAGAGATGCCACCATGGAGCGAATGGACTCCATTTTGAACTTCCGCACCCGCACATAGCAGTTCAGGTCCTTAAGGTCCAGAATCTAACGTACCGTACCCTAGTTTTTGGGGATCGTAAATAGGTTTGAATAAAAGCCCAGGGCTGCTTGGGACCAGACCAAGAGTTCGAGCCTTTGTCAGTGGAGCCTGAGGGACGAAAAAACGTTTTGCGTGCCGAGAAGGAAGAGCCACGCTTGTAACTTGGCTCCTTCCCTTTCTTTGACCGTGGAAGAAAAGTACTCTCTCCCTCTGTGAGTGTTGTGTTACACTATGTGATTATTCTTGCTCTGTGTCTTTAAGATCTGTCCCCTTCTTTCTAGCTGAACTCTCTCTCTCACCGTAGTTCTTTATATATCTCCTCCACTTCCTGATTCTGGTCATTACTCCTGTATATCTTCCATGCTAAACATCTTACATGTGGCTTACAACTGCAACGTTTTTCTACCTATGAATATCCATCATTAAACGGAACATTCGAAAGGATTCAGCGTCTGTCGTCCTAACTGTGAGTTTATTCATTGAGTTAAACTGCCTGTATCGATGAAAGAGATAATAGCAAACCAGCTTGAGTAAGGCCTACTTAAACCTGGAGATGAACTTTATCGCTTTGTAGTTGAGACAGAACAGTAGAAAAACTGAGTTTCACAGCCTAATTACAAGATTTCTGCATGTCAGTACTGAAACAGACAAGATTTACTGCCCTCATAGCAAGACAGAAGGGACAGAGCAGCACATGGCAGCCTTATAGCCTGAGACAATCTGCATGGTGTCATATTTCAGCACACAGATCCTGCCTGCTTTCACAGTCAGTCTGCTATCATGAGTGACCAAGCTTCTGCATGTGAACTCACATCTACCTCCCCACAAGTTCCTGAAGAAACTGAGTTACCCAAACGCTCAGTTAAACCCACTTGGAAAGTAATGGAGAATTATGAAGCTTCAAGGACTGAATTGTCAAATAGCTTGGAATTAGTCTGGGAGAAAATCCTTGCTGAAGCCAATACAGTGTCTGTTGAACGTGAACCACTGACACTAGAGGGCGCCATTAAACAACTTTCTGCCTCATATGAGCTTTATCAGCTTACCAGAAGCAAATTCACTAATGTCTTGCAAAACATGAATATAGAAAGTGCGATGACACAATTAAAGCGCGTCAATGCTCTCAATATTGAAAGAGACAGTTTTATCCAGCAAACCAGATTAAAGGCAGAAGCAAAAATAAAGCTGTTACAGGACACTGCATCTCACAGATCTGTTTCCACCAGACGTTCTAAAAACTCGTCAAGATCCCATAGTTCAAGATACTCAACACTCAGTGAGCGACTTATTAATGCCCGCGCTGAAGTGGAAGCCAGCAAAGTGCAGGTGGCATATGCAGAAAAAAGAGCAGAGTTGGAAGCTCAAAGGGCAGAGTTGGAAGCGCAGTCAGCACGTCAAAGAGCAACAATGGAAACCTTAAATGAACAGTGTAAACATGACGCAGCTATGGCAAAGCTAAGGGTCCTACAGCAAGCTATCAGTGCAGACGAAGGTGCAAGTGAGAAAGACAGCATTAACCTAAACATAGCAGATATGGAAGACCCCCTCAAACGCACTAAAGACTATGTCCTAAGCCACTGCAGTGCACACTCCATTGTCTCCAATGCTCCCGGCTACATAGAGACTCCTTCACAGCTTCAAGTTAAAGAGGTTCCAGCAACTTCCTGCACTCAAAATAACTCCACTGCATTTCCTACCTGCCTACCTTGCCTGCCTTCATACGTCACAGAGCATCAGCGCAAGCTTCAAGCAAGTCATCAATCTCCAGTCATCGGTACAGCCTTGAATCAACGTACCATTGGAACAACTGACTTTAAGCAAGCAACTCACCTGGATGCATCTGCTGCACCATATTTCCCTGTGTCCTTTAACAACAATGTCAAAGATAACGCAATCAGCACCATACAGCCAACAGCATCTCACATAAAGGGGAAAAGACTGAAACAGAAGAGTTTGTGAGGTACATGCTTCGCAGGGAGCTCACAAAGACTGGTCTTACAAGTTTTGATGACCAACCTGAGAACTACAGAAGTTGGAAATGTGCCTTCAGAACTACAATCAGCAATATTGGCATTACAGCTGATCAAGAATTGAATCTGCTGATCAAATGGCTTGGTCCTCTATCTGCTGCACGTGTTAAGCCATTAAGATCGGTTTTCATGGACAATCCTACTGCAGGCCTCACAGCTGCATGGGAGCGACTAGAGCAAAGTTATGGCAGTCCAGAAGCTATAGAAAATGCTTTGTTCATGCGTCTGGAAACTTTCCCAAAGATATCCGGTAAGGACAACAAGGAGTTCCAGAGACTGAGTGACCTTCTCCTTGAGCTTCAGCTAGCCAAGACAGACGCAAAACTACCTGGACTCAGTTACCTTGACACTCCAAGAGGGGTAAACCCAATTGTCTCCAAGCTCCCGTATGGTTTGCAAGAGAAATGGACTGCACTATGGTCATCATACAAAAGAGAGAACAAGGTTTCCTTCCCTCCATTCTCTTTCTTCTGTGAATTCATCAGGGAAATTGCAGAGACCAAGAACGATCCAAGTTTTTCCTACGGTGAGTACAGTCTCTTCTCACCCTTTCCTAAGAGTACCAGTCTTCAGGGCAACTATAGAAACCATAGAGGCCCAGTGTCCGTGAAAAAGACTGACATCCTTCCCACTCCTACCACAGTTCTGGCCACGAACAAACAGAGTAGGAAGATTGAAAACCCTAACAGAGAGTGTCCCATACACAAGAAGCCACACCCCCTCAATAAATGTATCGGCTTTAGGAAAAAGCCTCTGGAAGAGCGCAAGGAGCTTTTAAAGACATTTAGGGTATGTTTCAGGTGCTGTGCTTCTACAGAACATTTTGCAAGGGACTGTAATGTGTCCATCAAGTGCATAGAGTGTGCCTCTGAAGAACATGTGCAAGCCCTCCATCCTCTTGAGCCCAGCTCTGCACAACCTGCCAACACTCCTCCCAGGTTAACGCATGGCGGGGAGAATACAGACCAAGTGCCTAATTCTACCATCATTTCTTCATCCTGCACTGAAGTTTGTGGAGAAGACCGCTGTGGTAAGTCCTGTGCTAAGATATGCTTGGTGAACATATACCACAAGGATCAACCAGAAAAGTCTCTAAAGGCATATGCTATCTTAGACGATCAGAGCAATCGATCACTTGCAAAATCGGAATTGTTCAATCTATTTGAAATAAAAGGCGAAGCTCATCCTTACACCTTGGGTACCTGTAGTGGAACTATAGAGGTTTCTGGAAGAAGGGCTCATGGACTCATGGTATCTTCTCTCAAAGGTAACTTGCAATTACCCTTACCTACACTTGTTGAGTGCAATCAGATACCTGCTAACAGGGAAGAAATCCCTACTCCAGCTGCTGCTTTCCATCACCCTCACCTCAAGGTAATAGCAAATGAGATACCGCCGCTTGACAAAGATGCTCAGATCCTTCTTCTGTTAGGAAGAGACATTCTAAGAGTTCACAAGGTACACAGACAAGTCAGTGGACCCCCAGATGCCCCATTTGCCCAGCGCACAGATCTAGGGTGGGTCATCATAGGCAATGTCTGCATAGGCAAAATGAAAAGACCTACCAACATTTCGTCATTCAAGATAAATGTTCTGCCAAATGGCCGAAACACTTACTTTGAGCCATGCCCACATCACTACTGGGTGAAAGAGAAGATAGCCAGCCACGAATGGCAACATGGTATCTCAGGTGACACAAGCCCTTTCTCCTGCCATGATGGCGACTTCGGCTCTACAGTGTTTAATGCAAACAGTGAAGATGACATACTGGCTCCTTCAATGGAAGACAAAGAATTCATCAAGGTAATGGACAATGAGTTCTTTCAAGATGACTCCAATAACTGGGTAGCACCCCTACCCTTTCGTCTCCCAAGAGAGAGATTGCCCAACAACTTACAGCAGGCCATCAGTAGATTCTCCTCCTTAAAGCGAAACTTAAGCAGGAAACCAGAGATGCAAAAGCACTTTGTGGACTTTATGCAAAATGTATTTGACAGAGATCATGCAGAGCCTGCTCCCCCACTAAAGGAGGGAGAAGAATGCTGGTACCTTCCATCCTTTGGCGTGTATCACCCACGCAAACCAGACCAAATCAGAGTTGTCTTTGATTCCAGTGCTCAGCACGAAGGTGTTTCTCTTAACAACATGCTCCTTACGGGACCCAACTTGAACAACAGTCTAACAGGAGTCTTGATTCGTTTCAGACAAGAGCCTGTAGCAGTAATGGCCGACATTCAACAGATGTTTCACTACTTCATCGTCAGAGAAGACAACAGAAACTACCTCAGGTTTCTATGGCACAAGGACAATGACCTCAACAAGGAAGTTATAGATTATCGCATGAAGGTACATGTCTTCGGTAACAGTCCTTCCCCAGCAGTGGCAACTTATGGGCTAAGGAGAACAGCTCAGACTGGAGAAGTTGAATATGGATCTGATGCCCGTCAATTTGTTGAAAGAAACTTCTACGTTGACGACGCACTTAAGTCCTTTCCAACTGCTAAAGAAGCAATTGATCTTCTCACCAGAACAAAGGAGATGCTGTCTGTAGCAAACCTTAGACTGCACAAGATTATATCCAACAGCCAGGAACTTATGAATGCCTTTCACTCTGAGGACTATGCCACTAGTCTAAAAAACCTTGACTTAGGTACAGATGTGCCTCCAGTACAGCGAAGTCTGGGTTTGTTGTGGAACATCAAACAAGACAAATTCACCTTCCAAGTGTCAACTTGTGACAAACCCTTCACTAAGAGAGGAGTCCTGTCCGTGGTGAATAGCATCTATGACCCACTGGGTTTCCTTGCTCCAGTTACCATTCAAGGTAAGATTTTACTAAGACAGTTGTCTACTGAGAACATAGACTGGGATACTCCCTTGCCTAGTGAGAATCAACACAAGTGGGAAAGGTGGAGATATTCTTTGAAGTCACTAGAAAAACTTCAGATTCCCCGTTGCTATGTTCCAGGTTCCACTTCAACTGCTAACCGGAGAGAGATTCATATTTTCTCTGATGCATCAGTTGAAGCTATTGCTGCAGTAGCCTATTTGAAGACCTCTGAACTGAATGGAGAATCACACTGTAGTTTTGTCCTAGGCAAGGCAAAACTCACTCCCAAGCCTGCACATACCATACCAAGACTTGAACTTTGTGCAGCCGTGCTAGCAGTAGAAATTGCAGAGGTCATACGAAGTGAAATGGACACTACAATTGATTCTTTCACCTTCTATACAGACAGTAAGGTAGTACTTGGTTACATAAACAACCAAACAAAACAATTTTATGTGTACGTCAGCAACAGGGTTGAACGTATCAAGAGATTCTCTCTACCAAGTCAATGGCATCACGTTCCCACTAAACTCAACCCAGCTGACTGTGGAACCAGAGCCGTGTCACCTGCCGCTCTTCAGGACAGCTTATGGCTGTCACCTCCAAGGTTTCTGTGTGAGGACTCTTACTTACTCCCTATTGACACCACCTATGGGCTAGTAAACCCTGAAGATGATAAGAAAATAAGAACTGTGAACACCTCACTCCACACTTCTGTAAGTACAAAACAGAAGCTGCGGTCACACCATTACAGGCATCAATGGAAGCAGGTGCAGAATCTAGCCAATGTGTTCTGGCATCGCTGGAAGAAAAACCTTCAAGGTCGTAACAAATGGCAAGCATCTAAGCCGAATCTTAAGGTTGGAGACCTCATCCTTCTAAAAGACAAGGAAGTTTGTCGGAATGAGTGGCCTATGGGTCTTATTACTAAAGTTATGCCCAGCGACGATAACAAAGTCCGGAAGGTAGAAGTCAAGGTAACCAAGGGAGGATCGACACGAACCTTTAGTCGACCAATTACAGAGTTAGTACTCCTTTTGCCAGGTGAGTGACTTGTGCAAGGACTAGCCATGCTGTTGGCACGGCGGGGAGTACATTGCTGCCATCTACAGGTTCTACTCAGAACTTTGGAATTATTTGAAGACATCATACTGTGACTTTATGTTCTTCATTCTGTTGAACTTACGTTTATTATTTGCTTGTTGCATGTTTTTCATTACAGGTTCCAGGACATTCGTCAGTATTGGACTTATTGAAAATATATATATTAGTTTAAGGTTATGAAATCTAAAGATTTCAGACGGGGAGTGTTGTGTTACACTATGTGATTATTCTTGCTCTGTGTCTTTAAGATCTGTCCCCTTCTTTCTAGCTGAACTCTCTCTCTCACCGTAGTTCTTTATATATCTCCTCCACTTCCTGATTCTGGTCATTACTCCTGTATATCTTCCATGCTAAACATCTTACATGTGGCTTACAACTGCAACGTTTTTCTACCTATGAATATCCATCATTAAATGGAACATTCGAAAGGATTCATCGTCTGTCGTCCTAACTGTGAGTTTATTCATTGAGTTAAACTGCCTGTATCGATGCAAGGGATAATAGCAAACCAGCTTGAGTAAGGCCTACTTAAACCTGGAGATGAACTTTATCGCTTTGTAGTTGAGACAGAACAGTGACACTCTTAATAATATCATCCAGAGTGGCTCCAAACAAACGATCACCTTAAAAAGGCAGATCAGCTAGGGCCTTTTTAGAGGCCTGGTCTGCAGTCCAACACTTCGGCCACAATACCCATCGAAGCACTACAGCTGAAACAGATAGCTTAGAAAACAAGGGAGCTGCGTCCAAAGAGGCATTGCAGACAAACTGTAGCCCCTGAACCAGTTGGTCCGCTAATTCCGTGAAGGCAAGAGGAAACTGGTCCCCTTTCAGGTCATGGCGCAACAGCTTTACCCACTCTGTCAGCGTTTGCAACACCAGAGCAATAGCCAAAACCAGCCGAAGCGCCAAACCCACAAAAGAGACTCTGCCTTCCTGTCAGCCGGGTCTTTAAAGGCCGGAGAGTCCTCAACCAGAATCATAGTGGTTTTGTTCAACCGAGAAATCGGGAGATCCACCACAGGTAGAGTTGTCCATTTTTTGAGCAGACTTTCCTCAAAGGGATAACGCACAGCAAAACACTTTGGGATCACAAAGGGGCGTTTTGGACGCTCCCAATCTTTTTAGACAAACTTGTCAAAAAAGGAGGGATAAGGGAACACTTCTGCCACACGTGGCTTGTGAGTGCTAAAGGGGACGGCACCTCCACCGCAGCCGTGGCTGCATCCTCCATTTTTGAAGTTTCACGCACAGAAGCAATCAGTACGTCCACCAGCGCTTTCTCGTGCGCAGCCACTGGGCCAGAGGAATCGTCCTCACTGTCCGAAAGACCTAGGAGCTTGGCTGCAGACCATGCAGGGTGGGCCCTGTCCACGGCAGCAAAATCAGATTCAGGATCTGACGAGACAGATGAAGCAGGGGAAGGAGGGGGACGCTTTTTTCTAGTCTGCCGCCCAAGAGCCACCTCCACCCGGGACACAAAGAACTCCAGGGCCGCCATCACTGCATCAATGGATGACTGGGACCCAGAGGGACCTTCAGCCTCTTACAGGGGGTCAGGTGGGGAAAAATGCTCCTAAAACTCCATTGCTCCTGAGAGCCCCACACCAAGAGTGACCACTACAATGGGACACCCCCCACTCCGGTAGTTGTACCGGACCACCAGGACCTCCACAGCCTACAGCAGAGGGATCCCCCAGACTCATCACCCTACCAGCATAGCTCTTGCTGCCTCAGATGTAGACCTGCACACACGTGGTGTCCAAAGGAGAAGAAAAACACAGGAGTCAGCGCCGGGTTAAAAGGAGGAACTTCCGCCTGCCAAAAACACCGTCCTGGGTTACACAGTAATGGCCGCCGTTGCCTGAGCCAAAATCCACCATATCATGGACGCCGAGCTACACAAACATGGCCGATGGCCATAGGAAGTCATCAGGCACTAGGGAAAAAGACGCTGGCTATGGCAAAATGGCCGCTGGCCATGCTAGATGAGACTACCACAGATGCAGGAGAACCTTGTAGCCTCCCAGGATGAGAACGAGAGAGAGAGAGGATCCGGGCACCGGACCCAGTGTCCCCCGGTAAGCACAGCACCTAGGCGGTGCGCACCCCCAGCCCACCAGTACTCAACCCCGTCCCCCAGGACCCACCACAGGCACACTACCCCATATGGAGGGAAGAGGGGGAAAAGGGGGGTTACCAAGAAGGGAGGCTGTTCTGTCCACATGCCACTGACACTGAAGTGCCCTGTATAGATGTGCCAGGGGGTGAGTTGGGGTTGTTCTCCACCAAATCAGCGGTGGAAGGACCAGGCGCTTCAGGAGTCCTGTTTGAAGTAAGAAAGATCTCCTCAGAGTTTTCACCCAGAGTGTCATAGGTTAGTCTCTTGGGTGGGTGAATAACCCTCCTCTCTCTCTGTTCTTTAGGTTCTGTTGTTACAGGCACACTGGTATCATCTTCATCCACGGCCACTTCTTCCTCCTGCACATCCACTTCCTGTGTTTCAGCTTCATTGAAGGAAGAAAAACCCTCAGAGTCTGCTTCCAGCAAGGAAGATTGGGGGTCTTCCAGATCTTCCAGAGGTTTATCCTGAGGCACAAATTCGAGAGCCTCTGGTCGGAGGATCCCAATGTCTGTCACCATGAGAAGAGAAAAAGGGGTGGTAGCAGTCTCTGGCGTGTAAGATGGCCACAACCAGTCTATCCCCATCTCTTCATCTTTGCTGTCCTCATCATCTTCAGCAAGAGGCGGTAGACTGAGATCTAGTCACTGGCTGGGATCGCTGAGAGGCGGTGGATTTGAGTGACGAAACTTGCTGCGGTGGTACACGAACTGCCTCCGAAAGATGCAACAGATGATTACGATGCCAAGTCTTTAGTGGGCCTGTGCATCCCTCTGGCCGGATCTGGTACACTGGCAGTCCCGGGAGTTGTTTGCAGATGACATAGGGCTGTGACTTCCAGCGATCAGCTAATTTGTGTTTCCCAGGTACACCTAGATTCGTCAGCAGCACTCTATCGCCTGGTTGCAAGTCCTGTACTCGCACCCTGAGGTCGAAATTTATTTTGTTCCTCTGTCCTTGGGCATCTGAAACAGCTTGAGCCTTATCATAGGTAGTCTTCTGCCTTCTCCGCAGGCGGTCCACATACCCTCTGTGGGACATTACTGAGGTATGGTCCGGGGACGTGCCGAAAGCCAGATCTACTGGCAGCCGGGCCTCCCGCCAAAACATCAAGCGATAGGGAGAGTATCCTGTGGTATCGTTTGCAGTGCTGTTATAAGCATGCACATGTTAGAGTCCTGAGCATATTCAGAAGAATTCTGCTGAATCTCTCTGGTTGAGGATCTCCTTGAGGATGGAACGGGGTGGTTCTAGTATTCTTGATGCCCAGCAGGTCTAAAAGTCTCTTAATGAGACTGCTCTCAAAGTCTCTCCCTTGATCGGAGTGGATACGCTGGCGCAGGCCATAGTGCACAAAGAACTTCTCTACTAAGATCTTGGCCACCATGGATGCCTGTTGATACTTTGTGGGAAATGCCTGGGCATAACGAGTGAAGTGGTCGGTTATTACCAGGATATTTCCCTACCCACTCAGATCAGGCTCCAAGCACAAAAAGTCAATGCACACCAGCTCAAGTGGTCCCTGGCTCTGAAGATGACCCATTGGGGCGGTTTGGTGAGGCAAAGTCTTCCTTTGAATACATTTAAGGCAAGAATGGCAGTAGGTAAATAATGGTGTAGCGGGGTCCCCTTTAAGACTCCTGGGACTACCTTGCCCAGAATCCCTTTCGCCAATGTTTCCACCCCAGAGACTCATGGGAGGGGTTATAAAAGGAGGAGGCAAGGCTGGGCTCGGCCTCTTTGGGACACGAGACTTCAGTGACTGGTCCTCCTGTGCGGATGTGCCGGAGTGCAAGGCCTGAAGCCTGAGGCCTTGCGCAGCACCAAAGAGCCTTCCACCCCACCGCGAGCCTGGGTGGCATCTGACTTCGCTTATCTACAGCCTTGGTTGGATCGGGGACCCGATCGCTGGAGACACTGTGCGTGAGGACACAGTCGGTGGAAGTTCCCGGACTGGGATCGCGTCCGGAAGGGTGAGCAAGCGTATGCTCAGACCATATACTGTTTGTTGCTGATGTGCCTATAAACTGCCGTGGCCCACAAGTTATATCTGATACTTCCACTGGAGATTCATATTGGAGCTGAACTCAGAGGTACTCCAGTAAAGTGTTTATTCCACTACCATCTTCCCACTGGATTACAAATGTTATTCTGTTATGTGCACCACCTTTAAAGACTTGCCGGTGAAGAAGCCATCATCCCCTATAGACTGAGATTTAGATATCTGAGCCAGGCCTGGCCAGCTAGTTAGTTCATTTAGTTACTGCGCCACAGGGCGCCTAGTTAACGGTCGCCCACGCGGCGCACCTTTACTGTACATCTAATGCATAGTATGTTCATTGCTGCAGGGCTCTGCAACTTATCACCTGTAAACTGTTACCACTGTTAACCTTTTTTTACCATAAGCTAAAAGTAAATTAGATACCCCTTTCATTATTGTCTTGGTGTCTGAGTTTACTCATACAGTATAAGAAATATATTGCTGTCATAACTAACTGTGCCAGTAGGGGGTCGAGTACATTGCCGGGGGTTGGCGGAGCTGTCTTCAGGGCCCAAACTAAATCTGCGGCCTACTTAGTTGAAGGTATCGCTACACGTGGGGGTTCTCTTCCGGGATTCTGATACAGCAATTAAACGCCAGAGGTGCCGGCATGGACCCACAAGCGATAGAAGAGTGGTGCAAAACCTCTGGGGCAGAGCCGAATAACTCGATAGTCATCAGTCTCCCAGGGGAGGAATGGAAGACTGACATGGTAGAGGAGTTAATGAAGTTAGTGTCCCCAGGTCACACACCATGGGTGATAGATATAAAATCAGACCCAGACACTTCATATCAGTATGCACTGGTGGAATACGGAGACGGGATACCAGAGGCTTGTAAGTACAAGTGTGTAAAGACGCCAGACAATAGAACCTATAGGTTGGCACCCGCAGTAGCTATAAAGAAGGAACCAACTCAGATGGGATCACCACAGGCTGCGGCCAGTACCTCACCAGAAAGAGGAGGTGGGGTGAGACCCCTGGTAGCACCCGCACCTGCCACTGCTATATCACCAGAACTGATAAAGGCAATAGGGGATCTACTAATCAAATGTCAGAAGACAAACACGGTGCATGTGGAGACTAGCTACCGGAGACTGAAAACATTCTCAGGGAAGCTCCCTGTCCCTGCAGGGGAAGAAGATTTTGATACCTGGGTGGAGCAGGCATTACAAGCAGTAGAGGCATGGGAGGTGCCTGAAGTGCAGAAGAGGCAACGAGTGATAGAAAGCCTAAAAGGCGCAGCAGCAGAAGCAGTGAAAAGCTTTCGGTTTGGGAATGCAGGTTGCACGGCTCAAGACTGTCTAGCCATGCTACAGGAAGAGTTTGGTCAATTGGAAAAGGTGACAGAGATGGTTTACCAATTAGAACACACTTTCCAACAACCAAGGGAGAAACTTTCAGAGTATGTTAGGAGACTGAACAGGTTGCTGTGCAAGATTGTGTTGAAGAAGGGAATGAAGCCCCAAGATACAGATGCGGCAAGAATGAAGCAAGTATTAAAGGGAGCGTTGCGCTCGGATTTCAGTCTGGCTGCACCTGAAAACCTTGGGAGGAGGAACGTTACTGACTTATGCTGATTTGATAAAAATCATCATAGATGAGGAGGCACTAAAACAGGACCAGCAAATGATTAGGACAAATGTTGTCCCTGCACAGGTGCTAGTCAATCCAGTGATGGCTCCTGAAAGAGACTCAGAGGTAGACACTCTAAAATCTCAAATGTCCAAGGTGTTAGAAATGTTGACCTCTCTGATGGCAAAAGACCCAGAGGATTCCAAGAGAGAAGTACCAAGGAAGGAGTTATTCCCAATTGCCTCAGCACCCACATCTTTACAAGAATGGGGAGATATAGTCTGCTTTAACTGTGGAGGAATTGGCCATATTGCAGCTACATGTTCCAGTCCCAAGAAGAAGAAAACGGACAACCGCAAGCTGGCGGGAAACTTCAGAGGGCCCCGGTGAGGGAGTCAACCGGGTGCCCATCACCTTCAGTGAGCTCCAAGCTGAATGCGAAGCAGAAGAAGAGAGGAAATAAAACACCTCAGAGGAAACACAATATTTCTCAACAGAGATACACCCCAGAGAAAGGGGGCAAGACCCCTCAGGAGAGGCACAGCATTCCCCAGAGGGGATGCACACCTAAGAAAAACAATAATATCCCTCAGCGGGTCCGTACACCCATTGAAAGGAGGGAAATCAATGCATACCAGGCTCAAGAAAGATTAAAGTCCAAAGGGAATTGGACGATAGAGAGTCCGAAAGGAAAGGGCCAGAAGAAGGCGACCCCTGCCAGGCCATATCCGGAGAAGCTGGTAGGCCCATCTCCTATAGTGCCCATTCAAGTGGAGGGAGTCTACACCAGAGCAATCCTGGACACTGGGGCACAGGTGACCCTGTTATACCGGGATTTCTACGATAGACACTTGAGTCACCTGCCCATCCAGAAGATAGAGGAACTGGAAATATGTGGGATTGGAACCCAAAGTTTCCCCTACGATGGCTATCTGCCCGTCAAAATGACTTTTGACCCATCTGTGGCTGGGAAGGCCGAAGTGTTTGACACCCTGGCAGTTGTGTGCCCTCGACCGCCAGGAGCCAACAAGAGTTCCCTTATAATAGGGACGAACACGGACCTGGTCCGAAGACTCTTGACCCCTCTAGTGGAAGAAAAGGGGCAAGCGGCCACCAAGATCCATCCCATGCTGAAGACGGCTTACCAACGGCTGGTCCTAGAGCAGAAGACCCCTGAAGAAGGGATAGGGAAGGTGTGGAGACTTGGAAGAGAAGGGGTAGCGTTGCAGCCCGGTGAAGTAACCTGTCTCAGAGCCACTGTAAAGCTTACTTGGGAGCAGCCTGGACCCTTTGTCATGTTGGAGTCCGACCCAAGGGAAGAGTCCCCTGGTCTGGAAGTGATACCAGAAGTGATTCCACTAAAGGCTCTGAAGAAGGCCCATTGTAGAGTTCCGGTGAGTGTTAGGAACAATACAGATGACCCCATGGAAATCCCAGCTAGGATGCTGCTGGGCCAGGTGAGCCCTGCTGCTCCGGTTACCCTGTCAGAAGTCAAGGGGACGGGTGAAGGAGGAGATTCTTGGGAGAAGCTATCCATGGAAAACCCGAATCTGCCCAGGGCCTGGAAAGAGAGAGCCAAGGCCCAGTTGACCAGATGGGAGAAGATCTTCTCCAAAGATGAGTTCGATGTGGGGTGTGCAAGGAGTGCCACCCATCGGATTCGCCTCCAAGAAGACAAGCCCTTCAGAGAGAGGGTCAGGCGGGTCCCACTAGCAGATCTGGAGGATCTAAGGGAACAACTTGCAGAACTCAAGAGGACTGGTGTGATCCGGGAGTCTAGAAGCCCCTATGCCTCCCCGATAGTGGTGGTCAGGAAGAAGAATGGGTCATTGAGGCTCTGTATAGACTACAGGACTCTCAACAGGAGAACCATACCCGACCAGTACACCACTCCGAGGATAGAGGATGCCCTACAGAGCTTGTCCGGAGCCAAGTGGTTCAGTGTTATGAATCTCAAGAGCGGGTACTATCAGATCCCTATGCATCCAGAAGACAAGGAGAAGACAGCTTTCATAACCCCAGTGGGGTTCTTTGAATTTGACCGGATGCCCCAAGGTCTGTCTGGAGCCCCAGCTACCTTCCAACATCTCATGGAGAAGACTGTAGGAGACATGAACTTTATTGAAGTCCTTGTATACCTGGACGATGTCATTGTCTTTGGAAGAACCCTGGAGGAACACGAGGAGAGGCTGGAAAAAGTCTTGAGGAGACTCAGTGAGGAGGGACTCAAGCTTTCGCCTGAGAAGTGTCGGTTCTACCAGTCTTCTGTGAACTATCTGGGGCACATAGTGTCTGAAGAAGGGGTAGCCACAGACCCTGAGAAGTTGGAGGCAGTTACCTCCTGGCCGCGACCCACCACAGTAACAGAACTCAGATCCTTTTTAGGGTTCTGCTCCTATTACAGGAGGTTTGTGGAGGGATTCGCCCGAATAGCTAGACCATTGAATGAACTGCTCAAGACTGAGGGAGAAGAGGACGACTCAGGGCCCAGGAAGCCGGGAGAGTCAGTCAGAGATCAGTGGAATCAGAAGTGTGAAGAGGCCTTCCAGGCGTTGAAGAAGAGCCTAACCACTGCTCCAGTCTTGGCCTACGCAGACCCAACCAAACCCTATGAACTACACGTAGATGCTAGTCATGACGGTCTGGGAGGAGTACTTTATCAAGAACACGAAGGGCAACAACGGCCTGTTGCCTACGTGAGCCGGAGCCTGACCCCCTCTGAGAAAAACTACCCCACTCATAAGCTGGAGTTCCTGGCCCTTAAGTAAGCGGTAGTAGACAAGCTCAAAGACTACCTGTATGGGGCGGAGTTCACTGTGAAGACCGACAACAACCCCCTTACCTACCTATTCACTACAGCAAAGCTGGACGCCACTGGACACAGGTGGCTGGCCGCATTGTCTGGATTCAATTTCAGTCTAAAGTACAGGCCAGGGATTGGGAATCGAGATTCAGACGCTCTATCCAGAAGATCTCATGGTCCCACCCGTGACATGGAAGACTGGACTCAAGTGGCACCAGACGGGGTGCGGGCCCTTTGTCAGGGGGCTGAATTGCAAGCCAAGTAAGGCTCAAGGGCGGAAGAGATAGGAGTTACCATGGTAGGAGTCCCCAAACAATACTGTGGAGTAACTCAGCTGGAGGAAGACCATCTGCCAAAGCTGTCCAAGAAGGAGCTAAGATGTGACCAATTAGAAGACCCCATGGGGAGATTAATTCTGGAAGCCCTGGAGAATCAGGATCCAAACAGACTTCTGAGTCACTCCTCAAAGGAAGCTCGCCTGTTGAGGAAAGAGTGGGACAGGTTACAGGTGCATCAGGGAGTGGTCTACCGAAGGGGCCCCTCTGATGACCTGGAAGATAAATGGCAATTGTTTCTTCCAGAAAAACACAGAGAGACTGTTCTGATTGCCCTACATGACAATCATGGCCACTTAGGGGCGGAAAGGACCTTTCAACTTGTTAGAAGTCGGTTCTATTGGCCCTGCATGAGGGCAGAAGTGGAAGAGTACTGCCATTCGTGCGCACGCTGCATCCAGAGGAAGACTTTACCCCATCAAGCTGCCCCAATGGGCCATCTACAAAGTCAAGGCCCAATGGATCTGGTATGCATTGATTTCCTCTGCCTCGAACCCGATCTGAGTGGACTAGGAAATGTTCTGGTGATAACCGATCATTTCACCCGGTATGCCCAAGCTTTCCCAACCAAAGACCAGAAGGCTTCCACAGTAGCCAAGGTACTTATGGAGAAGTATTTTGTCCATTATGGGCTACCCCAGCGACTTCATTCAGATCAAGGAAGGGACTTTGAGAGTTGACTGATCCGGAAACTCCTGGATTTGTTAGGAATCAAGAAAACTCGAACTACACCTTACCACCCACAGGGAGATGCTCAGCCGGAGAGGTTTAACCGAACCTTGCTCAACATGTTGGGGACTCTGGAGAGTGAGAAGAAACAAAATTGGAGTAAACACATAGCAGTTATAGTACACGCTTACAACTGCACCACCAGTGATGCTACAGGCTACTCCCCATATCGACTCATGTTTGGGAGAGAGGCGAGATTACCTGTGGACTTGGCCTTTGGCACCTCTCGGACTGAAGATACAGAAGCTTCTGAACTCAGTGGAGATGAAGAGAGAGAGCTTGACTGGCTGTGGCCTTCCCAAACTCAAGGAACTTCTGCTATAGATCTTCCAACTACTGAAGACACTATAGACGGACAACTGAATGCAGAAGCCGCTGAATTCATCCCATCTAGTCCTTCATCGGATTACTGGGAAGATGCTTGTGATGTTTGCCCTGAACAGGATCCTAGAGACTCTATGTATCCCTCGGCTCCTGAGACAGAAGTTACAGAGCCTGCTGTGCCGCCTGAACCTGTTGCAGAGGAAGAGCCTGTGGCGCCAGAGCCAGAAACCCCAAGGGAACAAAGGGCTCGCAGAGTCATAAGGCCTCCCAGAAGGTTGACCTACCCACAAATGGGGGAGAGTTCAGAAGATTCTGTGGTCACTGCCAGGAGGAGTGTAAAAAATCCAGATCCCTTCACTGTTCATTTAGTAGAGGGCAACCCCCACTCACTCTCTGGCACAGTTAGGCAGGCCACTCAGGATAGTGTGACCTGTGGGCAAGGGAATCCAACCCCTCGGTTTTGGTGGGAATTCCCTATGCCAACCTCTTATGCAATGTTGTCTGGGGTTGTACGCAGAGTATGCTAAAGTTTCTTTGGGGACCAAAGAATTCAAGTGGGGGGAGTGTGTAGCGGGGTCCCCTTTAAGACTCCCGGGACTACCTTGCCCAGAATCGCTTTCGCCAATGTTTCCACCGCAGAGATTCATGGGAGGGGTTATAAAAGGAGGAGGCGAGGCTGGGCTCGGCCTCTTTGGGACACGAGACTTCAGTGACTGGTCCTCCTGTGCGGATGTGCCGGAGTGCAAGGCCTGAAGCCTGAGGCCTTGCGCAGCACCAAAGAGCCTTCCACCCCACCGCGAGCCTGGGTGGCATCTGACTTCGCTTATCTACAGCCTTGGTTGGATCGGGGACCCGATCGCTGGAGACACTGTGCGTGAGGACACAGTCGGTGGAAGCTCCCGTACTGGGATCGCGTCCGGAAGGGTGAGCGAGCGTATGCTCAGACCATATACTGTTTGTTGCTGATGTGCCTATAAACTGCCGTGGCCCACAAGTTATATCTGATACTCCCACTGGAGATTCATATCGGAGCTGAACTCAGAGGTACTCCAGTAAAGTGTTTATTCCACTACCATCTTCCCACTGGATTACAAATGTTATTCTGTTATGTGCACCACCTTTAAAGACTTGCCGGTGAAGAAGCCATCATCCCCTATAGACTGAGTTTTAGATATCTGAGCCAGGCCTGGCCAGCTAGTTAGTTCATTTAGTTACTGCGCCACAGGGCGCCTAGTTAACGGTCGCCCATGCGGCGCACCTTTACTGTACATCTAATGCATAGTATGTTCATTGCTGCAGGGCTCTGCAACTTATCACCTGTAAACTGTTACCACTGTTAACCTTTTTTACCATAAGCTAAAAGTAAATTAGATACCCCTTTCATTATTGTCTTGGTGTCTGAGTTTACTCATACAGTATAAGAAATATATTGCTGTCATAACTAACTGTGCCAGTAGGGGGTCGAGTACATTGCCGGGGGTTGGCGGAGCTGTCTTCAGGGCCCAAATCTGCGGCCTTCTTAGTTGAAGGTATCGCTACAATGGTAACAAAGATGAATCCGCCTGTAGCGGCCTCACCCCATCTCCTTTTTCTAGGGGTATGTCACATGACAGGGTGAGATGCGCTACGGCCCATGTCCTCCCCATAGCTGTGGGTAAGGTGTAGGCCAGCACCAGTATCTTCCTCGGGCCAATGTGTGTTAGTTATGAAGCTCAGTCTTGCTATGCTGAAACCTCCCTTGCTCCCATTAACCAGAGTCCATACACCGATGCAGGGTCCAACACTTGTTTATTATACTTCCACAACAAACAGTTCTTTCACAGCCGATTAGTTGCGACCCATAACATAATGCAAACGGTGGGATGAGCAGGCCGAGGCACTATCCTGATTTCAATCTAAACCCCTGTGGTTTCACCAGGGGTTATAGCAGCTTTGCTTAGCACAGAACATAGAACTTGTGAGTCTCTACCAGCAACTCCATAGAATATAGATGGGAGTACCTTTGCTGCGTTGCGGCCCCTATCAGGGGAAGATGTCCCTCTAAGGGAGTTACCGAAGGCCCATCCGTCACCGGGTTGATGCTGCTCCGGAATCTCCGGACGGGTGACCTCCCCGGCCTCCTCACCTCAGATGCGGGTCCCCTCGCAAGGCGGCACCCTCGGATCACTTCGCCCTCGCGGGACCCAGTCGAAGTTACTGGGCCCCAGGCCTACGATATAGTACCTCACCCCAGGCTGAAGGTGCCTGGGATGGACCCCAACTTCATTCCGGTCAGGCCTAGGGCGCCTGAGCCGGAACCTTGAACCGCCCGCACCCAGGCCTAAGGTGCCTGGGTGCGTGAAGAGAAAATCCTCGAAGACCTCGTGGCAAGGGCGTCTCCCCCTTTTATCTCCTCCCATCAACACCACGGCGGGTTCCCCGCCCCAGCCGTACCATCTCCGAAAAGGGACAAAAAGGGTAGCACTGCGGCAGTGATTCTACCTTGAGCCTGTAGGTACCCCGCCACCCACAGTCCAAGGAGAATAATACACCACCCAATCCTCCACGAATTACAAAAGGGGTCCAGAACCTTCACAATTACACACCTGGGTCACACTACCCCCAGGTGTACCCCAACTAAATTTAAGGACCCCGCTACACGCCCTTTCTGTGTTCCCACCACTGCGCTTGTGAACAAATAGTGATAATCAAATTTGCAAAAGAGTGAAGCAGCCACTTTAAAAAAAATCATACTGTGAAAAACATATTCTAAAATCCTAAAATTTGTGTAATAAAATATAAGCAGCGCTGTAAACAATGTAAGATGAAATATCCGTTTTCACAGGTATTCAAAAATAATGCTAATTTCCATAAACATCACCATGTGACAAAAGTGAATATGTGCACAAATTCCAAAAAATATATATATAAATGTGAGTCCAAAAATGCAGCGCTTCAATAAAGCAAATAAACGTTACAGTCCAAGTAAAATCAATATATGAAGGTGAATATAAAAATATTGTTGATATATGAAGGTAGATGAAAAAATGTTGTTGAAAACACCACCACCAAGGAGATTCAGTGTGAAAAACAACACACCACACCAAATGTGCTCACAATCTGCTTACCAGAAAGTGAACATTTTCAAACGATAATGGCAAATGTAGAGGATTGACGATGGATACAACTCTCCAGACTTGATGGAATAATAGCAGCAGGAATATCCAAACACCAACATCAAGGTAACCTTCAGAACCCGGTGTATGATAATACTATGCAATCCTCCTCAGACATGGTTAATCAATAGGAAGAAAAAAAGCAGCATATTGAAGCCCGTAAGATCAAACAGAAAGGTGAACACGCTTTGACCTGCAGTTTGTTACCTGCCTTATACCATTTGCTTTTCTGTAAGTAGAATTTTAAATAAACCTGTTTGACAAAGTTGCAACTTTGCTGCAACCAATGATTTGCTGCCGCTTACCAGACAAACAGCTGTTTGTCTGTTGGCGCTCGTCCCGCCCCCTCCCTGTCTCCTCTGCAGGCTGCACTGACGATAATAGAATATGGATGCTTCTATGAACTTTGTGGTTTATCCAGCACCAGAGTGTAAAGACCCAAGGCTGGGGAAATAGCCCCAAGCGCATACGATCTCCCTAAAAAGAGATCTCACCTTCTGGTAAGCGGCAGCAAATCATTGGTGGAGGATTCTTTTTGTCACAATACCATCACTTTTCCTTTTTTGGTGTTTATCATCACTGAAGAAGTTTTGGCACCAGAATATAAAGACCTAGGGCTGGGGAAATAGCCCCAAGCGTGTATGATCTCCCTAAAAAGAGATCTTACTTTCTGGTAAGCGGCAGCACATTATTGATGGAGGACCCTTTTTGCTACACTACCATCACTTTTCTTACTTTGGGTGTTTATCAACCATCACTACAGAAGTTTAGGAGAAAAGACTTTCATCATTTACTTTCATCATTTATTTCAATTGTTATCAATTCATTGTTTTGTTCATCATTCTGACATTTTAGAAAGAGACCTTGGTATATAAACATGTATTAGGTCACTGTAATTATCTTGTTTGAAGTTGAGATATCACGTTTTATCACCGTTCTTTTTCCTTTTCAATTTAAATTGTACGGAGAGGGAGTCACATCCCCATGTGTATGCACACATAATTTAATGAGATCATTTTTAGTATATGCGCAGATTATTGCTTTAGAAACCTGAACTATTACTACCCCAAAAGTCACTGTCTTTTTCTGGCGCTGTGAGAGGAGAAAAAACAACAACCGCTCCTGCTCTTCCAGCAAAGTAGAATACCCCATCAGCAAGGGCAAAAGTTCCTGGGCTCCAGGAGAGTACACACCGGAATACAACAAAGGGCAAACACAAAGAGTCCAGTCTCTTAAAGGTAGTACTGTGGATGCGGCAACACTAGTGGTTTCCAGCTCTTGTCAAAAGTGTCTATATGATATTCAACATTGTCCTTATCCTTACGATGGATAACCACTTTGTCAGCGTGGATATTCCTGCCAAGCATCCAGGACCCTCTACATTCTTTGTACCGCTTAGTGGCTGTGGCGGAACAGGAGTAGTACCTACGAGCCTGGGGTACCTTTAGATAAGTCCAGAGAAAGTCTGCGTACCACCGATTTCTATAGGCCTCCACTTCAAATAACAACTCCTTTGGCAAGTACGGGTATTCCCACCCATAATTAGCCGCAACTTTCTGGTTGAACAACCGCTGCATCCTGGATAATGGAGGCATGGTTGCCGATCTCCCATTCCTGGTAGAACTATGGTATCCGGGTGTCGAGGCACTTTCACTGCCTCCAGACCAGACATAGGAGCCCGCAATGACACTTGCCCCATCCCGCCAACAGGTGCAGGTATCTCCAATGGTGGAAGGGCAGACAATGGGACAGATTCCTCCTCAGGCTCCTGGGCCTCCTCCCGGGGTGTATCATCCCCAGTGACCATGGGTGGGTCCCTTTCTCTATGGGACGAGGACAGTGGCATCTTATCCCAACCCTTTCACTCAAACAGTTCGTCTATGGCCACATCATCCCCTGGATCGGAGACTGACTCCAGGTCGGAGGTATCACATTCCTCCGCCGGCAGGTAACTTCTCGTAGACGAGGAATCACTGTCTCTGACAAGTTCAAGGGCTCTGGGGTCCCTCGCCCAATCATCCACAACACTTCGGACCTTAGCCAAGATCCCTTTCCCAGGCTTACCTCGGCTTGTAGCTGAAGCAGGATGTCCGGAACTTTTTCCCATGGACACATCCGATCCGGGCAAGCGCTGGGGTGTGACTCTACCACGGCCGCAGGAAGCTTTAACATAGCCGACCTTCCTCTTGGGTGGTGGGAGCAAGGATTCAGTAACTACCGAGGCAACATCCTCCGGTTTCTCCGTCTCCGGTTCCTCGATCACCGGAACATTTTCAACTGCGACTTCCTCCGAAGTCCCAACAGTGCGCGTAGGGGTGACTGTGGAAGCTCTGGTTCCTTCTTCCAAAGTGGTGGCGCCCGTAAGGCAGTTCAGACGGAAGGCCCGAGGCTTTTCAGTAGGCTGTTCCACCTCGAATAAGAATTCCTTACACTGCTCACATCTTCCAAAGGGCCTAAGATGCACCACCAGTCCCTGGCATCCGGGACAAACCACTCCAAGGGCCTCCGCCTCTCTGCAGATATAGAGAGCAAAGCGACCCCGAGGCTTCAGTCGGATCCCCGTGTCGGTAACAGAAGCAGCAAACAAGGTCATATTCATGGTTGAAGTGACCGAAATCCATGAGGCATTAGACACCATTTTACCCGCTTGCCGATTCATCGTGCACTGTCCTTTCTGCACCAAAGTCACCACGTGCAACTCATCACATGGCGAGGCTCCTCCCATCCTCTGCAATGTTCGCGGGCTTTCTCACTTTAGGCACGCCCACGAACTACGCAGCCTGGGCTCTCCTCGTGGCGCAGTCACTTTCTTTTCAAATATAGCTGACCTCCATGGAACTCCACAGGGGAACAAAGTTCAAACTCTGGGGTTCTTCTGCTGTGGAAATCCCGGACTCAAGCCCCCACATGTAGCACCCCTAACCCCCTTTACCTGTCTTTAGCTCCTCGCAGGTAGAGAGGTCCAGGCACAAACACAATCACTTCACTGCTCGGCTTCTCAAGCAGACTCAGCCCAAATGGATAGTCTCCCTAGGAAGGGACTAGCAGCCAAATGGTACTCCAAATTAGACTCACAGTCTCTACCACAGACTTGGGTTGAATTTGGTCTCTGCCACAGACCTGGTGAACTTGATCTCTGCCACAGACCTGGTGAACTTGGTCTCTGCCACAGACCTGGTGAACTTGGTGCTTCAAAACTTGGCCTCTATGTAAGGAGAAGACATCCCTCCAGAGAGTTACCGGGACCCTTCCTTAACCATGACTTCTCACCGGTCCCTCAGGACAGTTCCTCCCCCGGCCTCTCCGTCTAAGATACGGGTCCCCTCGCAAGGCAGCACCGTGGGATTCCTCGATCCTTGATAGGCCCCAGCCGAAGGTACTGGGTCCAAGGCCTTTGCTGCAGCCCCAGGACTAAAGGTGCCTGGAACTGATTCACCGACCTCCGCCCCTGGGCCAAAGGTGCCCAGGGCAGACAGGAACACACTCCTGGGGTAGGACCCCCGACCACGACAGAATGGACAGACCCCGAACAGGCAACAGGCCACGTCTGCCCCTTTTATATCCTCTCCCAGCATGCACAGCAGGCCTGCCACACCCACGGTACGGCTGCTGAGAGGGGACACGCAAGGCACAGCACTGTATCAGCGGTTCAACCCTGGCCTACAATGGCAGCGCCACCTGCAGGCCACAGGGAACTATGCACCAACACTCTCTCTGCGGATAAAAATGGTTGACATAACCCTGACAATTGGGGTGTTTAAGCACAACTACAACTCAAACACTTCCCCTAAATTTAGAACCCCGCTACACTTATATTCGTCAGGTGTTTGGCTATACGTACTCTAAGTAATCTTTTTGTTCGCCCTACATAGTACAACCCGCAAGGACACCACATGAGGTATACCACATATGATGTGTTACATGAAATAAATTCCTCTATGTTAAAAGTCTCCTGGTCTTTATTCATGATATTCATTTTACCTCTATTTTGTATTTTCACTGTTCTGCAGCATATATTTCCTGCATGCATAGAATCCTTTCAAGTCAATTTTAAAAAAACTGTTCATCAGGAGGGTCCAGAATTTTACGTACCACTCGATCCCCAAGGCTCCGGGCACGTCTATATATAAATTTGGGTTGTTTCGGTAATACCTCCCCTAAATGCCTATCACGACCTAAAATGTGCCAGTACTTTTTAAAAATAGTCTCTATTTCTTTATGGTGAAAATGGAAACCTGTTATAAATCCCCATTGGTGCTGGTCATTAATTGGTTGAACTTCTTTCTTCTTAAAACCTTGATCTCGGGGGGTATCTCCTACTTCCTGTATTAATTTCTGTAGGTTTTCTTCCAGATACCCCTTCTGTACAAATTTCTCTTTCAGTATGTTGGCCTGTACTATAAAATCCTCTTGATTAGTGCAATTGTGTCGTATTCTTAGTATTTGTCCTTTAGGGATATTTTTTATCCAGGCGGGATGATGTCCGCTTCTAATAGATATATAACTATTTCGGTCTGTAGGCTTAAAATAAACCCGAGTCTTTAGGCCCCCCAAACCTTTTTCTATAGTGACATCAAGAAAGTTGATGGTCCTGTCACTAATCTGGTACTCCAATCTAATATTGTCGTTATTTTTGTTCAGGGTTTCCAAGAACTCCACGGCAGATCCCTCTAATCCCTCCCAAATAAAGAGGAGATCATCAATGAATCTGCGGTAAAACCGCAACTGGAGTCTCTGATTTCTGAACACGTGCCTATCCTCCCATTCAGCCATAAACAGGTTGGCGAGGTCTTTTTGTACACGTTTACATGCCGAACACAAGAGTGTAAGGCAATTTGATTTGGTGAGTTTTGCATCTGACGGGAGAGGATTCACTGACACCGGGTGTGGTGGAAGATTGGAAGCTATTATCATTATTTTTTCACAAACCTATTTGATGTGATATATGGACTTATATTCAATTAATATTTAAACACATTTATATATATATATTTTGGAATTTGTGCACATATTCACTTTTGTCACATGGTGATGTTTATGGACATTAGCATTATTTTTGAATACCTGTGAAAACTGATATTTCATCTTACATTGTTTACAGCGCTGCTTATATTTTATTACACAAATTTTAGGGTTTTAGAATATGTTTTTCAAAGAGTGGCAGTAGCCCTCGACTTCAGCCCGCATGCAGGGCCAATAGAATCGGCCCCTCACTAGTTGGAAAGTCCTCTCGGACCCTAGATGGCCATGATGGTCATGTAAAGCAGTTAACACTGTCTCCCTGTGCTTTTCTGGTAGGAATAACTGCCATTTTTCTTCTGGATCATCAGAGGGGCCCCTTCAGTAGACCACCCCTTGATGCAGCTGCAAACGATCCCACTCTCGTTGCAGTAGACGGGCCTCCCCTGGGGAGTCAGTAAGGAGCAAGTCAGGGCGTTGGCTCTCCAAGGCCTTCAATGCCAAGCTACAGAGGGGATCTTCCAACTGGTCCCTTCGCAAGTCCTTCTTAGAAAGCTTTGGCAGACCTTCACCCCCGACTTGGGTGATGTTGAAATAGCACCTGGGCCCCCCAGCGCTGACACTCCAACTTCCTCAACCCTGGCTCCACCTCTAGCTTGCTGTTCTGCTCCTTGACAAAGGGCTCTCACCCGCTAAGGGGTCAGCTGGGTCCATTCTTCTGGAGAGTCTCTGGGACAGTGGGGCCTTTTTGACAAAGCATCTGCATCCTTGTTCCCGATCCCTGGCCGGTACTTCAGACTGAAGGTAAACCCTGAGAGGGCAGCCATCAATCTGTGACCCGTGGCATCCAACTTGGCGGTAGTGAGCAGGTATGTGAGGGGATTATTTTCGGTCTTAATCACAAACTCCGCTCATATAGATAATCCCTCAGTTTATCCACTACTGCCCACTTCAAGGCCAGAAGTTTGTGTGTGGGGTAGTTCTTCTCAGCGGATGCCAAGCTCCAACTCACATAGGTAACAGGCTGTAGGTGCCCATCATGTTCTTGAGCCTAACCCTTCTCGGCTGGCATCCACATGTAGTTCGTATGGCTTAGCTGGATCTGCGTAGGCCAGGACTGGAGCAGTTGTAAGGCCCCACTTCAGCTGCCTAAAAGCCTCTTCACACTGGGCGGTACACTGTTCCTGAATGGACTCTTTGGGCTTCCTGGGCCCTCCAGCTGGTCTTACAGGCTTAACTGAATCTGGATCATCGTCTTCCTCTTCACTTTTCATTAGCTTATTGAGTGGGCGAGCTACTTTAGCAAATCCCTCAACTAATCTCCTATAATATGAGCAGAATCCCAGAAATGACCTAAGCTCGGTCAGATTAGTAGGTCTTGGCCAGGAGGTGACGGCTTCCAGCTTCTGTGAGTCTGTGGCTAGACATGTGCATTTCGTTTCGTTCCGAATCGAAATTCGGACAAATTTTTCATTATTTGGACATTCGGATGCATCTGAATTACCGAATTACAATACTAACGAATTTAACCGAATCCGAATTTTTTCGAATCTAAAAATTGCGGACGAAATTCGAACCGGATTCAAAAATATTTTTGACCCGACTTTGGGTCCACGTATCTTGGGGTTACTTGGTGATAGAAACCCCAAATTTGGAGATGTTGTAGTGCTAGTTCTTCTTTGTTTGCATACCAAATATGGGGTTTCTATAACTAAGTGACCCCGAGATACGTGGACCCAAATTCGGGTCGCAAAATGTCAAGCACTTTACTGGAGCAGAGAATGACATTTTGCGACCCGATTTTGGGGCCACATATCTCGGGGCCACTTGTAGCTAGAAACCCCAAATTTGGTATGCAAACACAGTAGAACTAGCACTACAACATCTCCATTTTGAGTTTCTATCACCAAGTAACCCCAAAATACATGGACCCAAAGTCGGGTCGCAAAATATTTTCGAATCCGGTTGAAATAGTATCAACATGATTCGAAATTATTTCAACTGCATTTGAAACTATTTCAACCGGATTCGAAAATATTTTGTGACCCGAATTTGGGTCCATGTATCTCGGGGTTACTTGGTGATAGAAACCCCAAATTTGGGGTTATTGTTTTTCTAGTCTATTTTCTATTTTATTATAATCTTTTCTATCTAAAGTTAAAATTAGTTAATTAAAAAATTTGAATTCATACTATTCGAAATTCAAATTTATTCTATTCGAAATTCGAATTTCAGAAGATGGTTGTATATTCTTTCTATTTTATTCTTCTAAATTATATTTTTTTTCTATTCTGTTCTAATCTTTTCTATTTGAATTATAAATTTTGGAAGAAGGTTATTTACTTACTTATATACATCTGTCACATAAAAAAAAAGATGTGAAATGGCTGTCACGGATGTCGATCGCAAGGCAAGTACATATGCTGTATGTCATTGTCCACTTGCCACAACACCTGCCACGAGTGCCACGACACTGGCCACGAGTGCCACGACACCGGCCACGAGTGCCACGTGACCTGCCACGAGTGCCATGTGAACGGCCACGAGTGCCACGTGACCTGCCACGTGACCTAGTTGTGGATTGTCTACTTGCCACGTCACCTGCCACAAGTTATGGGGCTCCTAGCACCAAGTGACCCCCAGATATGGGCGATATGTCAAGTACTTTTCTGCAGCAGAGAATGACATTTTGTGACCCGACTTTGGGGCCACGTATCTCGGGGCCACTTATAGCTAGAAACCCCAAATTTGGTATGCAAACACAGTAGAACTAGCATTACAACGGGGTTACTTGGTGATAGAAACCCCAAATTTGGGGTTATTGTAGTGCCAGTTGTAATGTGTTTACATACCAAATATTTTGGGATTTCTAGCTATAAGTGGCCCCGAGATACGTGGCCTCAAAGTCGGGTCACAAAATTTAATTCTCTGCTGCAGAAAAGCACTTGACAGATCGCCCATATCTGGGGGTCACTTGGTGCTAGGAACCCCATAACTTGTGGCAGGTGACGTGGCAAGTGGACAATCCACAACTTAGTCACGTGGCCGGTCACGTGGCACTCGTGGCCGGTCACGTGGCACTCGGACAATGACATACAGCATATGTACTTGCCTTGCGATCGACATCCATGACAGCCATTTCACATCTTTTTTTTTATGTGACAGATGTATATAAGTAAGTAACTACCCATCTTTCAAAATTTATAATTCAAATAGAAAAGATTAGAACAGAATAGAAAAAAATATAATTTAATAGAATAAAATAGAAAGAATATGCAACCATCTTATGAAATTCGAATTTCGAATAGAATAAATTTGAATTTCGAATAGTAGGAATTAAAAAAAATTTAATTAATTAATTTTAACTTTGGATAGAATAGATTAGAATAGAAATAGAGAATACACTAGAAAAACAATAGAATAGAATAGAATATAGATACTATCTATTTCATGTTTAATTTTTTTTGCAGATTACTATTTTTTACATAAGATCTCCTGCAGACTATTAGCATTTATTTAGTTTTCTCACCAGGTCTCCTGCAGACTATTAGCATCTATTTCTTTTTTAGCAGATCTCCTGTAGACTATTAACAGCCATTTCACTTCTTTTTTTTTGCAGATCTCCTGCAGACTGTTAGAATCAATTTCATTTTTTTTCAAAGTCGGGTCGCAAAATATTTTCGAATCCGCTTTAAATAGTATCAACATGATTCGAAATTATTTCAACCGCATTTAAAACTATTTCAACCGCATTTGAAACTATTTCAACCGGATTCAAAAATATTTTGCGACCCGACTTTGGGTCCACGTATCTCGGGGTTAGTTGGCGATAGAAACCCCAAATTTGGTGATGTTGTAGTGCTAGTTCTCCTGTGTTTGCATACCAAATTTGGGGTTTCTATCACTAAGTGACCCCGAGATACGTGGACCCAAAGTCGGGTCGCAAAATGTCAAGCACTTTACTGGAGCAGAGAATGACATTTTGCGACCCGATTTTGGGGCCACATATCTCGAAGCCACTTGTAGCTAGAAACCCCAAATTTGGTATGCAAACACAGTAGAACTAGTACTATAACATCTCCAAATTTGGGGTTTCTATTACTAAGTGACCCTGAGATACGTGGACCCAAAGTCGGGTCGCAAAATATTTTCGAATCCGGTTGAAATAGTTTCAAATGCGGTTGAAATAATTTCGAATCATGTTGAAATAATTTCGAAACCGGTAGAAATATTTTCGAATTCGGTTGAAATATTTTCGAATGCGACCGATTTTCGAATTCGGTCGAAAACAAAACGAAATCCGAAAACGAATTTAACAAATTTAACGAATCTAACTAAACGAAATTAATTAATTAACGAATTAAAACGAAACGAAACGAAACAAATTTTTTCCTTTTGCACATGTCTATCTGTGGCCACTCCATCGGCAGACACTATGTGGTCAAGGTAGTTGACCGAAGGTTGATAAAACTGGCACTTCTCCAGAGAGAGCTTCAAGCCTTTGTCATGGATTCTCTTTAGGACCTTTTCCAGACGCTCTTCATGCTCCTCCAGGGTCCTGCAAAACACGATGATGTCATCTAAGTACACCAACACTTCGATCAGGTTCATGTCACCCACAGTCTTCTCCATCAGCCTTTAGAAGGTGGCCGGACACCAGACAGGCCTTGAGGCATGCGATCAAATTCAAAGAACCCCTCCGGGGTAATGAAAGCAGTCTTTTCCCAATCTTCAGGGTGCATGGGGATTTGGTAGTACCCGCTCTTCAAATCCAGCACACTAAACCATTTTGCTCCTGACAAGCTCTGTAAGGCGTCTTCTATCCTTGGGGTGGTATATTGGTCAGGAATGGTCCTTCGGTTTTGAGTCCTATAGTCGATACACAATCGCAGCGACCCATTCTTCTTCCGTACCACCACTTTTGGGGAAGCGTATGGACTCCGGGACACTTGGCTGACACCTGCTCTCTTCAACTCCGCCAGCTGTTCACGCAGGTCTTCCAAATCCCCTAAAGGAATCTGTCTGACTCTTTCTCGGAATGGCTTATCCTCTTGAAGACGGATCCGGTGTGGGGCGATTTTTGCACATCCCACATCGAACTCGCTCTTGGAGAATGCAGCCTGCCATCTCAGAAACTAGGTCTTGGCCCTTTCCTTCCATGCAGGTGAGAGAGGAGTATTCTTCGGATAGAACTCCTCTACAGGAAATCCCATCCTTTTCTCCCCCCACCAAATCAGATGTTGAGACTGGGGTGGCTGGGTTCACTTGTTCCAACAACATCCGAGCCAATATCTTCACAGGTGAGGTTGTTATGTTGCTAACACTAACTGAGATCATCCCGTGACTTCTCTGCAATGCCTTAGTTGAAACCACTTCAGGAATTATCTCCACCCCCATGTCTTCTTTCCGCTTCAAGGACGATGAAAGGGCCTGGTTGCTTCCAATTTAGCTTGACTGATGCTCTCAAGCGAGCTACTTCACCGGGCTGTAACACTTTCTCACTCCGGTCCAAGCGGCAGATCTTTCCCACTTCTTCAGCTGGGGCCTTCTGTTCTTGCACCAGACACTAATAAGCTTGTCTCAACATGGGGTGCACACTTGTAGTTGAAGTGTCCTGCTCTTGGACAAGAGGTGTTAACAGTCTTCTGACAAGGTCAGTATTAGTCCCGATGATGAGGGAACTTTTACTAGCCTCTGGTGGATGAGGACAGACCACTACCAAAGTGTCAAAGGTCTCAGTTTACCCAGCTACAGAGGGGTCGAAGGTCAGATTGACTGGTAGATAGCCATCATAGGGGAAGTTCTGAGTCCCAATGCCCCATATCTCTAGCTCTTCTAACTTCTGTAATGGCAGGTGTTTGAGGTGCCTGTCATAGACGTCTCTTTAGAGGAGGGTCACTTGAGCTCCAGTATCCAGGAATGCCTTGGTGTAGATTCCCTCCACCTGGATGCAGACAACTGGAGTAGGTCCCACTAGCTTGGGAGGAAGTGGCAGGCTCGGCCTGTTCGTGGCTTGTATCCGCACTCCTTTCTTGCAGCTTGAGTCTCCGTTGAGCTCTGGGAGTCTGGTGTGCATTGACTCTCCGACGCCGGGTAGCATGGGTCAAAGGGAGGGGGACACTGGGTCGCTCCGAGGCAACAACGGGAGCCCTCTGCAAGGGTTTGAACTTCCACTGCGGTTTGTCTTTGTGTCGTTGGGTTTTCTGGAGCTAGCTAATGTAGATGGGCACCCAGTTGACTCCTTCACCGGGGCCCTCTGGAGTTTCCCGCCGGCTTTTGGCGCCGTGCCTCAGGCTTCACTAGGCTTGTGCACACTTCTCGATAATGTCCAGCTCCTCCGCAGTTGAAGCAGACTTCATTATTCATCAGCCTCTGGCCCGAGGTAGTAGATGGGGCCGGAGGCACTCTTGCCTCTGTGACACCCTCATCAGTTGTCTTGGTGATTTTCGCTGCCAGCAAGGTCATCATCTCCATTATCTGTGCCATTTGAGACTTCAGGGGGGCTATTTCAGAGTCTTGCTCCACTGCCCCGACTTCAGCCAGTGGTGTAGAGGCTGGACGAAACAGCTACTCACTTGTCATCGAACATGGCCTCTTCTTCTCTCACTACTTTGATGGGATCAGGGTATATTAGGGACATCACACCCGCAGAGGTCTTCAGTTGAAGCCAGACTGGGTCGAAGCGTAGAGCCCCCTTTAGGATTTGCTGTATTCTGGCCTGGTCTATGGCAGAGGGCATCATCCATTTTTTCATCACAATCTGGTATAGCATCTTGTTCAGCCATCTGACGTATTCAGAGAGGCGTTCACCTTGGGGTTGAAGGGCATGTTCAAATTGATAGATCAGGTCAATTGCTTTCTCTGTCTGCTCAAACTCCTCCTGTAACATGGACAGGTAATCATAAGCCGTACAGGTTGTGTTACTAAATCTCAAGTTCCTGATAGCCTCAGCAGGGGCTCCTCACAAACTCTCACTGATGCATTGCTTCTTTTGGGCCTCTGGCAGATCCCACTCTTCTAGGGCCTGCATAGCCTGTTCCATCCAGACTTCATATTCTTCCTCTCCAGTGGGCACCAGCTGTTTTCCAGAGAAGGTCCTCAGCTTCCAGTATCCAGCCCCAAAACACACCGGATTGCTCTTCTGGCATTTTGATACAAATTCTCCCATGGCGGTGAAAAATTCTGGCCCAATCATGGCCGTAGTTGACTCAGCTTGACTGGAGCTGGTAGGGCCCACGTCTGGAACCTTCTGTTGGATTATACAAAGCTCTGTCTTGTTGGCCAGTTGCACACTTGTGCCTTTGAAGTCTTTAGGGACTCCTTGTCTCCACTCTAACAGTGCATAGATGCGGAAGGTCCCACGGTCTGTTCTGACAGCAATCACCCACACCTTCCTGTCTGGGGACAGCGTCTTCACAGCTTGGCTGATTTGTTCTTCAGCCCAGGCCTCCCAGGGAGCTCAATCACCACACTCGCTTCTGAGCAGGCGCCTTCTTCTTCACACCCCTGAATCGCAGCGGCGGGGTCCATTCTAGTGCTTATAAGGATGCCCTCTAGGGGAGTTGATTGCAGAGTAGCGGAAAATCCTGGATGAGCACCCACATGCAGCGCTACCCCCGGAGGAACCGCTTAATGTATGTTTGGTTCTGTACTCTGCCTCTTAACCCCAAGAATGGTCCCAACCCCTCTGGCACACCTACTTAATAATATTAGTGTGGAACCCAGCAGTAGCTCTAGAGGAAACACAATAATGATAAACCATGAAGTATATTTACCGAGGCCCTGGGTTCCATCAAGTCACCAGCTATGGTAGTAAATAGAGACTCACACAATATCACTGAACCACTCAGATATGTTTACTAAGATGAAGAATAAACAAGAAAAGGTATGAGTGAACACAACTTTGACAGAATATATCACTTGACATAGATATACATAGGTGTGAACCTTAAAACCTGTGAAAGATCTATGTGAACAAGTACACAGAGAGACAAATATCCAACACCTTTAAGGCATGTATTGGATACCTTTCCTCTGAGGCCTCAGCACACAAACCAGCAAACAGTGCACATCATATACATACAGTAAACACAGTGTGCATTAGATAATGTCTCACAAAATGTCTCCCCCTAGGTTGTAATCCAATGATTAAGCATAAAATGCAGAGCAGTAAAGCATAACAAAGAAGAGAATGATGAATGTCCTTTCAATTCCGGAAATCTTCAGCTAGCCTGTGGTTTATACCAGGGCTCGAAATTTCAAGTCCTGAGCTACTAGCCAGGCCTCAAGGGTTACTCGCCACCAGTTGCCCCACCCAGCCCGTCCCGCCCTGCCCCTAATTCCGCCCCTAAACACGCCCTCATAAATTATCTCATGAAATGACACTTAAATGTTTTATGCAGAATTAAGTTATAGCCTTGTGCCCACCAATGCAGCTTTGTGCCCATCAATGCAGCCTTGTGCCCAGTGCCCACCATGCAGCCTTGTGTCCACCAAATGCAGCCTTGTGACCACCAAATGCAGCATTGTGTCCACCAAATGCAGCCTTGAGTCCACCAAATTCAGCCTGTGTCCACCAAATGCAGCCTGTGTGCCTGTGTCCACCATGCAGCCTGTGTCCACCAAATCCAGCCTGTGTCCACCATGCAGCCTGTGTCCACCGTGCAGCCTGTGGCCACCATGCACCCTGTGTTTACCATTCAGCCTGTGTTCACCAAATGCAGCCTGTGTTTACCATTCAGCCTGCGTCCACCATGCAGCCTGTGTTTACCATTCAGCCTGTGTTCACCAAATGCAGCCTGTGTGCCTGTGTCCACCATGCAGCCTGTGTCCACCACGCAGCCTGTGTCCACTATGCAGCCTACCTGTGCAGGGCAGGTGAGGAACAGGAGAGCCGCTCAGGTGATCAGAGCGCAGCACGGGGAACACAGGATAACAGTTTTCATTTTCATTGCTGTGTTCCCGCCGCTCAACGTCATATTCAGCCCCGCCCCCTGGCAGGGAAACTTTGATTGACATATCACCCGTCACCAGGATTGGACGGGTGATCTGTCTGTAGCGATACCCCCAGCTAAGAGGGCCGCTGGTTTGATTTGTTTCGGGCCCTGTAGCACTCACTGTCAACCCCCGGCAATTGGCTCTACCCTCCCCTGGAACAGTCAGTAGGGGATGATGGGATTGTGTAACCTGTGGTTCTTGGCAGCACAATCCCACAATAAAGGCACACAACAGTATGGTGTAGCTATCACTAACCGTTTCTCCTGCACAGTAAATGACACCAACAACTGATATGCTTAACTCTGGTACTTTACTGAAAATAATGGTTAAGCAGGCAAACAGTATACATAGACATATGCAGAGCCCTGCAATGGAAGAGTGTTTTAGCACACAGACAGATATAAAATTCTATAACAAGAAACTAACGGACCCCGCTGCAGCTCGTCTCCTTCGTGGGCAAGATGGTGCCCAGCAATGTCACTACTACTAAGTCAGGCCTGACTAGACTAGGTGAAAGTTCTGCAGAGAAAGATCTTCGCTAGCAAACGGTGGTGCAGTTCTGGAACAATTTGTAATCCACAAGAATAAAGGAATGTGATAACTTGGTGACCCAGAACAAATCTACTAGTGTTATTCAATGCACTGTCCCTCCGGTGTGCAGCTGCAAACACTAAGGTTAGTTCCGAACAACAGTTACTGGGACTAGAGATCCTGTATTATTCTCATGAGCAAGCGCTCTCTCAACAGTCCGTGTCCGTATCTTCCGTTGCTGTGTCTTGGTACACAGATTCCATAACAACAGGGTCGTCGGTCCTCCTGGTAGTAGCAGAACAGCAGCAGGATGCAACGTCCCTCAGGCTCCTCGATGGGTACGGAAGGCTCTTTGGAATAATACAGGCCCAGGCTTCAGGCCCTGTATTCTCAGCAGACTCAGCACGGAGTTCCGCTTGCTATGCGGGCGGTGTCCAAAGAGAGAGTTCTCCGTCCCGCCCCCTGGTTAAATACCCCGCCCCAACAGTCCTTGCGCGGGGAAATGTATCCTGGGTATGGTAGTCTCTGGGCCTTAAAGCAAACACCCACTACACACTCCCCCCACTTAAAATCTTTGGTCATCAAAGATAATATGAACATTAATTGCAAACAATACAATTTATAGTAGCAAAAGAACTGGGCAGGGGAACCTTCCACCAAACTTGGTGAGGAAGATCGTCTTGCCCACAGGTCATACTAGTGGAAGTGACCTGCCTAACTGTGCCAGAGAGTGAGCTGGGTTGCCTTCCACTAAATGCACAGTGGAGGGGCCAGGTTTCTCTATTGTCCTTCTTGCAGTTACAACTGAATCCTCAGAACATTCTCCCATCTGAGTGTAGGTTAGTTTCCGAGGAGGACGAATAGCTCTCTTCACTCTTTGTTCTCTGGAAATTGAGGCATCAGGCACACTGGGCTCTTCCATTCTTCCTTCCTCTTGGTCAGGTGTAATGGTTACTGCTGCTTCAGGGGCATCCAATTCTGGGGCAGAGAGATACAAACAATCTCTTGGATCTTAAGCTGGGATTGACTCCAGGGCATCTTCCCACTCTTCAGTTAGGGTACACGATGGAAGGAACTCAGCAGCTTCAGCATTCAAGGTGCCTTCAATGGTAACTTCACAGGGTGCAGGATCCCTGACCATGGGTTCAGTTGTCTGAGTGGGCCACAGCCAGCTCAGTTCCATTTCCTCATCTTCACTCTGGTTGGAGGTATTCATCTCTCCTGACTGAGTGGTCTGAGATCTGGTGTTTGGCCTAGGAGTATTGGAGGTTGAAGGTGATTCAGGCGAATCCAGAGTAGAAGGTATCCGGACTGCTTCGGAGAGAGGCAATAAGTGGTTCCTGTGCCAGGTTTTCAGAGGTCCCACTTGGCCTTCAGGTTTCAGCTGGTACACTGGCAGGCCAGGCAATTTTCTACAGATCACGTATGGCTGTGATTTCCATCTATCAGCAAGCTTATGCTTCCCTGGAACACCAAGATTCCGCAACAACACTCTGTCTCCTGGTTGCAAGTCATGGATCCAAACTCTGAGGTCAAAATTCTGTTTATTCCGGGCCCCTCTCTGGTCAGAGGTGGCTTGTGCCTTCTCATAAGCCAGTCGTAAACTTCTCTGTAGCCGGTCCACATATCCCTTGTGGGAAGCAGCCGATGTGTGGTCTATCGAGGTACCAAAGGCCAGATCTACAGGTAGTCTTGCTTCACAGCCAAACATTAATCTGTAAGGGGAGTACCCGGTGACATCACTAGTTGTGCTGTTATAGGCATGCGCGATGGTCTTTAGTTGGAAAGGCCTGGGCGTAATGGGTGAAATGGTCGGTTATCACCAGAACATTTCCATATCCCCCAAAGTCAGGTTCCAGACAAAGAAAATCAATGCATACCAAGTCCAAAGGTCCTTGGCTTTGCAGGTGGCCCATTGGGGCGGTTTGATGAGGCAATGTCTTCCTTTGTATGCAGCGAGCACATGAGTGACAGTATTCTTCCACTTCAGCCCGCATGCAGGGCCAATAGAATCTGCTCCTTATGAGCTGAAAGGTTCTCTCAGCTCCAAGGTGGCCATGGTTGTCATGTAGGGCAATCATAACAGTCTTTCTGTGTTTCTTTGGTAGGAATAGTTGCCACTTGTCTTCCAGGTCATCAGAGGGGCCCTTTCGGTAGACCACACCTTGATGCACCTGCAACCTGTCCCATTCCTTGCGCAGTAAGCGAGCCTCCTTGGAGGGATCCTGTAAGAGTCTGTCCGGATCCTGATCTTCCAGGGCTTCCAAAGCCAATTTTCCCAATGGGTCTTCCAGCTGGTCCAGTCTTATATCCTTCTTGGATAATTTGGGCAAGTCCTCTTCACCAATCTGAGTGACATTACAATAGTATTTAGGCACTCAATCAGCTGAGACTCCAATTTCTTCTGCCCTGCATCCTCCACTTGTCTGGAGCTCTGCCCCCTGACACAAAGCCCGTACCCCCTCTGGGGTCACCTGGGTCCAGTCCTCTGCCATGCAAGTGGGAGCATGAGATCTTCGGGGCAAGGCATCAGCATCTCGGTTTCCAGTCCCAGGCTGAAATTGAACCATGATAGGGCTGCCAACCAACGGTGTCCGGTGGCATCTAGTTTTGTGGTGGTTAAAAGGTAAGTGAGTGGGTTATTGTCTGTTTTAACCACAAAGTCAGCTCCATATAAGTAGTCTTTCAATTTGTCTACCACTGCCCACTTTAGGGCCAGAAACTCCAACTTGTGGGTGGGGTAATTCTTTTCAGCTGGGGTTAAACTCCTACTCACATAGGCAACGGGTCTTAGCTGCTCTTCATACTCTTGATACAGCACTCCTCCCAAACCATCATGACTGGCATCCACGTGTAATTCATAGGGCCTCTGGGTGTCCGCATAGGCCAAAACAGGGGCAGTGGTCAAACTCTCTTTCAGCTTAATGAAAGCCTCTTCACACTTTCCAGTCCACTGGTCTTCCACTGACTCTCCCGGCTTCCTGGGACCCGAGTCATCCTCCTCTCCATCTGTCTTCAACAGCTCATTCAGAGGCTTGCCAATTTTTGCAAACCCCTCCACAAATCTGCGATAGTAGGAGCAGAACCCCAAGAATGACCTAAGCTCAGTCACTGTGGTGGGCCGGGGCCAGGAGGTAACTGCCTCCAACTTGTCGGGATCTGTGGATACTCCTTCTTCAGACACTATGTGTCCCAGGTAATGGACTGAAGACTGATAGAACTGACACTTCTCCCTGGAAAGCTTTAGCCCCTCATCACTGAGTCTCTTCAAGACCTTCTCCAACCTCTCCTCATGCTCCTCCAGAGTCTTCCCAAAGACGATGATGTCATCCAGGTATACTAAGACTTCAATGAGGTTCATGTCCCCCACCATCTTCTCCATCAACCGCTGAAAGGTGGCAGGAGCTCCCGACAGACCTTGAGGCATCCGGTTGAACTCATAGAACCCCACTGGGGTGATGAAGGCAGTCTTCTCTCTATCTTCTGGGGTGCATTGGGATTTGATAGTATACACTTTTCAGGTTAATTACACTGAACCATTTGGCTCCAGATAGACTCTGCAGGGCATCCTCTATTCTTGGGGTGGTGTATTGATCCTCCTGTTGAGAGTCCTGTTGTCTATACAGAGCCTCAATGACCCATTCTTTTTCCTGACCACCACAATTGGAGAGGCATATGGGCTCCTGGATTCCCGGATAACACCCGTTCTCTTGAGCTCTGCAAGTTGCTCACGCAGATCTTCCAGTTTAGCCAGGGGAACTCGCCGGACTCTTTCTCGAAAGGGTTTGTCTTCCTGTAGGCGGATCTTGTGAGTGGCACTCCTCGCACATCCCACATCAAACTCATCCTTGGAGAAGATCTTCCACCACTTCGCCAACTGGGCCCTAGCCCTCTCCTTCCACACCGGTGGTAGGGCCGGGTTCTCCAAGGTGGGTTCCTCTTCTTCCTCCTTCTCCAAATTGGACATGGCAACTGGGGTAGCGGGGTTCACTTGGCCCAACAGCATCCGGGCTGGAATCTTCACAGGTGAGTCAGTGGTGTTCCTGACGCTCACTGGCACCCTGCCATTTGCTTTCTTCAGGACTCTCAGCGGGACCACTTCTGGGATAACTTCCAGTCCTGAGCATGCATTCAGGGGGTCTGGTTCCAGGACTACAAAGGGGCCAGGTTGTTCCCAGGCGAGCTTCACAGTGGCTCTTAAGCAGGCCACTTCACCAGGCTGCAGAACTCTCTCTCTCCTTTCCAGTCTCCAAACTTTCCCCACCCCCTCTTCCGGGGCCTTCTTCTCCAACATCAATCGCTGATAAACCAACTGCAACATGGGGTGAATTCTGGCTGTCGAGACATCCTGTTCCTGCACTAGAGGGGCCAGTAGCCTTCTGACCAGGTCAGTGTTGGTTCCTATTATCAGGGAACTTTTGTTGGCCCCTGGTGGGCGGAGGCAGACCACTGCCAATGTGTCAAAGATCTCTGACTCTCCTGCCACCGAGGGGTTGAAAGCCAATCTGATCGGAATGTAACCGTCATAAGGAAAGCTCTGGGTGCCAATTCCCCATATTTCCAAGTCTTCCAACTTTTGTAAGGGCAAATGTCTCAGGTGTTTCTGATAAAAATCCCTATACAGGAGAGTTACTTGAGCCCCTGTGTCCAGAATGGCTTTCGTGTAGACTTCCTCCATTTGAATGGGGACTACTGGGGAGGGCCACACTAGCTTGGCCGGGAATTTCTTTGGAGAGGCCTCTTTCCTCAGACTCATGGGTTTGGCCTTTTGTGTTTTTTTATTTTTCCACCATTTCCTGGATCTTTCTCCCTGTTGGGCCTGGTATGCATTGATTTCTCGTGACTTTTGGGGTTTTTCCTCAAAAGGAGGGGTATTATGTGCTTTTGATAGGGAATTGTTCCCCTCACCTCTTGGTTTCTCTTGCTTTCTCATTCTAATGGAGCTTGCTGGAGATGGTGGGCACCCGGTTGACTCCTTCACCGGGGCCCTCTGGAGTTTTCCGCCGGCTGGCGATAGTTGCCTGGGGTCTTCCTTGGACTGGGGCACACTCACCCAAAATGGCCATATCCTCCACAGTTGAAGCAAACAGCTTCCCCTCTATCCTGCGGGGAAACTGGTGTTGAAACACTCTGGTACAGCTCTTTCCTGACTTCCTCTTTTTCTCCAACTCCTGAGTTTTTGGCCATTAAAGAGGCCAGCATCTCCAGTACTTGGGTCATCTGTGACTTTAAGACCTCCAATTCCGAGTCCCGGTCAGTGGCCATTGCAGATCTGACCCCAACTGAGGGGGGAGTATTGGGCTTCTCGGTCACCTGTTGGTCTTTCAGCAGAGCCTCTTCATCCCTTATTATTCGCACAAGGTCCGGGTAATTCAAGGATATGACCCCACTAGTGGTTTTCAGATGGAGCCAGACTGGATCAGAACGCAATGCTCCCCTTAAAATCTGCTTCATCCTGGCCGCATCTATGGCTTGTGGCGGCATCCCCTTCTTAAGGATAATTTGACACAGCATCTTATTTAGTCTGCGCACATATTCAGACAGTCTTTCTCCTGGAAGTTGAAGGGTGTGCTCAAACTGGTAGACTAAATTGACCACTTTCTCCAATTGCCTGAACTCTTCCTGTAACATAGTTAAATAGTCAAAGGCAGTACAAGCAGCATTACTGAACCTGAGGTTCTTCACGGCTTCAGCGGCAGCCCCCTTTAAACTTTCTCTTATGCGCTGCTTCTTTTGGGCCTCCGGTATTTCCCATCCTTCCACAGCTTGCAGCGCCTGCTCCATTCAAGTGTCGAAATCCTCTTCTCCGAGTGGTACAGGTTGTTTCCCTGAAAAAATCCTGAGCTTCCGGTACCCAGCTTCTACATGTACCGTATTACTCTTCTGACACTTTGTGACTAAGTCTCCTAATGCATTTAGAAGTTCAGGACCTATAGTGGTTAGAGGTGTACCTGAAACTGTCATGTCTTTGGAACTTCTGGGAATTGTGGGTGACTGCGGAGGTTCCTTCTTTATAGCCTTCGCGTGCGCCAAGTGGTATATCTTCCCATCTAAGGCTTGCACACTCTGCCCTCTGAAACTCTCAGGTATCTCTTCTCTCCATTCTACCAGTGCATAAGTAAAAGAGGTCTGTCCATCTGGTTTGAGATCAACTAACCATGCCTTCTGGCTCGGGGACAACAACTCCATGAGCCCCTCTACATCGCTTCCGGACCAGTCCTCCCCGGAAAGTTCAATAACTACAGCCTTCTCTGGAAAGGCACCGGTTGATGCACACCACCGGGTCACTGCTAAACAATCCGTGCCGGTACTTCTGGCAGGCTTGATTGTGGTGTACAGGTATCCCGGACGAGCCCCCACGTGTAGCGATACCCCCAGCTAAGAGGGCCGCTGGTTTGATTTGTTTTGGGCCCTGTAGCACTCACTGTCAACCCCCGGCAATTGGCTCTACCCTCCCCTGGCACAGTCAGTAGGGCATGATGGGATTGTGTAACTTGTGGTTCTTGTCAGCACAATCCCACAATAAAGGCACAAAACAGTATGGTGTAGCTATCTCTAACCATTTCTCCTGCACAGTAAATTACACCAACTGATATGCTTAACTCTGGTACTTTACTGAAAATAATGGTTACGCAGGCAAACAGTATACATAGACATATGCAGAGCCCTGCAATGAAAGAGTGTTTTAGCACACAGACAGATATAAAATTCTATAACAAGAAACTAACGGACCCCGCTGCAGCTCGTCTTCCTCGTGGGCAAGATGGCGCACAGCAATGTCACTACTACAAAGTCAGGCCTGACTAGACTAGGTGAAAGCTCTGCAGAGAAAGATCTTCGCTAGCAAACGGTGGTGCACTTCTGGAACAATTTGTAATCCACAAGAATAAAGGAATGTGATAACTTGGTGACCCAGAACAAATCTACTAGAGTTATTCAATGCACTGTCCCTCCGGTGTGCAGCTGCAAACACTAACATTAGTTCCGAACAACAGTTACTGGGTATAGAGATCCAGTATTATTCTCATGAGCAAGTGCTCTCTCACCCAACCAGAACAGTCCATGTCCGTATCTTCCGTTGCTGTGTCTTAGTACACAGATTCCATGACACCCGGGTCTTCGGTCCTCCTGGTAGTAGCAGAACAGCAGCAGGATGCGACATCCCTCAGGCTCCTCGGTGGGTACGGAAGGCTCTTTGGAATAATACAGGCCTAGGCTTCAGGCCCTGTATTCTCAGCAGACTCAGCACGGAGTTCCACTTGCTGGGCGGGCGGTGTCCAAAGAGAGAATTCTCTGGCCCGCCCCCTGGTTAAATACCCCGCCCCAGCAGTCCTTGCGCTGGGAAATGCATCCTGGGTATGGTAGTCTCTGGGCCTTAAAGCAAACACCCGCTACATGTCTATCAAAGTCCCGGGACCGGGAGGAGCGGCTGTATCTGACAGTGAGCGGCGGGGAACATGGCAATTAAAAAAGGAAACTGTTATCGATGTGTTCCCCACGCTGCGCTCTAAACATCCGGGCGGCTCTCTCTCTCTTCCCCTCCGCGATTACTGGGAAAAGGACTCCCATTCTACACAGGCTGCCGGCGGTGCTTGTCTCCCCGCTCCCAGACAGCCCTTCCTCGCCAGCCCTCAAAATCCACTCTCAAAATGTGAGCAGGCGAGTGGATTTTTTGAGGGCTGGTTTATACTGCAGTGTAATTTGTAATTTGTAATCCAGGTAGATAAAAGACAAAAGAACTGAAGAGGAAAGATGAACTGATGAATACTTACATTGAAGAAATATCACCACTTGTATGTTCCTCTTTAATTATGGAAATGAGTTAAATACAGTACTGACTTAACAGCACAGTGGGGAAGAATAGGCCCTGAGCGCCTGCTGTATAAAGGCATGTGAAGGAGTAGATTCACATCCGTGAAACTACAAGTCTCACCAGCCAGTCTGTAGAAAAAAGCACTCAGCAATACTGTACTCTCTATCTTAATGGGCTGTGTCCGCTCACCACAATGGACTTCAGATGGATGAAGAGCTCCAACCGGGATCCCCCCTGGTGTCTCCGTCCGGTGGAAATGGCGTTGCCACGCCGCGCCTCCCGGTGGATTGGAGTGTAGGTGTACCCAGAAGCTCTGGAGCGCAGGCCGGTCTGCTTGCTGGAATATCGATGCTGTCCTCTGAGGTCCCGCTGAGGCTGCCGATCGGGCTCTCCGCTGTGTAGGCTGCAGACTCTCACTCCCTGTCACACAGACCTCCTGCTGGTAGGTTCAGAATGGCGTCCAGAGAGACAGATCTAGGCCTCATCCATCGCTCTTATAGTCTCTTCCAGCAGTCCTCTTGCCTCTGCAATGCAGCTTGGGATTCGTAGTCCGCCCCCCCCCCCACCAGCAGCAAAGGCTGCTTTGTGCTGGGACTTCCTATTCCACAGTTCTTTGCTGCTCCTCCCTGCTGATTGGCTCCCAGTCTCTTCCAATAGGGAAGCTATAGAATAAGCAGTGCTGTGTGTCTGTGTGCGTGAGAAGAGAGGAAGGGGGGTGAAAAAGCCCACACAGCTGCTAGCAGGCATCTCTCTCCCTTGTGGATTACATCAACCTGGAGAGGTCCCTGCTACATGCGTGTGTGTGTGTGTGTGTGTGTGTAGGGTGCCATAAAAAATGTTTAGAAGCATGATAAGTCCTTTATTTATTTGTTTTTAAAATCATTTATATAGCACCACCAATTTAAACAGGCCTTTGCATATTGTACATTTGTAGGCAGGGTACCCCATTTTTCATACATGTGACCAGCACTTGCAGCCAGGGTCCCTCCTGTATGCAAAGCCTCAGGGCCACCCCACTGGTAAAGGTGCCCAACCAAACACCTGGGGCCCATGATTAGGGATGAGCTCGGTGTTCGAGTCGAACATACGTTCGACTCGAACATCGGCTGTTCGATCGTTCGCCGAACAACGAACGATTTGGGCCGTTCGCGCCTAATTCGCGGCCCACAATGCACTACGCCATCGCAGTGTCATCCAGGCGCTGTGATTGGCCAAGCATGCACTATGACCCCGCATGCTTGGCCAATCACAGCGCCGGCAGCGAGGAGAGCAATGATTGGCCACAGGCAGGATGCCTGTGGCCAATTATTGCTGAGGGTGTTTAGTACACGCCCCACACTATAAAAGGCCGCCAGCACGGCGGCCTAGTGTAGTGTGTTCCGGAGCAGGGAAAGAGAAGCATAGGCAGGGACAGTGACATTTTTTTTTCTTGCTTAACCTGGATTCCTTTAGTTTAGGGAAAGAGAAGGATAGGTAGGGAGAGTGTCAGTCTGTTTTACTGTGCTAATCCTTGTTTGTAGGGACAGGGAAGGACAGTGAGGGAAATTCTCCTTGTGCTATACTGTGCTAAAGCATTCATCATCAACCATCTTTAAAAAAACATTTTTTATAGGGACAGAAAACTACAGGTAGGGAGAGTGTCAGTGTGTTTTACTGTGCTAATCCTTGTTTGTAGGGACAGGGAAGGACAGTGAGGGAAATTCTCCTTGTGCTATACTGTGCTAAAGCATTCATCATCAACCATCTTTAAAAAAACATTTTTTATAGGGACAGAAAACTACAGGTAGGGAGAGTGTCAGTGTGTTTTACTGTGCTAATCCTTGTTTGTAGGGACAGGGAAGGACAGTGAGGGAAATTCTCCTTGTGCTATACTGTGCTAAAGCATTCATCATCAACCATCTTTAAAAAAAACATTTTTTATAGGGACAGAAACCTATAGGTAGGGAGAGTGTCAGTGTGTTTTACTGTGCTAATCCTTGTTTGTAGGGACAGGGAAGGACAGTGAGGGAAATTCTCCTTGTGCTATACTGTGCTAAAGCATTCATCATCAACCATCTTTAAAAAAACATTTTTTATAGGGACAGAAAACTATAGGTAGGGAGAGTGTCAGTGTGTTTTACTGTGCTAATCCTTGTTTGTAGGGACAGGGAAGGACAGTGAGGGAAATTCTCCTTGTGCTATACTGTGCTAAAGCATTCATCATCAACCATCTTTAAAAAAACATTTTTTATAGGGACAGAAAACTATAGGTAGGGAGAGTGTCAGTGTGTTTTACTGTGCTAATCCTTGTTTGTAGGGACAGGGAAGGACAGTGAGGGAAATTCTCCTTGTGCTATACTGTGCTAAAGCATTCATCATTAACCATCTTTAAAAAAACATTTTTTATAGGGACAGAAAACTATAGGTAGGGAGAGTGTCAGTGTGTTTTACTGTGCTAATCCTTGTTTGTAGGGACAGGGAAGGACAGTGAGGGAAATTCTCCTTGTGCTATACTGTGCTAAAGCATTCATCATCAACCATCTTTAAAAAAACATTTTTTATAGGGACAGAAAACTATAGGTAGGGAGAGTGTCAGTGTGTTTTACTGTGCTAATCCTTGTTTGTAGGGACAGGGAAGGACAGTGAGGGAAATTCTCCTTGTGCTATACTGTGCTAAAGCATTCATCATCAACCATCTTTAAAAAAACATTTTTTATAGGGACAGAAAACTATAGGTAGGGAGAGTGTCAGTGTGTTTTACTGTGCTAATCCTTGTTTGTAGGGACAGGGAAGGACAGTGAGGGAAATTCTCCTTGTGCTATACTGTGCTAAAGCATTCATCATCAACCATCTTTAAAAAAACATTTTTTATAGGGACAGAAAACTACAGGTAGGGAGAGTGTCAGTGTGTTTTACTGTGCTAATCCTTGTTTGTAGGGACAGGGAAGGACAGTGAGGGAAATTCTCCTTGTGCTATACTGTGCTAAAGCATTCCTCATCAACCATCTTTGAAATCCTTGTTTTTTGGACAGTCAGGGAAATTGTCATTGTGCTATTCTGTGCGAAAGCAATCATCCTCAACCATATTTAGAAATCCTTAAGTAAAGGGACAGAGAAGGACACCTGAAGGTAGCCCTTATTGCTTTTTTCCCATCTCCCTGCAGGCCATCCATTAGAATGTCTGGAAGGCAAACAAGGAGAGGCAGACAGTCAGGAGGCAATAAAAGAGGGCAAGCAGGCTCTGTGTCTGGGGGCAATAGTGCTGGTCGTGGACGCGGTGCATTGTCATCAGCACATGGCCATGGGACACGCTTGTCCTTCTTTTTGGCAGCTGGACATGTTGAGCCACATCATGCCGAAGACTTGGTAGAGTGGATGACCAAGCCCTCCTCCTCCTCCTCATCCTCTCTCACCCAGGCTCAGGGTACTGGCAAAGCAGCTGCCAAAGTGTCCTCTTCCCTGGTATCAATGTCAGACTCATCATCAGTCACTCCTTCCCTAGACCCACCACGTCCTCCTCCTGAGGAGTCCCCCGAACTGTTTGAGCACAGTGTTGCTCCAGGAGGATGCCCAGCGTTTCGAAGGGTCTGATGATGAAACCCAGCTAGAGGAAGGCAGTAGCGTGAGAGCAGACAGAGGGGATGCTCAAGAAGGACACCAATCTGGCAGTCATGTTCCAGCAGCTGCAGCATACTGCCAGATTGGCTCCAGTGATGAGGAGGGAGGGGATGATGAGGTCACTGACTCCACGTGGGTGCCTAATAGGAGAGAGGAGGAGGAGGAGGATGAGGAGGAGGCACATCTCCAACGAGGCAGGATGCCCTTTGGTGGCCAGCGTAAGGGCAGTACACCGACGGAATCACACCGCAGAGCTCCGCCTGTGCAGGGCGCTGCCTCTGCCCGTCATTCAAAAAGTTCTTTGGTGTGGGCCTTTTTTGAGGCTAGTGCATCAGATCGCACAGCTGCTGTTTGCAACATATGTCTCAAGCGTATATCGCATGGCCAAAACATCAGCCGCTTGGGTACCACATGCCTGACCAGACATATGTTGACCTGCCATGCAGCTCGTTGGCAAGCCTACCTCAAAGACCCACACCAAAGAACAAAGCGGACCTCTCCTTGCACCGCATCAGCTGGGATCTCCAACCCCACTATAACTTCAGTCCTCTCTGAAACATGCACTGAGAGGAATGAAGGTGTAGAATTAGGTGTGTCACAGCCAAGTACTTGCGGCCACTCTGCTAGCAGTACACCGACGTCCGATTCTAGCAGGCAAATTTCCCTGCCCCAGCTGCTGGACCGTCGAAAGAAGTTCACTCCCAGCCATCCACATGCCCAGCGGTTGAATGCTAGCTTGGCTAAATTGCTAGCGCTTCAACTGCTGCCTTTTCAGTTGGTAGACTCGGCCCCCTTCCGTGAGTTTGTGCAATGTGCGGTTCCTCAGTGGCAGGTTCCCAAACGCCACTTTTTCTCACGGAAGGCGATTCCGGCTCTCTACCGGCATGTGGAAGGCAATGTCTTGGCCTCGCTGGACAGGGCGGTCAGCGGTAAGGTGCATATTACCGCTGACTCATGGTCCAGCAGGCATGGACAGGGATGTTACCTTTCTTTCACGGCCCATTGGGTCACTCTTTTGGCAGCTGGGAAGGATGCAGGACAAGGTGCAGTAGTGTTGGAGGTTGTTCCACCGCCACGCCTCCAAAATGCTACTACTGGTTGTGACACACCTCTCTCCTCCACCCCCTCCTCTTATTCTTCCTCCATGGCCTCTTCCTGTGCTTTGTCCTCTGAACCAGCGGTGCTCCGTAGCCGTTCAAGGGGCTACGCAAGTACGCAGGCAAAAAGATGCCATGCCGTGCTTGCGCTGGTGTGTTTGGGGGACAGAAGCCACACTGGGGCAGAGGTCCTGTCTGCTCTGCAGGGCCAGGCCGAGAGGTGGTTGACGCCACGCCAGCTTAAGCCAGGAATGGTGGTTTGCGACAATGGCACCAACCTCCTCTCCGCCCTCCGACAGGGACAACTGACCCATGTGCCCTGTGTGGCTCACGTCCTTAACCTGGTGGTGCAGCGGTTCTTGGGCAGGTACCTGGGCTTACAGGATGTCCTGAGGCAGGCCAGGAAAGTCTGTGTGCATTTCCGCAGATCTTATAATGCCAGTGCTCGCCTGGCTGAGCTGCAAAAGGAGTTGAACCTGCCCAAGAACCGCCTTATATGTGACATGCCCACCAGGTGGAACTCAACGTTGGCCATGCTGCAGCGGCTGCACACGCAGCAGAGGGCCATCAATGAGTACCTGTGCGACTACGGCACCAGGACAGGGTCAGGGGAGCTTGGTTTTTTTTCTCCACGCCAGTGGGGCATGATCAGGGATGCATGCACTGTCCTGGCACCATTTGAGGAGGCCACGAGGATGGTGAGCAGTGACAGTACATGCATCAGTGACACTGTACCTCTTGTCCACCTGTTGGAGCACACGCTGCATGGAATAATGGACAGGGCACTTGAGGCAGAACAGAGGCAGGAAGAGGAGGACTTCCTTGCCTCTCAAGGCCCCCTTTACCCGGACAGTGTTCCTTCTGTCCCACCCATCGCACAGGAAGAGGAGGAGGAGGAGGAGGAGGAGGAGGAGGAGGATTGTGTCAGCATGGAGGTGGAGGCTGGCACTCAGCATCATCAGCAGCAGTCTTTTAGGGATGATTTACAGTCCCAAGAAACCAGTGGACTTGTACGTGGCTGGGAGGAGGTGGCTGCGGATCATGTCGTCCTTAGTGACCCAGAGGACTCCGGACCGAATTCCTCAGCTAACCTACGCTGCATGGCCTCCCTGATCCTGCAAAGTCTGCGGAAGGATCCTCGTATTCTTCGGATCAAGGAGAGGGACCATTACTGGCTGGCCACTCTCCTTGATCCACGGTACAAGGGTAAGGTTGCGGACCTTATGTTACCGTCGCAGAGGGAGCAGAGGATGAGACAACTCCGGGAGGCCTTGCAGAAAGGTCTGTGCAACGCGTTCCCAGAGACTGGGAGGTTACAAACTCCTGGTCCTGGACAACGAGTTGCTGAGGCTTCGGCCAGTCAAAGAAGGAGCGGTGGGGAAGGTGGCCGTCTGACCGATGCGTTCAGACAATTCTTTAGTCCGCAGCCCCAAAGTATGATCGGTTCCAGCAACCATCGCCAGCGTCTGATAAACATGGTGCAGGAATATCTAGGGGCAAGGTCAGACTTGGACACCTTCCCTACCGAAAATCCTCTGGCTTACTGGGTCTTGAGGATGGATCACTGGCCAGAGCTTGCACAGTATGCAATTGAGCTACTGGCCTGTCCTGCATCCAGCGTTCTTTCGGAACGCACATTCAGTGCTGCTGGAGGATTTGTCACGGATCACAGGGTGCGCCTGTCCACCGACTCGGTTGATCGACTGACTTTCATCAAGATGAACCAGTCTTGGATCACCACCAGCTACCACACACCTGATGCTGATATAACAGACTAATTGATTTTAACATGTCACATCCCTTCAAGACTGATGCTGATGCTGAGTGCCTGTGCTGTTATGTTGACTGGCTATCCTCCTCCTCCGAGTCCTCAATGATACGATTGATGATGATAGCTTGGAAGATCATTTTTGTTTATGGGTGCCGCCACCAGTGGCTAAGGCCCAATTTTTCAGCCCCTGTTTAACAGGGGCGTGTAATTACAATTTTTGAAGCAATACTTTGCAACAGGGCTCATTGCTGTGCTCCAAGTACAGTATCTGTGAGGGGTTGGAGTGTTGTGCCACCAGTGCCTAAGGCCCAATTTTTCAGCCCCTGTTTAACAGGGGCGTGTCATTACAATTTTTGAAGCAATATTTTGCAACAGGGCTCATTGCTGTGCTCCAAGTACAGTATCTGTGAGGGGTTGCAGTGTTGTGCCACCAGTGCCTAAGGCCCAATTTTTCAGCCCCTGTTCAACAGGGGCATGTAATTACAATTCTTGATCTAATAATTCACAGCAGGGCCCATTGCTGCACCCACCAAGAGTAACTCTGAGGGCTTACAGTGTTGTGGCAACGCCACCACCACCACCACCACGAAAGGCCCAATTTTTCAGCCCCTGTTCAAAAGGGGCATGTAATTACAATTCTTGATCTAATAATTCACAGCAGGGCCCATTCCTGCACCCACCAAGAGTAACTCTGAGGGCCTACAGTGTTGTGGCAACACCACCACCACCACCACCACCACGAAAGGCCCAATTTTTCAGCCCCTGTTCAACAGGGGCATGCAATTACAATTCTTGATCTAATAATTCACAGCAGGGCCCATTGCTGCACCCACCAAGAGTAACTGTCAGGGCTTACAGTGTTGTGGCACCAGCACCACCATCAAAGGCCCAATTTTTACTACCACTGTTCAACAATTATATGTAATTACAATTCCTGATATAATAGTTGACAGCAGGGCGTTCCAGCACCAACCAAGAGTAACTGTGAGTGCTTACAGTGTTGTGCCAACACCAACAACTAAGGGGCCTATTTCTGCAGAGTATATACGGCAGGTCCCTACTTTCAAACATTCAACTTACAAACGACTCCTACTTGCAAACGCAAGAAGACAACAGGAAGTGAGAGGAAATCTACCCCTAGGAAGGAAAATTCTCTCCTGTAAGAATTAATATGGGAGAAAGGTGTCTCCTCTGTACTGATGCTTTATCACCAATCCTTGTTTCAAGAAAAACACCACATTTCAAAAAACAGTTGTCATTGGGACGGAAAGTGAGGTGAAATGTTCTGAACAGGGGCACAGACAGCAAAACAAATGTTACAGGGGTGATAACCCTTACCTATGTTTTCCAAAAAGTTTAAAAATAGATTTTTGGGCTGGAGCTACACTTAAACAATGTACCTGTTCAAAATTACAAACACATTCTACATAAGAACAAACCTACAGTCCCTGTCTTGTATGCACCGCCTGTATACGGCTGTTCAGAGTATATAGGGCCTTTTTTATTTTGTGTGCGGTGTTCCCCTTAATATCCATACAAGACCCAAAGGGGCTGGTAATGGGCTGGGGTAGGGGGGGGGGGGGTGATGGGGTAGCTATGCCATTTTTCTTAAAGATTTTCATCCATATTACCGGGACCAGACATTACATTAAAGCCGCAAGCAGTTTTAAATGGCTTTTTTTTCCTTTAGAAGTGTCATTTTGTGCAGGGACAGTTCTAAACACGGGAAACACGTGGCACTTCACAGGCATACTTTAGACACCCCCCAGGTACGATATTTAAAGGAATATTTGACTTTTTTTTTTTCACTTTATGCATCATTAAAATGACTGCTCCCGAAAAACGACCGTTTTTAAAACTTCTTTTTGCATTGATACATGTCCCCTGGTGCAGAACCCGGGTTCCCAAACCCTTTTTAGGACAATAACATGCATAATAGTCGTTATAATTAGCACTTTAGAATTCGAACGTTCGCATCCATTGTATTTAATAGGGTTCTAATGTTCGTACGAACTTTCGGTCCGTTCGCGGGTTCTGGTGCAAACCGAACCCGGGGGTGTTCGGCTCATCACTACCCATGATACACAAGGGTGGCTCAGTTCACCTGGCACATGATACCCGAGGGGGGTTTTCTCTAACCGTCAGGAGGGTGATTCTAGTCCCCTAACCATCACCCGCTCCTGAGCTGACCAGGTTTGCACAGTAACGCCACACAAAGCTGACAGAGCCGTTAATGCACAACTTCCCAATTTACTCTTCCACAGCTTAGAGACATTAAAGAGACAGGTGATTTCTTTGCTTTGAACTTTACTTAAATGAACATGAATATAACAGTTCAAAAACTGGTAATTATTCAGTGCACAAGAATGTTGCATACATCAACCCAGTATCATGCAAGAAAGTGCAAAGCGTTAACACTTCAATTCCAAAATCCTGGTATCCACCCTGGACATTATCTTGGCAACTGTCCCACTATTACTCAGGAAGAGTGCTGTGGTGTTACTCACTTATATTACATTGTGCTGCTCGATCCAGGCCTTAGGCCCCTTTCACACAAACGACTTCAAAGTCGTGCGATTTTACCGTGATTTGGCCTCGATTTTGACAAGACAGTCATACGACTGTGGATCCGACTTTGCCCCACGACTTGAAGTACGACTTCAATGAGCAGGGACGCGACTTTGATCCCCCAATAATTAGGGGGAATTCCACGCCAATATATGTTATAAAAAAAAAATGTCATGGGTTCCCCCTTTATTGGCATACCGGGCCCATCGGTCTGGTAAGAGTTTAAGGGCAACCCCCATCGAAAAAAACGGCGTGGGGTCCCCCATATAATCCATACCAGACCCTTATCCGAGCACCAGCCCGGCCAGTCAGGAAAGGGGGTGGGGACGAGCTAGGTCGGAAGAAGACACCCGGAGCTGCCTAATAAATTACTTTAAAAACCTGTCTAGTGTGTTTTTTTTTACACTTTTTATTCCAGGTGAATGGGTAGGAGTACGATGTACCCCATACTCATTCACATAGGGTGAGGGGCCGGGATCTGAGGGCCCCCTTATTAAAGGGGGCTCCCAGATTCCGATAAGCCCCCACCCGCAGACCCTGTCCTTCTGTATGTGGTGGGTTGTGAGGCATAGTGGGTGCAAGGTGGATAAAGTTATTGGGCGCCAGACACTTCATGGATGTAAAAGAGGTTTTATTTCTCTTAACAGTCCTTTTTATATTTTGAGGGGAAAGAGGATTAAGGCCAGGACACACTTAAGCAGTTGCAAATTCAATTGGCAGACTCTGAGACTTCAATAGGAGGACAGCCGTACAGGGAAAGGCCCCCAGCAAGGCACCAGATCTGCACGTGCTGGATTGCTGTCTCCTATGGCAACAGTCTTTAACATTTCCTAACACAAATCGTTACAGTCCTCTTTGCTTCACTACAACTTCTACTTGTAGTTCCTCAGCCCCTTGAGCTACTGGTCCCTCTGATTCACTGACTCTAAATACCTTGAGCTCCTCAAAGCTTTGCGGAGGTATCTCCCTCAAGTGTCACTCATGCTTTCCTGCTGGGTACCTAGCTTGGTACTCCAGATACTTCTCAAGCTTCACCCCTGCTAACTGATTCACAAGGCTGTTCTACAAGCGTCACCTCCGCTGGTTGGGTCTCTGACCAGGGCCTTCTACTGTACATCGCAATGTATTCAGCACGTATGATCTTATCTACAGTGTTCACCACATGTATATGAATTGTATTATCCTTGTATATACCCTGTTTGTCTTTGTAATTACCGGAGTTCATAATTTCATGAATCAATTTTTACCTTTTGAGCGCTCAGCGCAATTCCCACAAAATAAAACCAACTTTTTTATTCATTATTGACTCTTACCCCTGTATTTTTTTGCTGCTAAAAAGTCCCAATGGGAAAATGTTCTCTTTGTGTTCATTTACTTTACATTGCAACATGATTTGCAAGCTACTGCGTACACACCCTTGACTGCAAGGCATATTTTTTGCATATGCATATGCATTTTCTGCATATTCACATTACCCTTGGTAATTACTGCAAGCACTTATAGGAACACAAGTGTAGATACAGAATCTCACAAAAGTGAGTACACCCCTCACATTTCTGTAAATATTTTATTATCTCTTTATGTGACAACACTGAAGAAATTACACTTTGCTACAATGTAAATTTGCTGTCACCCCAAAATAACTTTACACACAGCCATTAATGTCTAAACCGCTGGCAACAAAAGTGAGTACACCCTTAAGTGAAAATGTACAAATTGGGCCCAAAGTGTCAATATTTTGTGTGCATGGAGTTCACCAGAGCTTCACAGGTTGCCACTGGAGTCAACTTCCACTCCTCCATGACGACATCACGGAGCTGGTGGATGTTAGAGACCTTGCGCTCCTCCACCTTCCATCTGAGGATGCCCAACAGATGCTCAATAGGGTTTAAGTCTGGAGACATGCTTGGCCAGTCCATCATCTTTACTCTCAGCTTCTTTAGCAAGGTAGTGTTCATCTTGGAGATGTGTTTGGGGTTGTTTTCATGTTGGAATACTGCCCTGCGGCCCAGTCTCCGATGGGAGGGGATCATGTTCTGCTTCAGTATGTCACATTCATGTTGGCATTCATGGTTCCCTCAACGAACTGTAGCTCCCCAGAGATGGCAGCACTCATGCAGCCCCAGACCATGACACTCCCACCATCATGCTTGACAGTAGGCAAGACACACTTGTCTTTGTACTCTTCACCTGGTTGCCGCCATGCACGCTTTGCACCATCTGAACCAAATAAGTTTATCTTGGTCTCATCAGAGATAATCCATGTCCTTAGTCTGCTTCTCTTCTGCAAACTGTTTGTAGGCTTTCTTGTGCATCATCTTTAGAAGAGGCTTCCTTTTGGGACGACAGCCATGCAGACCAATTTGATGCAGTGTGCGGCGTATTGGTCTGAGCACTAACAGGTTGACCCCCCACCCCTTCAACCTCTGCAGCAATGCTGGCAGGACTCATATGTCTATTTCCCAAAGACAACCGCTAGATGACGCTGAGAACGTGCCCTCAACTTCTTTGGTTGACCATGGCGAGGCCTGTTCTGAGTGGAACCTGTCCGGTAAACTGCTGTATGGTCTTGGCCACTGTGCTGCAGCTCATTTTCAGGGTCTTGGTAATGTTCTTATAGCCTAGGCCAGGGATATGCAATTAGCGGACCTCCAGCTGTTGCAAAACTACAATTCCCATCATGCCTCTGCCTCTGGGTGTCATGCTTGTGGCTGTCAGAGTCTTGCTATGCCTCATGGGACTCGTAGTTCTGCAACAACTGGAGGTCCGCCAATTGCATATCCCTGGCCTAGGCCTTCTTTATGTAGAGCATAGATTCTTTGCCATGAGGTGCCATGTTGAACTTCCAATGACCAGTATGAGAGAGTGAGAGTGATAACACACCACACCCATTCACACCTGAGACCTAGTAACACTAACAAGTCACATGACACCAGGGAGGGAAAATTTGGACATTTTCACTTAGGGGTGTACTCACTTTTGTTGCCAGCGGTTTAGACATTAATGGCTGTGTGTTGAGTTATTTTGAGGGGACAGCAAATTTACACTGTTATACAAGCTGCTATCATTGGGGAGCTACATTTCATTGAGGGAACCATGAATGCCAACATGTTTGTGACATACTGAAGCAGAGCATGATCCCCTCCCTTCGGAGTCTGGGCCGCAGGGCAGTATTCCAATATGATAACTCACTACTTTACATTGTAGCAATTTGTCATTTCTTCAGTGTTGTCACATGAAAAGATATAATAAAATATTTACAAAAATGTGAGGGGTGTACTAACTTTGTGAAATACTGTACCTTTAAATAATTGTGAATTAGTACCAAGAAATAGACACAAGACTGTTTAGTGGTAAATGATCTCAGTGTATTAGTACGGGTTAGAATAAATGGTTGTTTGAGCATAAATGAAACCACAGAAGGTAGGTTCAGACACAGTCCGCTAGACACTATAATCACTATGCCAAGGTAACTTAGAATAGAGTTCTGTATTTCTAGACTGGTATTTACTTATGAATCAGCAAAGTGAATAATAAACAGTGAATAAAAGCAATAACTGCAATATGAATAATACTACTATAACTAGTCTAGAGTGCACTCTAGTAGAATGGATAGGATATGGTGCAATGTCTCCTGAGAGGTACCTCTTAGCATAAATAATAGGTGAAAGTCACTTTTTAACAGCTGCAGGGACAGTCTTTAGTCCTAACCCTTTAGTCGGCTAGCATTGGGGCTCAGTTGTACCGTTGGCGCACATGAGAATAGTCCCAGTCAAGCCTGCAGACAGCAATAAGGCTACTAGATGGTTGCATGGTCAGTTCCTAAAGGGCTCAGTCTCCCTAGCAGGAGATAGTAAATTTCCACAGCTGCAGCTCACCAGCCCCAGTAATATTGCAGCTCACCATCCAGTCACACACAGCAATTATTCCGCTCTCTGCTCTACACTCAGGTGACTCTGACTGTTGACACACCTGGACTCAGCACTCCAGATCCTGCTCAGGCCACCATTATGCAGCAGTGGTGGTAAACAATGGACAGTGATATGCATTCTCCGGGATCCCTCATGGCAAAACAGCTGTGTCCTGTACAGCCTGGGAAAATTACGCTCTTTCCCCTCTTTCTTCTGCATGGTCTGGTGGGTGGCTGTAATTCAGTTCCCAATACTGTTAGTGGGCAGCAGTGCCAAGGGGACTACATGTCCCATGATCCTCCTCCAGCCTTTCTTGATTGGTCCTTTTGCTGCTTGCCATGAGGAAAGGGGAGAGAGTGGGTGGGGGGGGGGGGGGTCCTGCACAGAGCTGCTCTGAAGCTGTATAGCAGGGAAGCCCAAGGCTAGATGTAGTTGCTGTACACACAGCCTGCCGTTTACACAGATCCCTGCAGCAGGAGAAGAACAGGGCATGGACACATGGTCACAGCCGGCAAGGTACACGGCTACACCTGCTACCTAACATAAACGTTTAACCTGCTGCAAGAATTTGCTTCTTTTTTCCAATGCCTAAATGACCCTTCACTCCTTTACATTTTATTTAATGGCATGTTTACACTATTTAAAGCAGAATTTAACTGTATCTAAGCACCACATACCAAAAAACACTATTTAACCTTTTGAGGAAGTTTTTACCCCCTTCATGACCAGGCAGTTTTATGCTATTCGGCACTGCGCTACTTTACTTGGTAATTGTGCAGTCATGCAACACTGTACCCAAATGAAATTGATATAATTTTTTCCCACACAAATAGAGCTTTTTTTTGGTGGTATTTGATGACCACTGTATTTTTTACTTGCTGCCATAAAACATATCCAATAAAAAAAGAAAGAAAATAAAATTCCTTCATAAATTTTGGCCAAAATGTATTCTTCTACATAGTTACATACTAGGTGAGGTTGAAATAAAGACAAAAGTCCATTAAGTCCAACCTATGTGTGTGATTATATGTCAGTATTACATTGTATATTCCTGTATGTTGCGGTCGTTCAGGTGCTTATCTAATCATTTTTTGAAACTATCGATGCCCCCGCTGAAACCACTGCCTGTGGAAGGAAATTCCACATCCTTGCCGCTCTTATGCCGCATACACGCGCTCGGAATTTCCGAAAACAAATGTTCGATGGGAGCTTGTTGTCGGAAATTCCGACCGTGTGTAGGTCCCATTGGACATTTGCTGTCGGAATTTCCGACAACAAAAATTTGAGAGCTGGTTCTCAAATTTTCCGACAACAAAATCCGTTCTCGTAAATTCCGAGCGTGTTTAGACAATTCCGACGCACAAAATTCCACGCATGCTCTGAATCAAGTACGAGACGGAAGCGCTCGGTCTGGTAAAACTAGCATTCGTAATGGAGATAACACATTCGTCATGCTGCAAACACGTCACGGACTGAAAAGCACGAGGCTGAAAAGCGTGAATCGTCTCTCACCAAACTTCTACTAACACGAGATTAGCAGAAGGATCCCAAAGGGTGCCACATTTGGTATTGAACTTCCCTTTTATTGTGCCGTCGTACATGCTGTACGTGACCGCGTTCTTGATGTACGCAATTTCCAACAACATTTGTGCGACCGTGTGTATGCAAGACAAGTTTGAGCCAACATTCGTCGGAAAAATATCCACGGTTTTGTTGTCGGAATGTCCGATCGGGTGTACGCGGCATTACAGTAAAGAACCCTCTATGCAGTTTAATTTAAACCTCTTTTCTTCTAATTTTAATGAGTGACCACATGTCTTATTAAACTCCCTTCCATGAAAAAGTTGTATCCCTATTGTGGGGTCACCAGTATGGTATTTGTAAATTGAAATCATATCCCCTCCCAAGCGTCTCTTCTCCAGAGAGAATAAGTTCAGTGCTCGCAACCTTTCCTCATAACTAATATCCTCCAGACCCTTTATTAGCTTTGTTGCCCTTCTTTGTACTCGCTCCATTTCCAGCACATCCTTCCTAAGGACTGGTTGCCCAGAACTGGACAGCATACTCCAGGTGCGGCTGGACCAAAGTCTTGTAGAGCGGGAGAATAAGGCCTCATGCCCACGGGCGTTTTTTCAGCCGCGTTTTTGAGCGTTTTTTACAGCTTAAAAACGCCTGTCCATGTTAGTCTATAGCTTCATGCCCACCTAGGCGTTTTTGAGCTGTAAAGAGCATAGGCGTTTGTAAGCTGTAAAAAAAACCCAGGGCCAGTGCGTTCCTCAGCGTCAGAACTAGGCAGGAAAAAACGCGAGCGTCAAAAAACGCGCACTAACGCGCACTAACGCACACTAACGCGCAAAAAACGCGCACTAACGCGCGGTCGCGTTTTTAGCTCCGACGTTTTTTTTTTTTTTTTTTTTTAAAAAAAAAAAAAAAAAATATTTACAATAACATGGACAGGCGTTTTTAAGCTGTAAAAAACGCTCAAAAACGCAGCTGTAAAAACGCCAGTGGGCATGAGGCCTTATCGTTTTCTCTGGAGTTAATCCCCTTTTTAATGCATGCCAATATTCTGTTTGCTTTGTTAGCAGCAGGTTGGCATTGCATGCCATTGTTGAGCCTATCATCTACATGTTTTTGATTTAAAAAAATCCCAATAAGTTTTTATTGTTTGGTTGGAGTAAAAGTTGTAGCGCCTACAAACTATAAAAAAAATGATACTACTAATAGCGGTGATCAGCGACTTATAACAGGACTGCAATACTGCAGTGGTCAATTTGACACTAACTGACGCTGGTTTGAACAGACTAACTGCCACTGATATTAATAAAGTGATCACTGACAATACTATACATGCATGCGCGCACCCTAAACCCGGACGTACGGGTAAGTCGCTTTGCCTACAGCCACCACTCGCGGTGGTTAATTCATTTTTTAATATTTAAAGCAAACTTACGATCCATGTCTTAATGCTTTGCTGTTGATAAATTTCCTTGAAAAACAACCCCCAGCATTTCTAGCTGCAGCCATCTTTAGTAACAGCAGATGATTCATGTAGCATTTACTTCCTGGAATCCATCTCAGCCATGCAGGTAGAAGGGTGTGCATAAATAAGAAAGCCCCTACTCCCCTTCTCCATATAAAAGAAAAAAAAAACGCCAATAAGGAATTATGGGATGTATGACATAATTTTGATCTGGACCAGAAATTAGGAAGCAACTGAGGGATTACCGGTTGCCACCCGGCCACAGTACATTTACTGCAGCAGGGCAGCACGGGCAGGCTAGTTCACATACATGTGAGTTATCTAGCTGAAGGGTGTGCAGAGCTCTCGGTAGCCAGCCACATGATCACAATGTCAACAAAGCTGTTATGAATAAAATTCATTCATAACAGCTGTGATTCCATTAGTGATGCTGTGATTGGTACCTGGGCCAATCATAGCACCCTGTTCCATGTGATAGCTGTGGGCCAATCAGTTTTATTATTTTTTTTAACATACTGTCACCAGTCAGTATTCCTGGTCACAGCCACATCAGTTATATGATGACAAAAAGTGGGGGGAACTCCCACGCTGCCCTAACATGAAATAGATACGTGGCTAGGGGGAAAGGGGGGGGAGGGGGCACTGCTGCTGAACACCTATGAATCCAATTCAGGGAAACTAAAAGCAGTATAAAACAGTGATGGTGTTAAGCGCTGTGTTTAAACAGACAAAGAAAGGAGGGAGAAGTGAGAGTAGTGTGACTGATAACACACTCAATCAAAACATATATATAATGTGACCTTGATACGAATAGATTGGCTAGGTAAGTAAAAGAGCTCTAATCCTCTACTATTCACATCCATCCATCCTAGCCAATTGTGAATAATCCAAAAAGAAGAAAAGTATATTAAGGGTGAGTTATCTAAAAAAGTGTACTAATACATAAAACAGTCCATAAAAAATATACAATACAATTGACAAGAAAATATATGTGTATAAAAATCCCAAAAAAGTCCAATTTACACCATGCAATTTCAAAGTGAATATACAGTGGTTCCCATCACCAAAGTGAACCAGTACATAAACTGAAAAAGTGGCATACACATCAGTATGATATTCCAAATACTGGTCTCTCTTCAGTGCTCCACCTCTGTGCCTGCAAGCAGCTTACCTTATGGCTAATTAAGCTTAGCATGGGCAGGTCACAGGGTGTTGAGGCATTGAGGGCTGGTGAGCAGAGGTTATAGCAGTGCTAGTCTCCTTCCTATAGTTGTAATCCTCTCAAACGTCATACATAGATGCAGACAAGAAAAAAAACAATATAGTGTAGTTCCGCTACTGTCTCGAGGCACATACAAACATCAGATAAGCACTCACTGGAAGAGAGACAGTAAGGGCCGTCTCCACGAGCACGGAACTCGTCGTCCCTCAAAGTGTCAGTGGCTCTGTGTGGCTCTCCAAACAGCAGGGGATCTCAGTAGATCATAGCAGTCAGAGAACTGCTCCCTAAAAGATGTACCAATTGGAATTGGAATGGGGTGCATATATAGAGGTCAAAGCTGGGCTGGGTATAATATAGCACCTTGCTATTGTATGTAATGACGAACTATACTCTCCTTGTGGTCTCTCTCAGTGCATCTCTCTGTATGAGAGAGACCACGAGGAGAGTAACCCTCACTGCAAGGATCTAAGGTTCATCCCAACACGGATTTGAACTCATTTCTACAACTCTCTACAAGTCCTAGGACTCACCCTCCTTTTCATTTATTTACGGTCACTAGATGTATGCCTATGTATGCATATGCACCTAGGCACATTAATACATCAATATAGTTCGTCATTACATACAATAGCAAGGTGCTATATTATACCCAGCCCAGCTTTGACCTCTATATATGCACCCCATTCCAATTCCAATTGGTACATCTTTAAGGGATCCACCCCATACAACCGCGCAGATCTCTCTTTTAGGGGGGGAGAATCCTCACAGGCACCCATGTCTCTTCCGTCCGCCACATTGCATCTGTGCTTGTACAGTTCTCTGACTGCTATGATCTACTGAGATTCCCTGCTGTTTGGAGAGCCACACAGAGCCACTATCACTTTGAGGGACGACGAGTTCCGTGCTCGTGGAGACGGGCCCTTACTGTCTCTCTTCCAGTGAGTGCTTATCTGATGTTTGTATGTGCCATGAGACAGTAGCGGAACTACACTATATTGGTTTTTTTCTTGTCTGCATCTATGTATGACGTTTGAGAGGATTACAACTATAGGAAGGAGACTAGCACTGCTATAACCTCTGCTCACCAGCCCTCAACGCCTCAACACCCTGTGACCTGCCCATGCTAAGCTTAATTAGCCATAAGGTAAGCTGCTTGCAGGCACAGAGGTGGAGCACTGAAGAGAGACCAGTATTTGGAATATCATACTGATGTGTATGCCACTTTTTCAGTTTATGTACTGGTTCACTTTGGTGATGGGAACCACTGTATATTCACTTTGAAATTGCATGGTGTAAATTGGACTTTTTTTGGATTTTTATACATATATATTTTCTTGTCAATTGTATTGTATATTTTTTATGGACTGTTTTATGTATTAGTACACTTTTTTAGATAACTCACCCTTAATATACTTTTCTTCTTTTTGGATTATTCACAATTGGCTAGGATGGATGGATGTGAATAGTAGAGGATTAGAGCTCTTTTACTTACCTAGCCAATCTATTCGTATCAAGGTCACATTATATATATGTTTTGATTGAGTGTGTTATCAGTCACACTACTCTCACTTCTCCCTCCTTTCTTTGTCTGTTTAAACACAGCGCTTAACACCATCACTGTTTTATATAGTTATATGATGACGCTGTACTGCATTGGTGACAATATGTAAAAAGTAATCAATGATAATTGTGACAAAAATTTACATATTCAACTCGTCATGCCTCTTACTTATACATACTTGTGTGCAAGTGTACCTAGAGGAATTGAAGAACTGATGCTCTTTTGAAGTCAAAGGGTGGTCACACCAAATATTAATATATTTGAATTTCTCTTCTGTTCATTTACTTTTCATTTTGTTAATTGATAAAAATAAACTTTGAACACTTCTATTTCTGAAAGCATCCTTAATTTATAGAATTTTTTAGACCTGCCTAAAACTTTTGCACAGTACTGTATATAGTAACTAGCAGCTCATTTTGGAATCATCCTTGTGTTTAGGAATCCTCATTTACTAATTTAGCGGGGTGCTATATTTAGGGAGAGCATCTGAGTGGTAACTAGGCTCAGGCTCAGATGCACTAATTGTTAGGTTTCATGTACCATTTCTGTCCCTGGGAGATAGTACTGATGTGCAGTTCCCTGGGGCCTATAGGTGGCGCTGTTGCCATAGGCCTGGGTTGAACCGTGGCACAGGGTTGTGCCTTTTCTTGTCCCCTCTTGGCAGCAGTACGGCGGGGCGGGGAACCTGCTGTGCCTGTCGGGAGAGGGGATAAAAAGGGGCGACCGTCTTCCAGTAGGGGCCCACGCCCAGGCACCTTAGGCCTGGGTGTGTGTGTGTGTGTCGCCTCCGGGTGCCCTAGGCCCGGAGGCCTGGGTCGTCGTTGTTGGGTCCACGCCCAGGCACCTTAGGCCTGGGTGTGCGTGTGTGTTGTCTCCTAGGCCCAGAGACGGAGCTGCTGTTTCCATCCCAGACACCTTCAGTCTGGGGTGAGGTACTTTGGCGAGGGCCTGGAACGCAGCAACCTTCGGCTGGGGTCCGCTAAGGATCGAGGCTCCCAGGGATCTGCGTTGCGAGGGGACCCGTATCCAGGATCGAGGAGGCCAGGGAGGTGACCCTTTCTGAAGACCCAGCGCAGTGTCGTGGTGACAGAGAGGGCCTCTGGTAACTCTCCGGAGGGATGTTCTTATCCTAAAAAGGTAAAAAATAACAAATGGCGCAAATAGAGTTCTGGCAGAGCATAAAATACAAATGTCAGTGAGTTTCAATGAATGATGTAAGCACCAGCAGCAGCTACCATGAGCAGAAGCAGGCTCTGTAAAACATGGTGAAGAAAGGAAGGTGCGCCAAACTAAGTGCAGTATAATCAGGCTTTAATGGCAAATAAGATAAAAGACAGCCAAATGGCTACTCACAGGATGCAAGACAATATAGGGCATGTAAAGGGTTAATGGTGGTCCGGTGTCATCTAAGGCGGTCCTCGGGGGAGATCTAGGTCCCAGATGAGAGAATGGCTGAAGGCAGGATGAGCGGAAGGCTGGAGGCAGATTTGCGGTGTCAGCAGAGGAAGTCAGAGCATCCGAGCCGTGGGTGATGTGAATATCCCTGTACCGCAGAGACAGCCAGGAGACAACCAGGCTGTCTCTGCCAACCACCTTAAATGACACCGGACCACCATTAACCCTTTACATGCCCTATATTGTCTTGCATCCTGTGAGTAGCCATTTGGCTGTCTTTTATCTTATTTGCCATTGAAGCCTGATTATACTGCACTTAGTTTGGCGCACCTTCCTTTCTTCACCATTATCCTAAAAAGGGGCCAAGTTACTCAAAGAAGGAAGTGCGGGTTCTTTATGTCATAGTGGCAGTGACTCTACACACACCAGGTCAGTGGCAGTGACTTGCAACTATTCACCAGGTCAGTGGCAGTGACCAACCTCATGGTCCGTGGCAGGGACCATGCGCCAAGCCTGTTCGTGCAAACCAGAACAGGAGAAATCTTAAATTAAGTTTGTGCCTGGACCTCCTCCCACCTTATCTGACCCGTGTTTGTCTCAACCTGTCTGCTCTCAAAGAGACTATTTATTGCCCTTATGAATAAATAAGAAGTTGGACTTTTCAGTTGCTGTGGACAGTTGCTTACTGGGGAGAACTAAGGACTTGTTTCTGGCTACCCCAGAAACGAGATAAGCTCTGAAGGTTTTCAAACACTGGCTGCAGGCAGGCTCGAGAAACTAACACCGCTCAACCTCCCCATCCAGGAGGGTACGGGCTTGTGGTGCCGTGTGCCTCAGTCTTTTCCTGCGAAGGAGCCAACTATAAGAAAAGCAGGTAAAGGCTGGGGTGGGTGCGCTACACGTGGGGGCTCGAGTCCGGGATGTGTTTGTGGCCACAAAGTGAAACCCCCCCCCCCCAGAAGCTGAACTTTTATTCCCCAGTCAAGTACCGTGGAGGTCGGCCATGTTTAGAACTGCGCCACGAGGAGAACCCTGACTGCGTAGTTCGTGGGCGTACCTACTCAGAAAGCCCGTGAACGATGCAGGAGATGGGAGGAGTCTGACCATGTATGGAGTTACACGTGGGGACTTTGGCGCGAAAAGGTCAGTGCGCGATGGAGCAGCAGATGGTCAGCATGGTGTCGCATGTCTCATGGGTTCCAGCTACTACAACCATGAAAATTACTTCATTTGCTGCTTACCTAACGGATACAGGGATTTGGCTCAAGCCCCGGGGAATATTTGCCCTCTACGTGTGTAAAGACGTGGAGGCCCTCGGTGTGATTTGTCCCAGCTGCTCGGGACTGGTGGTTCATCTAAAGCCATTCGGGCGATGCGAGAGCTGTATGGAATTTCTTTTCGAGGTGGAGCAACCTACAGAGAGGCCTCGGGCCTTCCACCTCAATTTCCTTACGGGCGCCACCACTCTGGAAGGAGGAATCGAAGCTTGCACAGCCACCCCTGCGCGCACTGACGAGACTTCGGAGGAAGTCACAGAGGAGATCGCTTCAGCGAGTGAGAAACCGGAGGATGCTGCTTCGGTTACAACAGAGTCTTTTCTCCCACTGCCCGAGAGGAAGATGGGTCTTGTGAAAGCTTCCCGCGGCCGTGGTGGAGCAACGCCCCAGAGCTTACCCGTAACGGATGCATCCAAAGGGAAAAGTCCCGGACGTCCGAGTTCTTCTGCAAGCCGAGGTAAGCCGAGAGGAGAGACTTTGTTAAAGGCCCCTAGCCCTGGGGATTCACATGTGTCACTGCGGGCCCCTGCAACTGGCCCGGAGGCAGTTGAGGTGCCTCGGCACCCAGATGCCATTGTCTTGCCTGGCGCAGGAGACCGCGCTACCATGCCACGCTGTCCAGCTTGCAAAGACTTTTTAACCAAAGGGTTGCCAGCGAGTATGGGTGGGAATACCCGTACCTGCCGAAGGAAATGTTGTTTGAGGTTGAGGCCTGCAGACATCGGTGGTACGAAGAGTTCGTATGGACACACATCAAAGTACCCCAGGCCAGAAGGTACTTTTCTTGTTCACCCGGAGCCACTCAGCGGTTCACGGACTGCAAAGCTGCTTGGATGTTGGGTCGGCACAGCTATGCGGACAAGGTACTTATTTGTAGAAAAGACAAGGACGATGTGGAGTACCATATAGACACATTCGACAAGAATTGGAAGCCGCTGGTGTTGCCTGACCCACATTACTACTTGTAAGAGACCAGACTCTTGTGTTTTTTTTTTGTGTTTGAACGTTTTTCTTCAAGCCCAGGAACTTTGCCCTAGTTTAAAGGGTACTCTACTCTTGGAGAAGCGGGAGCTGTTGCTGTTGTTGTTCTCCCTTTTCTTCCCACCGCAAAGATAACAAGGACTTTGGAGTAGTAGACAGTTTAGGGCCACAGATCAAGGAGAATAAAAAGTTTCGGTTGGGATGAGTGTTCTGACGTTGGCACCACCACTAGGTGGCGGTGTTACGTAACTATTGCAAGGACAATAAGACATTATGCGGTTACTTGTTGGAAGGAAGGGATTCTTCTCTAAGGGAGAGCCTCTTCATTCTAACTACTGCTATTTTAGGTGTGTTTTCTCGGCCCTGCAGGTGAACAGCAAGTAAGACTGCTGAGAATGGGGCGGGTCTTAGCTAGTGCTGCGGGAGGGAAATGTAAATTTTATTGTAAAAGTTTGTATGACTTCAAATGTTTTATAGACTTATGTATTCCTTTTCCCGTTTGTTTCCCTTTCCTTTCCCATTTTAGGTTCAGGCACAAACAAGAAATTTTTAAATTGTCATTTCATTTTTTTTTTTGATAGTTTGTCTCTGGATCGGGCTTATGCTGACTCTGGTTGAGAGGCATAGGTTGGTTCCAGACACTGGGGACCAGTGTCCATCAAGTGAGGGGGATGTGTAGCGGGGTGCTATATTTAGGGGGAGCATTTGAGTGGTAACTAGGCTCAGATGCACTAATTGTTAGGTTTTATGGACCATTTCTGTCCCTGGGAGATAGTACTGATGTGCAGTTCCCTGGAGCCTATAGGTGGCGCTGTTGCCATAGGCCCAGGTTGAAGCGTGGTACAGGGTACAGGGTTGTGTCTTTTCTTGTCCCCTCTGGGCAGCAGTACGGCGGGGCGGGGAACCTGCTGTGCCTGTCGGGAGAGGGGATAAAAAGGGGCGGCCATCTTCCAGTGGGGGCCCACGCCCAGGCACCTTAGGCCTGGGTGTGTGTGTGTGTGTGTCGCCTCCGGGTGCCCTAGGCCCGGAGGCCTGGGTCGTCGTTGTTGGGTCCACGCCCAGGCACCTTAGGCCTGGGTGTGCGTGTGTGTTGTCTCCGGGTGCCCTAGGCCCGGAGACGGAGCTGCTGTTTCCATCCCAGACACCTTCAGTCTGGGGTGAGGTACTTTGGCGAGGGCCTGGAACGCAGCAACCTTCGGCTGGGGTCCGCTAAGGATCGAGGCTCCCAGGGATCTGCGTTGCGAGGAGACCCGTATCCAGGATCGAGGAGGCCAGGGAGGTGACCCTTTATGAAGACCCAGCGCAGAGTCGTGGTGACAGAGGGGGCCTCTGGTAACTCTCCGGAGGGATGTTCTTATCCTAAAAAGGGGCCAAGTTACTCAAAGAAGGATGTGCGGGTTCTTTATGTCATAGTGGCAGTGACTCTACGCACACCAGGTCAGTGGCAGTGACTTGCAACTATTCACCAGGTCAGTGGCAGTGACCAACCTCATGGTCCATGGCAGGGACCATGCGCCAAGCCTGTTCGTGCAAACCAGAACAGGAGAAACCTTAAATTAAGTTTGTGCCTGGACCTCCTCCCACCTTATCTGACCCGTGTTTGTCTCAACCTGTCTGCTCTCAAAGAGACTATTTATTGCCCTTATGAATAAAGAAGTTGGACTTTTCAGTTGGTGTGGACAGTTGCTTACTGGGGAGAACTAAGGACTTGTTTCTGGCTACCCCAGAAACTAGATCAGCTCTGGAGGTTTTCAAACACTGGCTGCAGGCAGGCCCGAGAAACTAACACCGCTCAACCTCCCCATCCAGGAGGGTACGGGCTTGTGGTGCGGTGTGCCTCAGTCTTTTCCTGCGAAGGAGCCAACTATAAGAAAAGCAGGTAAAGGCTGGGGTGAGTGCGCTACACTAATACTCTAAAACTGTACATTGTATTAATTAAACCATTCCTTTGCCCATGCAAGCAAAGTAACAGGTTCACTTACTCTAGCTCCTTGCTTTTCTCAGCAGCATACAGTATACCGGTACTTGCTTTTACTTCACTCCCACAGTGCTCAGTTTGGCTGCAAGGAACAAATAGAAATATCTGGAACTTTTAGATATAAATGAGCATGTAACTCCATGCCCCCTGCCTCATGTGACAATTTTAGGTAAATTTAAAGTACTGTATTTATTGGCGTATAACACTCACTTTTTTACCCTGAAAATAGAGAGTAAACTGTGCCTGCGTGTTATACGCAGGGGGCTGTGGAAAGTTTTTTCCCTGAAACTTTCCTCTTAAAGTTAGGGTGCGTGTTATACGCCTGTGCGTGTTATACGCCGATAAATACGGTATATGAACTCAGACAAGTCAGTTTGGAGCTTACACAGGGCTTTCTTTTTCTGTTTTTGGTGGCTGGTGAAAGAAAAAAGGCTAATATACTCTTGCTAAGTGAACCTTTTACTGCGTGGGCAAAGGAATGGTTTGCTTTACTGTAACTAGTCTTTTAGGAATTTCCCATCAGAGGTCATTGTTCAAATAGTGCAACGTCTGCTTGTTTAAACACATATACCTGTGCTTACATTCTTAAAGAAAAAATGTAAGTTTGAACAAGACTGATGTTGCTTCCAGCAATGGATACGCTTCATCACTGAGCTGGGTATAATATTTTACAGCCCCAAGGTATGATAAATATAGGTTTTAAACTGAAGTAGTTTGTTACCTTGTAGCAGTCAAGTAACACCTGTCTACTTTACTTTTATTCGCTGCTGGCTATGTTGATAAAAATGCTGATACTAAAATTACACTGGACAGAAACTCTGAATGGAATAAATTGTGGGACTGAATATTGTGCATTAAAGGTGTCCTGTTCTGTAGCCTAAATATTGAAGTGGAGAAAAATTTAAAGGCAAGTTCCACAATTGCAAGGATGGGCAAACCTTAAAAATTTGCGTCTGCTTGTGACTTGCCTAGTTTACCTCTCTAAGCTCAAAAAACAGTATTATTTAACCATTTCAGACATTTTGTGAGACCAGAGTGAGTAGCAGCAGCTGAGAGAGCAGCAGTGTACTTGTATTTAGCGTATCATTTGCCACATCACCTGCCACAAGCTGTGGATTGTCCACTTGCCAGCCACGTCACCTGACATGTCACCTGCCACAAGTTGTGAATTGTCCACTTGCCACGTCACCTCACACGTCACCTGCCACGTCACCTGGCCACGTCACCTGCCACGTTACCTGGCCACGTCACCTGCCATAAGTTGTGGATTGTCCACTTGCCACGTCACCTGGCCACGTCACCTGGCAGTCACCTGGTCACGTCACCTGGCCACGTCACCTGCCACAAGTTGTGGATTGTCCACTTGCCACGTCACTTGGCCACGTCACCTGCCACATCACCTGGCCACGTCACCTGCCACGTCACCTGGCCACATCACCTGCCACAAGTTGTGGATTGTCCACTTGCCATGTTAACTGCCACAAGCTGTGGATTGTCCACTTGCCACGTCACCTCACACATCACCTGGCCACATCACCTGCCACAAGTTGTGGATTGTCCACTTGCCATGTTAACTGCCACAAGCTGTGGATTGTCCACTTGCCACGTCACCTGACACATCACCTGGCCACATCACCTGCCACAAGTTGTGGATTGTCCACTTGCCACGCCACCTGCCACAAGTTGTGGATTGTCCACTTGCCACGTTACCTGCCACAAGCTGTGGATTGTCCACTTGCCACGTCACCTGACACATCACCTGGCCACGTCACCTGCCACAAGTTGTGGATTGTCCACTTGCCACGTCACCTGCCACATCACCTGGCAACGTCACCTGCCACAAGTTGTGGATTGTCCACTTGCCACGTTACCTGCCACAGGTTGTGTATTGTCCACTTGCCACGTCACCTGCCTGTCCACAATGCAATGCATGCAATTACAGTTTTTTTTATATTCTTTTAATGGTTTTTCATCATTTGCCATTCTTTTCGAGATTTCTAATGTAAAAAATTAGGTCACCTTTAAAATCGCTTATAAACGAAAACGCGGCAAAATGCCGGTACCCGCGTTTAGCCGCGTTTTGCGTCTGAAACGTGGAAAACTTTCGCGTCTGAACCAATTTTTTTGCTTCTGGAAATACTAAGCTAAACGCAACTGCCTAAAAACGGCAATAAACGAGACTGTGTGCATGGACACATAGGATAACATTGAATGTGTTCAGGGGCAGTTGAAAAAAGTGTCCAACTGCCTCTGAACACGCGTTTAACAGCGTCTCGTGTGCATGGGGCCGTACATTTTATGCAGTAGTAATCTCTTCCAAGTCATTAAGGGCTTGTTTAGACTTGCAGTTGGGAGCAATTAAAAACGGATGGTTAAGCCTTGTTTTAGCACCACCCCCTTAAGCTGCAAAGGCAGCAGATGGGGATGCTCCCATGCCGCAATCATGATGTCCATGGTAAAAGCTATTGCTCCTGTGGCATTTGGCGGGTAGTACTACTTCTGAATGTAACAAATTCAAGTAAATGGGGAAGTGCCCCAAAAGCCCCAAGAAGCGACCCGGTGTTCCAAAGTTATTGTACCAGCATGCTCAAGAGTAAAAGCACGTAATATTCATCTGTAAAAACAGACCTCCAGGGAAGCAGTCCAACGTATCATCCACAAATAAAAATAAAATGTGAATATCTCTTCCTTTTCTCATTACTTCTACCAGGTTTCCATCTACCACTGACATAAGATCCTTTCCTATTGATAAAAGTTATGTTTCTTATCGGAGGGATCTGGAACTCTTTTGCAAACTGATCCTTTAGAATTGGTGCTCTTCTACAACGTAAATATCTTCAGCTTTTATTGAAGATGAGAAGACAATATTTTGCAGGGTTCTGCAGTGTTTTTCAATGTCCTTATATTGTAATCAGTAATAAATTCCACATCCCATTGTATGTTCCTAGTCTCCTTAAAGTTGAAATCCGGCTGAACTATTTACACACTAGTTTGCAGTACAACATACATGTATGCTCCTACCTAAATGTGTATACCTGGGAACTTGTCGGATCTCTCCTGGAAAACTTTGAGGTGAAGTTACCTGCTCATCACTGGCTCTGGGAGGCAATGTTTGTAAACATTGAGTGCCATGATGTAATGTGACAATACTGTCTACTGTTCTTCATTACCCTAGTCACCCCCATTGGTCCTCCTTCCGCTGATGTTACCGCTTTCTGTACCCCTGAGTCCTGCAGGCACATGGCCTGTATTAATTAAGTACATGTTGCTTGTTATTAAGTCGGCCTTTTCTATTATTAACTACTTTTTTGCTACTACTTGGACAATCTACAGTACTGCTGCGGAGAACTACATCATTCAGCCAGTCCTTGCAAGGGATACTGGGTAATACTGCAAACATCAGAAAAAGGGCAACTTGCAAAGATTACTTACTTGTGCCCAAGATGCCAAGTGAGACAGGAATCTATTTACTTGGGCAGCCTCGTGGGCTCACTTGGCCACTCCATGGAAAAAGTGGAGTCAGTGGTGATATCACTGGAACCCTGGTCCATGGCGGCAGGAACAAACATCTCCGGCTGGAAGGCACGGAGACAAAAGGAGGAGTAAGAAGGGAAAGTGATGGGTATAACCAAGGTGAGGGGTAAGAGGAGACACAAGATTCCATGAAAAAAATTAAAAGACCGTACAGTACAGAATGTGCCATGCACTCAATGCTCCTATCGCAGACCTTGGAAAAAACATACTTCTTTCTCAAACCTTTTTACATCTTAGCTGGTATGTTGGCACAATGAATAAAATAGTCCAATGACCTAAGGTGCAAAAAATGTAATTTAGGGATGCATATCTCATTTTAAAGCCTAATTTAATATTATTTAGAATCAGCTGAATACATTCCAGGAATATCAAAACAAAAAGGTGTCTTACTTTTTTTTAATTATGGAAAATAGGCTCATTCTGAGAAGCCTGTCTCCGCCAACATGCTGTAGAGAAGGGACCCTTAAAGGAGAAATATGGCCAAAGTTCATAGTGGGTTACAGCAAAGCTTACACTCCCTCATACCTATAGCTCTTCAAAAAGCAAAGCTCATGCATGCTACATGCTGATTTAGGGGAATTTTATGAAATCAGTGGGCCTGTATGCAAAATCATAAGCTGGGCCAAATTGCTTGATAAAAAAAAACAACCTGGCATGCTTAGTGCACTGGCTTTCATTGTGGCTGGGGTGCTACTAGGGTTGTAAAAGATCTGGGGTGTGTTTGGGAACCTTAACTGGAGTAGTAATGCGGCGTGTGTAGCGAATGGTGAGTGTGGCCAAAGTTAACTAAAACAAAATCCTTCTTGTTCCCATAAAATATGCTTACATTGCTGTGTCACAAGCAAGAGTCTCACAGACATGTATAAACCTCATAACAATCATTAAAAAAATAAAATAAAACTCTTCTACTATATATGATTTGCTTGCACTAAAAATTGACAGAGAGTTAACACTTTATCTCAGCCTACCTTACAGAAGAACTTCCCTACAAAAATAAGAAACTGCTCAACGACCAGCAACTATGAGACAATGTAATGTACAATATAGTGTATGCAGTGCCTTGAAAAAGTATTCTTACCCCTTGAAACTTTCCACATTTTGTTACAACCAAAAACAGAAATGAATTTTATTGGGATTTTATGTGATAGACCAACACTAAGTGGCCCATAATTGTGAAGTGATGATAAATGGGTTTCAACATTTTTTTACAAAAACATATGTGAAAAATGTGGCGTGCATTTGTATTCAGCCCCCCTGAGTCAATACTTTGTAGAACCACCTTTTGCTGCAATTACAGCTGCAAGTCTTTTTGGGGATGTCTCTACCAGCTTTGCACATCTAGAGAGTGAAATTTTTGCCCAGTCTTCTTTGCAAAATAGCTCAAGCTCTGTCAGATTGGAAGGAGAGTGTCTGTGACCAGCATTTTTAAAGTCTTGCCACAGATTCTCAATTGGATTTAGGTCTGAACTTTGACTGGGCCATTCTAACACATGAACATGCTTTGATCTGAACCACTCCATTATTGGTCTGGCTGTATGTTTAGGGTCGTTGTCCTGCTGGAAAGTGAACCTCTGTCCCCCGTCTCAAGTCTTTTGCAGACACTAACAAGTTTTCCTCTAATATTGCCCTGTATTTGGCTCCATCCATCTTCTCATCAACTCTGACCAGCTTCCCTGTCCCTGCTGAAGAAAAACTTCCCCACAACATGCTGCTGCCACCACCATGTTTCTCGGTGGGGATGGTGTGTTCAAGGTGATGTGCACTGTTAGTTTTCTACCACACATAGAGTTTTGCTTTTAGGCCAAAAAGTTAAATTTTGGTCTCATCTGACCAGAGCACCTTCTTCCACATGTTTGCTGTGTCCCCCACATGGCTTCTTGCAAACTCCAAACAGGACTTCTTATGGCTTTTTTTCAACAATGGCTTTCTTCTTGGCACTCTTCCATAAAGGCCAGATTTGTGGAGTGCACGACTAATAGTCCTGTGGTCAGATTCTCCCACCTGAGCTGTGGATCTCTGCAGCTCCTCCAGAATTACCATGGGCCTCTTGGCTGCTTCTCTGATTAATGCTCTCCTTGCCCGGCCTATCAACTTAGGTGGAAGGCCATGTCTTGGTAGGTTTTCAGTTGTGCCATACTCTTTCCATTTTCGGATCATAGATTGAACAGTGCTCAGTGAGATGTTCAAAGCTTGGGAGATTTTTTTTTATAACAAACCCTGCTTTAAACTTCTCCAAAACGTTATCCCTGACCTGTCTGGTGTGTTCCTTGGCCTTCATGATGCTGTTTGTTCACAAACCTCTGAGCACTTCACAGAACAGCTGTATTTATACTGAGATTAAATTACACACAGGTGGACTTTAGTTACTAATTAGATTATTCTGAAGGCAATTTGTTCCACTAGATTTTAGTTAAGGGTATTAGAGTAAAGGGGGCTAAATACAAATGCATGCCACACTTCTCAGATATTTATTTGTAAAAAATTTGGAAAACCATTCATCATTTTCCTTCCACTTCACAATTATGTGCCACTTTGTGTTGGCCTATCCCAATAAAATACATTAACGTTTTTGGTTGTAACATGACAAAATGTGGAAAATGTCAAGGGGTGTGAATACTTTTCAAGGCACTGTATAGTGCAGGAGTGAGAATGTCTTCACAGCTCCCCCTCATCCTCAGTCTGCATAGCCCCCCTCCACAACCTTCGCAGTACCCCCAATCCTTAGGCTTCACGCCCCCCCCCCCCCATTCTCCGTCTTCTCAGCCCCCCATCCTCAGTCTTCTAAATTTCCCCTCGCACTTTGCACCCATAGAAAAAACACCACTGATGCTGATGTTTTCTTTCCTTTTATGAGTATACACTGTTTTAATTGTTAAAGTAAATTCAAAAATGGTATTCCAGTATGTGCTCTGTCTCTTTCCTTCCTATGGCCCATATATTATACTCCTGTGGACATGGTTATTCTTTACAGTATGGGCATTTTTAACTGGATGCATATGCGCTCATGGCCTCAATTTATGGAGGTCCTATGCTTCTGATAAGAGGCTTGGACTTAATACTGGTGGTGGATCACTGAAGTTGGCATGTTTATACATATACAGTATGTTCTTCAAGAACACTCACTAGAATTGGACATTTTTATGCTGTGATTGGCACTTTATCACTGAAGACAGCCACATGTTTTTTCACTATACTAAGATTTTCACTTTATTTACACTTTATCATTTTTATGTAAAGTCATTTGTGTAGAACACTTCTAAAGGGGTAGCGCAAACATGTACTGTATATGTTCAAATTTATATTCTGTATTCAGATACTTTTTGGAGTGTGACTCTCATACTATTTTTGTTTTCATTACACTTTTACTAAACGCAGAGTTTTTTTCTATTATTTATTGTATATTGCCTTTCAGATGTAGAATAACATCAGTCACAAGAAACATTTTGAAAACTTATTCTGAATGGTATCTTATATGACACCAAGAATGTAAATGTTAGAATCATGAACATATGGCATTTTAATGTGACCCATTCTTTCTGAGATAAAAAGAGTCAGTCCATTTTATGATGGAGAGTGGATACCACTCTTTGCAGGACATTGTAGTACGCTGCACCTGCATTTTATGTTTAGCTACTTTTTAAATTTTATATATTTTTTTAATGCAGTGGATTTGCCACAGTTAGGACATACTGCTGTTTCTAAAATCAGTAAGCAAGTTTAATGTCATGGAGGTAATGGAACCTCTGGGGAAGATTTACTAAAACTGCTGCACACAGAATCTGGTGCAGCTGAGCATAGTAACCAATCAGCTTCTATGTTTTATTGTCAAAACTTAATTGAACAAGTTAAAGTTAGAAGCTGATTGGTTACTATGCACAGCTGCACCAAATTCTGTGTGCTCCAGTTTTAGTACATCTCCCCCTCTGTGTCACCAGGCAAATGTAGGGCCAAGGTGCAGGGTCTCAGGAACCCCCCTGGTGCTCACCAGAGCACACCACAAGGAATGATGGGCTTTGCTATAGATGACTCACAGGTTATGGCCCTTGGCCCAATGTAGAAGAAAATTGGCAGGCAAGGTTAGGTTATGGTCAAACGGGCAAAAGGTAACGGCAGGCAGAAAACAAGATTCACCAGGAAACAGACAAAAGGTAAAGTCAGGCTAACTAGTATAATCAAGAAACTGGCAAAAGGTCAGGGCAGGTGGATTTTCAAGGCTACCAAACCAGCTGCTGACAAGACCTGTGCTTGTAATCACATGGGAAGAAATTCCATTATAGGTCCAGTTAGCTTCTAGTCTATTCACATTGTTTGTAATCAAGCCTTGATGAAAGGGTGATCTTGGACCCATGAAATGCATTGACTAGTATTTCGATTGCTCCCTCACCCCTCCCGACTTTTATTGAAATAAAGCTGTATCTGGACCTCTTAGCAGTGGTGTGGCACTTCAATTTCCATTTGTGTTACAAGGATTGTCAAGGAACAGGCAAAAGGTCAGAACAGGCAGATAATAAAGATTGTCAAGAAACAGGCAATATGTCAAGTGGATAACAAGAATGCATGAGAAACAGGCAGAGAATTTTAACAGTACTAGAAATGGAGCCAATAGGTCAATATTAAACCTTAAAAAAATGTTTACTGGACTAGGCGGTATACAGCTGGTCCACGCATGACCTTTTGGATCTGGATGCTGTCTGTTTATGTTGTGCATATTGTGTACCCATTTTTGGATGCATTAGTGTTCTTTTGTATTATTTTCCTTGAACCAAATCTGTGATGTCCGTGTTACGGTTTGTGCCTTCCGATGTATAGTAACAAAAAAAAAAGAAAAGAAATGGAGCCGAGATCACGGGTGCCGGTACATGGAAACAGACATTCAGAGAGGTATTTGCTCAGGCAAGTCCCATGTGTTTTATAGCTTTCCATGATCTTAGAGGAAGTGTCCAGCAGCTTTTCTCACTAGTGTAGCACACAAACCCTTTTCCCTTGCTTTGGCTCACTTGCAGGAAAAAGGCACACCGTACTATATGCCCGTACCATCCTGGATGAGGAGGTGAAGCGGTGTTATGTATTTGGGTCCCACAGCTAGGTTCTTCCATCAGTTGGTTCTCGTCTCCTAGGGTATAGGGACAAGTCTCTGTTTTCCCCCCAGTAATTTCAATGTCCACACCACTTTAAACTCCAATGTTGAGTTTATTTTCTCAATGATCAGCAGATAGGAAAAGGGTGGAAGAGAGACAGGACAGCAAGGTTTGGGAGGTTAGTCCAGGCACAAATGGATATCTTAATCTCTACTCTATCCCAGAGTAGGTTTAGCTCACCCGGATAGTCTCCTACAAAGTGGATCCTAGCTGCCGAAGTGATGCTCAGACGTTTGATCAGGTTTTTTTTCCTAGATGCGATCGGGAGACTCTCTGCCACAGAATCTATCAGACCCTGAACCTCTCAGCTTTAGGGACTTAAGGACAGGTGCCAGCAGCAGCACATTACTAAGCCCTTGGTGGATAGAAGAATCCCTCCAGAGAGTTATCGGGCCCCTTCCTTCACCGCAAACTCTCACGGTCCTTCAGAAAGGTCCTCCCCCGGCCTCCCCTTCTTAGAAGGGAGCTCCCTTGCGAGAGACACCCTGGGACTTCTCCTCCTCGAAGCGGGCTCCAGCTAAAGGTGCTGGGCCCAGTGTTGAAGATGCAGCCCCAGGACTAAAGGTGCCTGGGACTGGTGCACACGTGGCCCCATAACCTGGAGGGCCATGCCCCACGCACTTGGACTCCGACTCCTCTCCTCCTCCCAAGACGAAGCACCCCTCCCAGGTGGCGTCTGCCCCTTATTTATCCTCTCCCAGCATACACAGCAGGCTGACACACCCACTGTACCGCTGCCAAGAGAGGACACCCCAAGGCACAGCACTAACACCAGTGGTTCAACCCTGACCCATTATGGCAGTGCCACCTACAGGCCACAGGGAACTGCACACCAGTATACCACCTGGAAATAAAATAGCACAACCTACAAATGGAGAATGGTCTGAGCCCAACTACTATCTCAGACCAGCCCCTAAATTTGGCTATATAGCACCCTTAAATGGGGTGGGCGCTACACTAGGAACCAGGAAAGGGAGTGTAAGAATGTCTTACATGTGGACTGAAAGTACCTAGGACAGGTTTCAGAGGATTTATAAAGCTGTTGCGTAGATAAACAGGAATAAGGTATGTGTGTGAAATAGCAAATTAATCCTGCAACTGAACAGTTGTGGACAGTGACAAGGGTTGGTTTTGAAAACTGTGATGTTTGACAAATACTTTGTGCCCCTAGAGCAGGGGTCTCCAAACGATGGCCCTCCAGTTTTCCAGGAACTACAAATCCCATCATGCCTAGTAAGGTCTGTGAATGTCAGCATTTTACAATGCCTCATGGAACGTGTTGTTCCGCAACAGCTGGAGCAGTAGTGTATGTAGGTTTTGTGCTGCCCTAGGCCTGACTAAACTTGTGCACCCCCTAATTTAAATATGACCCACCCCTTCCTGTCAAGACCACAACCCTTTCTGTTTAAGACCCACCCTTACATTTTCGAGTGGGGACACTAGTTCTTAGGGCCTGGGGGGTGCAATGGATTCCCTTAATTTGCATAGATTTCCTCTCACTTCCTGTTTTGCTATGGGGCAGGAAGTGTAGGGAAATCTTTGCAATGGGACAGGGATGGTAAAAAATAAACTGACAGGGGCTTTAACCCTCCCTTACTCTATCCAAAATGAAAAAAAAAAAAACGTGTTGCCTATACTCCTACTTTAAGCACTGATAATTTTATGGAGAGGACAAAGAAGATATAACCATGCCAATGGTGCAGCAGAAAACATATAGCACAGTGAGGAAGGTTTGTGGTCCAGAATGATAGGATAGTCAAAATTAGAAGCAGCTTGCGTTACACTAAGGCCCCTTTCACACTGGGGCGTTTTTCATGCGGTTTAGCGCTAATAATAGCGCTGTTATACCGCATGAAAAAATCCTGCCCTGTGTCTTCAATGTGAAAGCCCGAAGGCTTTCACACTGAAGCGGTGCGCTAGCAGGACCGCTCCAAAAAACCTGCTAGCCGCTTCTTTACAGCGGTAAAGGAGCGGTGTGTTCACCGCTCCTTTACCGCGGTCTCCCATTGAAATCAATGGGACAGCGCGGTAATACCGCCCGCAAACCGCGGCAATAGCCGCGGTTTGCGGGCGGTATTAACCCTTTTTCGGCCACTAGCGGGGGTTAAATTAACCCCCCTAGCGGCCGCATACCGCGGTAAGAACGACAGTATAGCAGCGCTGAAAATCGCACTGCTATACCGCCACCGCACCTGCCCGCCCCAGTGTGAAAGGGGTCTAACAGTGTAGCACAAGCCGGCGGGGACTGTTTCCGTGCTGCCCCCCTGAAAAGTGCTGCCCTAGGCCTGGGCCGTAGTTTGGAGATTCCTGCCCTAGAGTAACTTGGAAGGAATTGTATGAGGTGTAAAGTAGGCCTGTGATGTATGGGGCTAAAAGACATGGCATAATGGCCAACTGAAAAGGACTGATTATGGCTTCAGTCCTTAGACTGAATTCACACTGGTGCAATCATTAAAATACTCACATCCCAATGCGTGATGTACAGTGTAAAAAAATGTGTCTGTCCTTCAGCACCTTAAGGAGCCTCAATGTACAGACAAAAATACCTACATTTGCTTTGGTAAACTAAGTGTATGGCTTCTCCAAAATCGTGCAAGAAAATTTTGTTCATGCATTGAAACTAATTAGGTGCTTTTTTTAAAGTGGATAGTCATTGTGCATCAACACATGATAAAACATGAGTATAGGTCTAAGGTGTTTATTATGAAGAATAGTAACACTGTATAGGCTTTGGTCTGAGCAATGGGTCTATCCATGGTACAGAAATCAAATTCAGTGGGAAAGTATATTTCTCATTTCATACCTGTAGTTTATCCCAGACAAAGTAATGCCAGTCAAGAGTTAGAAAGAATGTAACATGATTCATGATATAGCCTTGGTAGTAGGTTTGGTAATTTTACATCTGTTATGTTTGGATCTAATTAAAGAAAATCCATCACCATTGACCATCTGTAATAAGCTGGATCCTAAAGCCTAACCCTGGTGCTCCGTGCCCCCTAAATGCCCCTTTTCCCTCCTTTTAGCCACCCTTTGCTTTTTCTTTTTTTTGTACCTACCTTTTTCACATGTCTTCTGGCCAGTCACCTGACATTGCAGGGTCTTCTTCACCTTTTTTCCAGGCTGGGAGGTCCTCACTGATGCTGAGTGGGTGAAATGTACAGAGTACAGTACAGAGTGGCTGGAATAGTTAGGGGCAGGGCCATGACAAGACATTTACAATATGTCTTTCATCTTCCAGGTTAAAGTGATTGTAAAGTCACTTTTTTTTTAACCACTTAAGCCCCGGACCAATATGCAGCATAAAGACCAGGCCCCTTTTTGCGATTCGGCACTGCGTCGCTTTAACTGACAATTGCGCGGTCGTGCGACGTGGCTCCCAAACAAAATTGACGTCCTTTTTTTCCCACAAATAGAGCTTTCTTTTGGTGGTATTTGATCACCTCTGCGGTTTTTATTTTTTGCTCTTTAAACAAAAATAGAGTGACAATTTTGAAAAAAAAATCAATATTTATATAATAAATATCCCCAAAAAATATATAAAAAATTATTTTTTCCTCAGTTAGGCCGATACGTATTCTTCTACATATGTTTCATAAAAAAAATCACAATCGGCATTTATTGATTGGTTTGCGCAAAAGTTATAGTGTTTACAATACAGGGGGTAGTTTTATGGCATTTTTATAAAAAATTTTTTTTACTAGTAATGGCGGCGATCTGCGATTTGTTTCGTGGCTGCGACATAATGGTGGACACATCGGACACTTTTGACACATTTTTGGGACCATTGTCATTTTTACAGCGATCAGTGCAATAAAAATGCACTGGTTACTGTAAAAATGACACTGGCAGTGAAGGGGTTAACCAGTAGGGGCGCTGAAGGGGTTAAGTGTGCCTAAGGGCGTGATTCTAATTGAGGGGGGCGTGGCTACGAGTGACACGTCACCGATCTCCACTCTGATTACACAGAGCGGAGATCGGTGACAGCGTCAGTAGGCGAGCGGGGAGATGTTTACACTAACATCTCCCCGCTCCATCCCTCCGTGAGACGATCGCGGGGATCCCCACGGCGATCGAGTCCGCGGGACCCGCGGTCCGACTCACGGGGATGACTGCAGGGTCGCGACCACACGGTCCACGCGCGACCACACGGCAGGCAGTTAAAGGGGACGTACAGGTACGTGATTGTGCCTGTATGAGCCATTCTGCCGACGTATATATGCCGTGAGCGGTTAAATAACTAATATGTTATACTTACCTCCTCTGTGCAGTTGGTTTTGCACAGAGCAGCCGGGATCCTCCTCTTCTCGGGTCCCTCTTTGCTGCTCCTGGCCCCTCCCTCCTATCGTGTGCCCCCACAGCCAGCAGCTTTCTATAGGGGCACCCGAGATGAGTCAGAGCTCTGTGTGTCCATTCATTCAAAAATTCTGCCTTTACAACCCCTTTAAGCAATAAACCCATAGGACTGAGGACATCTTGTGGTGAAGAAGGGGTACTGCAGTGGGCAGCTCCAGATTGAAAGTGAGTATTAAAGTCATAGCAGAGTTTGTTTGTAAAACTGTTTGAGGAACTTAAAAAATAATAATAATACAAATGTACAAAAAATTGGAAAGAATTAATCTTTCTTTTACAAAAATTTTATTGTCATTTAAATCAACAATACAGGTTTGCAATAGAGTGTTACAGCATTCAGTATACAAAGTAGATCTGGACTCGAAAGCCCTCAACAACAGGAAGGAAGCATGGGCCGTGATCTGATGTTATATTCAAGATAAAAATAAAAAATAAATGAAAAAGTCCTCAGGACCCGATGGTCCAGAACCTGGGCCATGCCCAGATGGGTGTAAACCTGTAGAATGGGTGTATAATACACAACAATAAAACCTGAAAGTTGGCATCCACTAGAAAAGATGGAACAGTTAAACCTCAAGTAAGAGCCTAAGAAGAAAAAAAAGACAAAAACAAAACAAAAATTGGAGAAAGAGAGAGAAAGAGAAAAAGAGAAAAAGAAAAAAGGAGGCAGGACAAGAAGAAGAGGAGAAGGAGAAGAGGGAGAAAGAGAAGAGGGAAGTAGGAGGTCCACGGGGTGCGCGCAAGAGGGGTCCTACAGTGACAGCAAAGCAGTGTCGAATCTAGAAGGGTGGTAGTATGTGATCCAAGGTTGCCAGACTCTGAGAAACTTGTCATGCGTATCAGAAAGAATAGCTGTTAGTTTCTCGTTGACCATGATATCGTTCAGGCGGTTCTTGACTGCCTCAAAGCTTAGTGTAGGGGTTTTCCATGCTCTCGCAATTGTCAATCTAGTTGCAGTAAAAAGATGTTGGGCTAGTTGCCGTTCTGGACGCAGAAGTTCCACGATGGGCTTACCAAGGAGAGCTACATAGGGGTCTCTTTTAATATTAATCTGAAAAAGATTGCGGAGGAGAGTATATACCCTAATCCACAGTCTGCACGCCCGCGGGCATGACCACCAAATATGTGCCATGGTGCCTTCCTGGGAACACCCCCTATAACAAAGTGGAGAATAATTTGGGATAAAGCGAGCCAATCTCGCCGGTGTGTACTACCACCTATACAATACTTTATAGGCATTTTCCAAAATTGACACATTACGTGAGCATTTGGACAGAGTTAGTGTCATCGCCTGCCAGTCCTCAGGATCTAACTGCCTCCCCAGCTCTTTCTCCCATTGAAGGTGATAAGGCCTCAATGGGGGTCTCTTTATTGATATCACCGCCGAGTATATTAGTGATATTAGACCCGGAGAATGGGGCCTGGCTCTGCAAAGGCTCTCAAAGGGGGTCAAGGTATAAGGGGTAGATTGAAACCTAATAAGGCTCTGAAGAAAGTGGCGAATTTGTAAATAGCGATAGTGCTCACGCAAGGGAATACCATGAGAAGAGCGCAAAGCATCAAAAGCCAAAATCCTGGTAGGCCGTAGCAGTGAGTGAACATCTGTGAACCCGTTCATGGTCCACCATAGAAATTAGGAGGGATTATCACAACCTGGAGGGAACAGCGGACAGTGTAAGAGTCGTAAGAGTGGAAGATGTGGGGAGATCAGCCCTGCAGAATACTTTACCGAGTCCCATAGAAGCAAGGAGTGGGCCAAGCAGGGCCCCATGACCGCCGGACGATGCACAGGTGGGAGCCAGGGTAATGAGGAGATAGGAATGGGGTCGATGTCAACCAGGTCAAGCATAGCCCAGAGCGGGAGCTGATAGGTTTCATGAAGGCACGAAAGTGGGGCTATGTTAGCAGCTATGTATTAGGCTTGTAAATTAGGAACCGAAAGGCCCCCATTGACTCGTTTAGCAAACAAGACCTGTTTGGCGATTCGAGGGCGGGACGAACCCCATATAAATTGCATAATTCTTCGCTGATGTATGCGGAGGATATGCGAAGAAACCTGAACCGGCAAGACACGGAAAAAATATAATAGTTTCGGGAGATAGGACATACGAACGGCCGTTATCCTGCCGAACCAAGACAAAGGCAAATGAGACCAAGACAACAGCATATCTGTTAGTCTCTTGAACAATGGTGGAAAGTTGGCCTGGTACAGTCCGGAGTACGTGGGGGTAAGGTGGATTCCCAGATAGGGCAGCGAGGAAACCCACTGAAAGGAGAATGCCGACTGTAAATCCCTCATCAGGCCAGGAGAGAGGTTAACCGACAACGCTTTCGATTTTGAGGGATTAACCCGGAGCCCCGAAAGGGAGGCAAAGGTATCCAAAAGAGTTTGCAAGTTTGGTAAAGAGCTTCTGGGGGAGGTCAAAGTGAGAAGGACATCATCGGCGAATAGGGAAATTTTATGGGGACAACCCGCTAATTCGATGCCTCGTATGTCCGGATGAGAGCGAATCGCCTCTGCCAGGGGTTCCAGAGCCAATACAAAAAGAAGAGGTGATAGGGGGCACCCCTGACGGGTGCCCCTCTTGATATTAAAGAGGGGAGACTCGAATCCATAATACTTAATTTTTGCCCGGGGGGAATCATATAAAACAGATATCCAGTGCATAAAAGAAGACCCGAAGCCATAATGTCGAAGAACAGACATGAGGTAAGGCCATGACAAAGTGTCAAAGGCCTTGTTTACGTCCAGAGACAAGAGCATAGATTCTAGCGAGCGAGTATGAGCTATGTGTTGGAGTTGCAATATACGCCGAATAGCGTCACCGGCCTGTCTCTGAGGTATAAAGCCGACCTGGTCCTTCCCAATTAATCGAGGAAGAAAAGAATTTAGGCGATTAGCCAGAATTTTGGTCAAAATTTTCATGTCAACGTTAATTAGGGAGATAGGCCTAAAATTAGCCCAGGAGGAATGATCGCGATCCGGTTTAGGGATCATCACTATGTTTGCCGTCAAAAGGTCCGGGGTAAAGGAGCATCCATTTTTAACAGAGTTATACATTGCCGTTAGATGCGGAGCTACCATAACTGCCAGTTTCCTATAGTAAAGCGCCGTAAAGCCATCCGGCCCCGGTCGCTTTCCCACCTTAAGATCTTTTATACCTTGGAGGACCTCTGAAATTTGTATATCCCGGTCCATAAGAGTATCATGTGCCTCCGTTAGGGTCGGGAGAGGGAGACGGCCGAGGAAGTCAGCAGTGTCCTGGGCGTTAAACTGCTCTGGATCAGAGTACAATTTAGTAAGGCGGAATCGAAACTCTTCCAATATACGCAACGGATTACCCGTAAGTACATTGTGTCGGTTGCGCAGAGTGATGGGGGTGAATTTAGGAGCGAAAGTCCGGAGCCTGTTGGCTAACATTCGATTAGGTTTATTCGCCCTGGTATACCACCTCTGGCGGGACCAACGTAAGACGCGTTCAGCCCCCTCGGTGAGACAAAGATCCAACTCCGAACGAACCTGTTCCAAGAGTTTACGGTTGCCAGAGGTGGGGGATTGTTTAAAAACCGCAGATAGTGCCTCCAGACGGGTCTCCAGGGCTTTTTGTTTCAAACCCCTTTCCCGCTTACGGGCTGACGCTACCCGAATAATGTGGCCACGGAGTACCGCCTTATAAGCCTCCCAAAGCGTTACCGGCGACGTAACCGACCCCTGATTTTCACGGAAGTAGTCCTCTGAGGCCTTAAAAATACCTTCCCGGACCTCTTTAAGCGATAAGAGCGAATCATTCATCGCCCAGGGTGAGAATTGGGGTCTGTCCAAAACGGAGTGGCAGACCACCAAAACAGGGTCATGATCAGACCATGGAACAGCCAGGATAGAGGCCCTGACCACCATGGGAAGGTGGCGTCGTAGCATGAACATATGATCAATTCTGGAGTGAGAGTGATGAGGGTGGGAATAATGTGTAAAGTCCTTACTCTGAGGATGGCATTCCCTCCAAAGATCGACCAAATCATGTAGTTGTAAAGAGCGAGCAAATTTTTTAGCGCCAGGCGAGGGAGCAACACGCTCCGAGGGGTATTTATCCAGTGAGGGATTCAAAACTAAATTCGAATCACCCGAAAGAAAGAGAGTACCCCTGTGATGGGATGCTAGCAGGGCGCAGACGTGAGTCAAGAAGGGTCCTGGGTTGGAGTTTGGCGCATAATAAGTCATAATGGTAACCTCCTTTCCTTGGATAGTGCCTTGTAGCAATAGATATCTGCCATCTGGATCTGCGATCTGTCTAGTGCAACTAAATTAAACCGATTTGCGGAAAGCTATGAGCACCCCCTTTTGCTTGGTTGGAGCCGTGGCCAAAAATACCTGGGGAAACTGAGCATCAAAGTATTTAGGGCAGGAAGACGCCAAAAAATGGGTTTCCTGTAAGCAGTCGATGTCAATCCGCTGCTTCCTAAGATACTTAAAAATCTTCACCCTTTTCTGAGGAGAATTCATACCCTGAACATTCAGGGACAGCCAATTAAGCGTCATAGTAAGACTAGCAATCGGCAGAAGATCATGTCCCCAAGCACATACCCCACGGACCTCGTAGAGGGAAGAAAAAGGTGAAAGACCAGAGAGTCAGGTAGGGAGACAGTGAAAGAAAACAGATAAAGGAAAACAAACAGACCGAGTAAAACTCGGAGTAAAAACATTCCAGTCATCTAGGTTGCAATTGGTAGTGGGGCTGGAATCCCACTAAAAGGTCGGAAGTTGGCCAAAACTTTTGTTCGGGCCAAGTTCCAAGCCAAGGGGGAGCAATGGTCCGTCGGACACCGCTCGGCATATTTTTAAAGTAGTCTGAACAATGAGATCAGATCGACATCAGCATAAGGTAAACAGAAAAAACATATTCAATAGACACCACCTAAATAAGGATTAAAGCAGTCTCAATCAAAATTGTGTAACATATCAACTTAAAATTGTGAACGAATTATTGTGGGCCGTGGTCATCCTCGCGTCCCGGAGCCCCCAACCAAAGTACGGGGAGTCCAGGACACGAAGCCGACCCACCGCAAACACAGGGACAATAACATACAAATACTACGGCAAAAACTGCGAAGGCCGCAAACCGTGGACCGTGATGGGCAGGGCACACCCACAACTGTAATGGGGGTGTGCAGCACAGTACAAGGACATTCCTCTCAAGCGACAGATCAAAAGCCTTCGCCTGAGAAAAAAAAAAAAAAGGGGGGGGGGACAGGGGACAAGAATCCAGGTGGGCCAAATGACCATGTGAACATAGCCACAGCACAGAGGCCCAATGTCGCTGCCCCTCAATTGGGGCAACATCGAACAAGGGGTTAGCCACATGACAAGGCCTCCAGGAGCAGGGAAGGAGGGAACACAATGGGGCCACCGGGCCCAGGAAAGAAAAAAAAAAGTCCAGATATCATTTTGGTTGAAAGGCAGAAATGTTCATGTACTGCAATTGGGTCCACAGAATGGGAAGTCTAAAGGCGAAATTTAGATTTAAAGTTATAGTTCAGGGTGAGATACTGCTGACAGTTCAGAATAACAGGGTGCTGGCAGGTTAGCTCCTCAGAGTGACAAATGAGAATCGGTGCTGTCATCCTTTAGGGACATCCTGGAATCGCTGTGCTTGCAGTGATCGAAGCGCCTGGGACCCCTGCTGAGACATTTGCGAGGAACCGTGGGGTGGCCTGGATGATCGTGGCTGGGCCGAAGAAGACTCCGGTTGGGAGGGAGGGAGATCAAACTGCAGATCCTGAAAATGTCGCCGTAAGTCAGGCAGGGAGGAGGCATGAAACTGGCGGCCGAGGTGATAGAAGGAGAGCTTGAAGGGGAACCCCCATCTATAACGAATGCCCCGAGCTTGTAGAATCTGCAAATAAGGCTTCAGACTCCGCCGTTTGGCTATGGTGACCGGAGAGAGGTCCGCAAATAGCTGGAGGGGACTACCCCGGTAAGAGAGGTCCGGGACATCCCGTGCAGCCTGCAGGAGCCGCTCCTTGGTCTTATAAAAGTGAAATTTAATTATAACGTCCCTAGGGGGACCCTCGGTGGGCCTGAGAGCGAGGGACCTGTGTATGCGATCGAATTCCAAGCGCTCCAAAGGGACGTCAGGCGCCAGCTCCTGAAAGAAAGCCGTGGCCGTCCCCTGCAGGTCGGTTATGGTCTCTGGGAGCCCACGGATGCGGAGGTTATCCCTGCGAGCCCTATTCTCAGAGTCCTCTAATTTATCCTGTAGGCTCAACAGTTCAGCATTCAGCCTTTCAACTTCGTCCTCATGACCCTCTAGGACCGTTGTTGTTAAATCCATCCGCTGTTCCAGTTGGTTGGTGCGGTGGCCTATCTCCTTGAGACCCCTCACCAGTTCTGCTGAGAGCTTGCGGGAGGCAACGTTTATTTCATCCCGCACTATACTGCGGAACTTCTGGAGCATGGTGTCTGAGCCAGCGTCAGTGGGGCTCTCCAGGTTGGAGGGGAATGCTGAGTGGTGTCATCCGGTTCCGGAGGCTCGGGTGCCATCCTGCTCTTTCCCTTCCCCCTCCCCACTGTGGGAGAGGCCTTCTGCTGGGAGCGGTAGCGCTGTCGGTTTCGGGAAGAATTGTGCATAGGTAATGTTAGGCGATGTCCGTCACTCAGGGAGCATGCGCGGTGGTATCAGGGATTCAGGATGTGTCTTATTCGCCGAGACTGAGCGGTCCGACGGCGCAGAGCAGGGAGATCAAGCTGTCATCATCCCCGACTCTGTGTAGTTGCCCCCCAGGGCTGTAAGTTCAGTACATAGCAAAAGTTAGTATATATAGCTATCTGGTTTAGGGGCCATAGCCTGGCCGGCCAAAGCACTTAGGCTTCCAGGGATAACTTGTTAAATGAGAAAAGGCCTATCTCTGTACCTCAGAGGATGCAGCCGGGAGCATATAAGCAGAGCAGTCCACTATATCAGTCTCTAAGGAGGCCGCTCAAATCCCCGATATGTATGGTGTCTTTAGGGTGAGGAGCACCAAGATGGCTACCGTATCACTGAACAGGCCTGGAAGGAAAAACCTGGCAAATGTCTGAGAATGGCCACAAAGGGTTCTCCAGGCAGCGGGCGAGAAGCTTGGGCACTATGCTCACCCTGTGAGGAGGAATCCGAGCGGTGAGGAGCCAGAGGAGCCGTGGGAGGGAGAAGGCACAATCTGCGGGTGTAGCAAGATGGCCGACAGACCTCCGGGTGTAGGCCGAAGCCGCGGACTTCAAGTGTGGAGCGAGGAGGGTTTCAAGACTGGCGGCTTCGGGTGGTGAGGCAGGCACCCAGCGGCTGAGCTGGCGGTGGGCAAAACTGGGGGAGGGAGGCCTGGAGAGGTAGCCAAGAGCGGGCGGTGCAATACTCACTGCGCTCCGGGTAGAAGGCCGCAACCGAGACCGCAGGCCGCAGGACGCCGGATCACACCGTCACGAATCCCCAAACGGCTCTCCCCGGCTAAAGATCCGCTCTGAGGCCTCCAAAGATGGGGCGGCTGCTAGGCGAGGCCGGGTGGCTTGTGTGTTTCACGATCGCCCGATGTAGGGAATGGCAGGGGATCCGCAGGCCCCAAGATGGTGGAGGGCCTCGGGAGCGTGGAGTCAGCCACAGGCCAGGAGCGGACCCGGCTGCACAAAGTTCATAAAGTCCTCCGGGGCAGCAGCAGAGGATGTCCAGAGAGTAATATAGATGGTCCGGGGCCCCGAGATAGCAAGGAAGGTAGAGGATTGCAATTGATTATCGCAGGGTACATGGAGCTCTGTAGAAACACGTCTTCCCTGCTTCACGTCCGGACACGCCCCGGAAAGAATTAATCTTTCCCATATAGAACCAGGACTTTTAAGGATGTTATGCTGTCACTGAGGTGAGCACACAAACACAGTCTATATGTTTAAAATATCATATTTATTGTACAAATTATACATAAAAACATTTGCATAAAAGAATGTATCTCCATATGTATACAACATGAAACATATTTTCAGTATCGATACTTGGAACAATAGCTTGGAGGATACTTGAGCATAGAGTCATTCAACGCGTTTCGCAGATGCATTTCTGCTTCTTCTGGGAAACTCAAATATGTGTTAATAAAAAATGTATTGAAAATATATGTGGCCACCAAGTGAGTCAGGGAGCCAAGCCAATACCCAATATATAGTCAATGGCGTCAGATTCACTAACTAAGTGTGGCAGACATCGGATCGCACTTAAGTTGGTTTCATATGTAGATCTTAGTCATAAATTGTATCTGTCTCACTGGAAATGCATATTTGAGTTTCCCTGAAGAAGCAGAAATACATCAGGGAAACGTGTTGGGTCACTGTATGCTCAAGTATCCTCCAAGCTATTGCTGGGAACAAGTATCAATACTGAAAATATGATTCATGTTGTTTATATATTGAGATACATTCTTTTGTGCAAATGTTTTTATGTATAATTTGTACAATAAATATGATATTTTAAACATATATCTTGTGTTTGTGTGCTTACCTCAGTGACAGCATCACATCCTTAAAAGTCCTGGTTCTTTATGGGAAAGATTAATTCTTTCCAATTTTTTGTATTCAGTCTAATAGGATGTGGATGTGATCTGCTGTCCCTAGAACTCGTTTCAAAACTTTAATTTCAATAATACAAATGTATCCTAACTCTTGAACTGTTATACACAGCAGCTTTACCTCTCAGAGATTTTATTTTATATTTGACTTTTATTCTCTTCCTGTCATAGCAGAAATGTCAGGATGAGTGTCAAACTGGCCATATACATATGGATTTTTTTTCTCAGCCTGATTCCTGATTTCTCCCATACACTCTAAATCTCCTGCTGCAGCTAAAGTATCAGCCGGCCCCGCCAGTCATTAAAAATACCCAAACAATGCCTGCATTTGATTGGATGCAGGTGCTTTTTGGCTGACAATTTTCTGCTTGGCTCCTTTGATTTCAATTAAAGGATGTCAAGTCAACTAAGGCACGTCATTTCTTGAATGTAATGCAGGACAAATTTAGTCAAATGGTAAAAGGCCCAACTAGGAATAGTGTTCTGCTGGACCTACTGATTACAAACAACACAGAGCTAATTAAAGGTTTGGAAGTAAGGGTTACCGTATTTTTCGCACCATAAGACGCACCTGACCATAAGACGCACCTAGGTTTTAGAGGAGGAAAACAAGAAAAAAAATATTCTGAACCAAATGGTGTACTAAAATATTTTCCAGTGCCCATGAAATGCAGCCTGACCATTGCCATAGTAAACGCAGAGTGACCATTGTCATAGTAAACGTAGAGTGACCATGCCATCAGTGGTGGGACACCCTGGGAAGAGGAGAGAGGGGACGCCGTGGGAAGAGGAGAGAGGGGACGCCGTGGGAAGAGGAGAGAGGGGACGCCGTGGGAAGAGGAGAGAGGGGACGCCGTGGGAAGAGGACAGAGAGGGACGTTTTGTTGGAAGAGGACAGAGAGGGACGTTGTAGCAGTCAATAAGGCCTAGAGGATATCAGGTTAGGCACTTCCTAATGGCTCAGACCCTGGGAATAGTAATGGATAATGGCCAACAGGCCCTCTTACCAGACCCAGCGAAATCGCAACAGTGATCCCTCTGGCTGGACGTTCGCTCACTCTGGGTTGCCAGGGATGTCTCTAGTCAGTAGTGTAGCATGTCTGTATCCTGGCAGCGGCTCGGTCTTTCTCCCTCTCTGGTGATGCGGGTACAATGTGGCTCCCTCTCTGGTGGTGCGGGTACAGTGTGGCTCCCTCTCTGGTGGTGCGGGTACAGCGTGGCTCTCTGGCGGTGCGGGGTACAGCGTGGCTCTCTGGCGGTGCGGGGTACAGCGTGGCTCTCTGGCGGTGCGGGGTACAGCGTGGCTCTCTGGCGGTGTGGGGTACAGCGTGGCTCTCTGGTGGTGCGGGGTACAGCGTGTCCCCCAGCAGAGTATACTCTTTTGCTTCTCTTCTAACACCCCTTCCCCCCCCCCCCCTCCAGCAGAGTGTTTGCATGCTGGAGGAACTGGTGCCAGAACTCTGCAGGGACTTTATTTCCCATGATGCCCCCAGTGTCTTCTGATTGGCCCTCTGCTGTGGCCAATCATGGGGAGGGAAACAGTGGGCAGTAAGCTGGGTGGCGGCCAGCAAATCCAATTAGAGCGGCTCTCTCTTTCTCTTCGGCTTACAGAAAGGGAAGGGGGGCGGCGGGGGATGTACAGACAGCCCGCAGCTCTCCTCTCCCTGTCACAGCGCCGCTGCTCTATTTGCCAGAGAACTTGGCAGCGGCGCTGTGACAGGGAGAGGAGAGCTGCGGGCTGTCTGTACATCCCCCGCCGCCCCCCTTCCCCTTCTGTAACCCGAAGGGAGAAAAGAAAGAGAGAGCGGCTCTAATTGGATTCGCCACAATGCAAGCAATGTGTAAGGGGCGGTGCCACCGGCAGCGGGGGGCGGAGCCAGTGGCGGTGGTCAGGGGATTCCAGCGGCTACGGGAGCAATGAGAGTGGATGACGGGCGGTGCCAGCGGCGGCGGGGGGGGGGGGGCGGAGCCAGTGGCGGTGGTCAGGGGATTCCAGCGGCTACAGGAGCAATGAGAGCAGATGGCAGGGGCGGTGCCAGCGACGGCGGGGGGCGGGGCCTGTCATGTATTCGGACTATAGGACGCAGGGACATTTTCCCCCATATTTCTGGGGGAAAAAAGTGCGTCTTATAGTCCGAAAAATACGGTAATTTAGGTAACAGTGATCACAGAGTAATTATGTTTGCCAAAAATTCTAGAAAAATGAGACAAGAGGGCAGGACAAGAACACTACATTTAAAAATAACCAACTTTTCTAAGTTGTGCTCCATACTACAAAATGGGATCAACTTCTTTAACCACTTAAAGAGGAGGTCCAGCTTTAAAAAAAAAATAAAAAATTTAAGTCAGCAGCTACAAACACTGTAGCTGCTGACTTTTAATAAGCAAACTTACCTGTCCAGGTTGCCCGCGATGTCGGCTGCCCAAGGCCGATCCCTCGATCGTGGCAGGTCCCGGCGCCGCCATCCTCACTAAGGGAAACAGGCAGTGGAGCCTTGCGGCTTCACTGCCCGTTTCCTACAGCGCATGCGCGAGCACACGGCGCTTTGTGAATGGGCGGCTGATTTCTGGGAGACACACAGTTCCCAGAAGTCAGCACGCCCCATTCCCCAGAAGGTAACGCAGACAAGGACGAGGCCGAGGAGCACCGCGGACAAGAAAGGGGCAGATTAGGAAGATCTGCCTGGTAACAGCCATTTCTAGTAAGTATTTTTTTATTTTTATTTTTATTTTTCAATTTTTTTTGAGCCTATCTGGCTATTTTTAATTTTTTTTATTTAGGGTGGAACTCCGCTTTAAGGACCGAGTTAAAAACTATTTATTTTTGCTAGAAAATTACTTAGAACCCCCAAATATTATAAAAAAAAATCTAACACCCTAGAGAATAAAATGTCGGTTGTTGCAATACTTTATGTCACACCGTATTTGCGCAGCAGTCTTACAAGCGCACTTTTTTTGGAAAAAATACACTTTTTTTTTATTAAAAAATAAGACAACAGTAAAGTTAGCCCATTTTTTTATATTGTGAAAGATAATGGTGCGCCGAGTAAATTGATACCCAACATGTCATGCCTCAAAATTGCGGCCAAAATCTGCATAGGCGTTAAAATTTTTTTACAGGTTGCATGTTTCGAGTTACAGAGGAGGTCTGGAGGTAGAATTATTGCTACCGATCGTGGCGATACCTCACATGTGTGGTTTGAACACCGTTTTCATATGTGGGCGCTGCTCACATATGCGTTCGCTTCTGCACGCGAGCTCGGTGGGACGGGCGCGTTTAAACATTTTTTTTTCTTATTTATTTTACCTTTTATTTAAAATTTTTACACTGTTCTTTTTTTTTTTTTTAATCAAAAAGGTTTTTATTGAACACCAGATAGATCACAACAGTTTCCATTGTACAAAAAATAGCAAAGGTTTCCCTCTGCTGGCGAACTGTAAAACAACATATAAGATCACATAAGAACAGCACCACAATCTTGCATATATAAGCATATTAATCCTTGGCCGCTTGGTTTCAAATTTACTGCAAAAGTCGGGACATCACCAGCTCCCTGGGGCTCAGGCCAGGGGTATCAAGCCATTGGGACCAAATTCTCTCAAACCTGCCCGGGCTTCCCCTGTGCTGGTATATGTACTTTTCCATTATAAGAGTATTCCCCATGTGTGCTACCCAAGAGGTGGTGGTAGGCGGTGAGACCGACTTCCAACCCATCAAAATAAGCTTCCTGGCCTGAAACAGGGCCCTAGAGACCGCGACCCTGGTCAACTCCCCAGGGATCGCTTCCTCCAAGATCCCCAGCAGGCAGCACTTAGGGTCCAAAGGGATCGTAGTTTGAAACACTCTGTTTATTGTACCCACCACCTCAGTCCAATACCTGTGAAGCTTAGGGCATCTCCACAGGAGATGAATGAGATCTCCATTGTGCCTCTGACATCTACCACACACAGGGTCCCCGAGCTTACCCATCTTATATAATTTCAGCGGGGTGTAATGTACCCTCAATAATATATATAGCTGTGACACTTTCTGCGCAACGTTTAAAGAACAAGTAGTGACTGACTGCCACGCCTCCTCCCATTGGTCCCCTGACAGTGTACCTATGTCCTTCTCCCACATGGATTCCGCCCTGCTCGGGAATGCCTGTAGGTGACTTGCCAGTAACATCTGGTAGCATTGTGAGATAAATCCTTTTGTTTCAGTGCTAGTGTGCAGCACACGGAACACCGGGGTGGGCGACTGAACCCATTCCACCGCATTCCCGTGTGCAGCAACCGCATGTTGAAGCTGCATGTAGTAATAATGCATATGAGCTGGGAGGTCAAATCTGGCCTGCAGTTCGGGGAAAGTGAGAAGCCTGCCGTTAACGAAAATGTGGGACAGCAGAGCCACACCATGGGCACGCCATCTGGGCCCCTGCTGCAGCTTCACCAACTCCACATAAGACCTATTGCCCCATATTGGGCTGTCTTCCGTGAATCCCTGCACTCCCTGGAGTTGTCGGCCCTTATTCCAGACTTTTTGGATAAGTGCGAGCGTCGGGGTCTGCTTGTTGGATTTTAGGAACATTTGCGCCTCCAGCCCCATCGGGACAGTCTCAGCGCCAGTGGCCGATAGCATCAGTCGTGCCGCCGAGCTCCCCGGGTCCTGGGACATAGAGCCGATCAAATGCTGTAACTGGGCCGCTATGTAGTACAGCCAAGGGTTGGGAACCGCCAGCCCCCCACTGTCCTTGGCCCGCTGCAAGTGTTCCAGTCTAATCCGAGGGGGCCTAGTATGCCATAACAACCGTCGGAAGAGAGTGTTCACTATCGGAAGATTTTCAGGTGTATCACTACAGGCGAGTTATGAAGAAAGTAGAGTAGTTGTGGCATTAAAATCATTTTGATCAGATTGGCTTTACCTGCAAGTGACATTTTTGGGGTGTTCCAGGTATTAATTTTGTCCCTAAACCGGGACAGCAATGGGTGCACATTAAGGGAGCAGTAGTCCCCCAGCCTGGGCGACACCTGCACCCCCAAATATTTAAAGCTAGATACAACTGGGATGGGACAAGAGTCCGGCAGGGCTACCCCACCATCCTCATCCAACAGCATCAGGGCGGATTTCGACCAGTTAATGGTCAATCCCGAGTAGTGGCCGAATTGCTCTATTATTGACATAGCCCCGGGGATGGAGTGCGTGGGGTCCTCCAGGAACAGCAGCATGTCGTCCGCGTACAGCATGATTTTTTCTTGCAGCGTGCCGTATTGGAATCCCCGGACGCGGGCACTAGCCCGCACCAGGGCTGCCAATGGCTCTATAGCGATCGCGAAGAGCAGGGGGGACAGGGGGCATCCCTGCCTCGTCCCCCTACCCAGAGCAAAGGCCGGTGACATCCTATCCGCGACCCTAATGGTCGCCTGGGGGGACGCGTACAGCAGCCTGACCCACTCTATAAATTTGTCCCCAAAGCCAAACTTGGCCAACGTCGCCCAGAGGAACCTCCAACTGACACTATCAAATGCCTTGTTGGCGTCAAGGGATAAGAGCGCCCTACGGCCCCCATTGTCTGCCTGCACCTGCATGTTCAAGAACATGCGCCTCAAATTGGTGGCGGTGGACTTCTGTGGCATGAAGCCAGCCTGGTCTGGGTGGATAATAGACGTGATTATCCCATTAACCCTGCGCGCCAGGACCTTTGCCAGGATTTTTACATCGCTCTGCAGCAACGATATAGGCCTATAGGAGCCAGGGTCAACCGGATCCTTCCCTGGCTTCAACAGTAAAATAATATTAGCCCTAGCCATGGAACCAGGCAGCTGACCACCCTCTAGTGCAGCGTTAAAGACCTTCAATAGTTCAGGTAACAAGTGCTCCCCAAATTGAGTGTACACTTCTATGGGCAGGCCATCCTCTCCGGGGGCTTTACATGTAGGAAAAGAGCTTGCCGCTAGTTGCAGCTCGCCCAGAGTAATTGGTGCATCTAACTGTTCTCTGGCAGATGTGGAGAGAGCAGGCAGATCAATACTAGCCATGTATGTTTCAAGGTCCGCATCCGAGTAGGCATCCCTCGATCCATAAAGGCCTTCATAGAAGGATGCCAGCTCGGATATAATGGTTTCAGGGGTATTAACCACTTTACCCGTAGAGGCGCGTATAGCACCGATGGCCGGGGATTGTGCTTGAGACCTCGCTATCTTGGCCAGCAATCACCCATTCCCCTTCCTCATAAAATGCAAGTTTGGTAAAGAACCTCTTCCGCTCTGCCTTTGAGGATCGCAGACGGTCCAGAGAGTCCTGGGCCGACATCCAAGCTTCCCTGGCCGAGTCAGTGGGGCTAGTCACATAAGCGAGTTCCAGCTGTCTCACCTGGTCTCCCACCCGCTCCACCAAGGCAGAGGAGTTGTTCCTGACAATGTGTATTTCCTCGATAAATACCCCTCTAAGATAGGCTTTCAAAGTTTCCCATTTTAGCAGTGGGTCTAGGTAGTGCTCATGGGCCCGGAGAAAGACTTCAATCTTGGTTTCAATACGTTCTGGGGATGTAAACAGTTTGAGCTAATAAGCATTCAGTTTCCATGGGGCTCTAGGTAGGGAGCTAGACAGTTGAATTACCAGCCAAAGTACTAGCGGAGAGTGGTCTGATACCCCCCGTGGGAAATACTCCACCTTAGAGGTGCAACTAACCATGTTGGGAGTGCCCAGACACAGGTCTATACGGGAGAGGGAACCATGCGACTTGGAGAAACAGGAGAATTGTTTACACTTGGGGTTCCTAACCCGCCAGATGTCAACCCACCCCACCTCCTCCATCAGGCATCCAAGAGCCGTACCCCGGTTGCCCTTAGGGGACATCACCGGGGGGTACACTGTTCTTTAAAGAAAAAAAAATGGTGTCACTTTTTTTCCTAATACAAGGAATGTAAAAATCCCTTGTAATAGAAAAAAAGCATGACAGGTCCTCTTAAATATGAGATCTGGGGTCAAAAAGACCTCAGATATCATATTTTATTTACACTATAATGCAATAATAATAAAAAAAAAATTGTCATTTGAATTTTTTTTCTTTTAAATGGTCCTTTTAAGAGCTATGGACGTTTTGACGTTGCTTCCGCCCTGCTATGGTATTGAGAGGGGTGGGGGCCATCTTCCCTTTACTCATCTCCATGCCCAGCAACGGAGGGCACGGGAGAGCGGCGGGAGGGGCCGTCTCCTAGCCGCCGATAATGGTGGTCTCGTGGCGAATCCGCCGCAGAGACCACCATTATCGGAAACCGGACCACCGGCTGAAGAGATGGATACTTGGGTTATGGCAGCTAGCTGCAGCCATAACAGAGATATCCCTCTTCAAAGTGCCGACGTATATAGTCGTGCAGCGGTCCAGAAGTGGTTAAGGACTTATTAAGAAATTACATTAGCCAGTGCATTCCAATGGACAACAAATATAAAAGAACAAAAGTTAAAGTAGAACTATAGAAAAAAACTTTTTTGTATAGAGTAAGGGAGTGTCATAACCCCTTTTTATTTTTTGCCATCTGTGTCCCATTGGGGAGATTTCTCTTTGCATTCTGCCCCATAGCCAAATAAGGAAGTGAGAAGAAATCCTTGCAAAGTAAGGGAATCCCTTGGGGACCCCTAGGTCTATTGCTTTTCTGGGAACAACCCAAAATCTGGGATTTTATTTTACTTTCACGTTTAATGATATTGGACCATTTTCATGGTAAACAGGACAAATAGGCAGGTGTTCTAATCCCTCTCCACTCTGTCCAAACAAAAAAAAAAGTTTTGCTTTTAGTTGTACTTTAATCCTAGGTGCCTAAATACTAAAGTAAATAATAGGATTTTTGTACTCACCGTAAAATCCATTTCTCTGAGTTCATTGGACGGACACAGCAGCATCTTGACATATGGGTATTATCCTCATGTTAGGAGATTGACTAGGCAGAAAAACAGCATGTTAAGTGTTAAAACACATCACACAGTACAGTACCGCCCAGGGGGCGGTCCCCCGGGTACATCCCTGTCCCTGCATCATGTAGCTCAGTTCGTAAAAAAGCAGTACAAACATAAATAAAAGGAGGGGTGGATGCTGTGTCCATCCATGAACTCAGAGAAGTGGATTTTACGGTGAGTACAAAAATCCTATTTTCTCTTCCGTTCATGGACGGACACAGCAGCATCTTGACATATGGGACGTCCCCAAGCAGTGTCAAAAAAACGAGGGGTGGGAAAACAGCATCAAACAAACCCGAGCTCCTCAACGGAGGAGTTGCAACCTTAAACAGCCGCCTGTAAAACCTTGCGGCCGAGTGAAGCATTGGAAGATGCACTCACATCAACCTTGTAAAATTTTGAGGAAATGTGAATGGACGACCAGGTCGCCGCCTTACACACCTGTGAGACAAACGCTTGATGTTGGAAAGCCCAAGAGGCACCTATTTCCCTGGTCGAATGCGCCGTAACCGGGAAGGGAGGCGCCCGCCCTTTTAGGGCATAGGCCTGGATCACGATCTGTCTGATCCACCTACAGATGGTGGCCGACGAGACCGCCAGACCCTTCTTAGGACCAACCACCGAAACAAACAGTGAGTCCGACCTCCGAAACGGAGCAGTAGCAGACAGGTACACCTGCAGAGCTCGGACAACGTCCAAGGAATGCAATGCATCTTCTTTGGGATGCGACGGACGAGGACACAAAGATGGAAGTACAATGTCCTCATTGAGGAGAAAAGCCGAAACGACCTTAGGAAGAAATGAAGGCTGCGGACGCAGCACCACCTCATCCTTGTGAAAGATCAAATTGGGAGCCTTGCAAGACAAGGCCGCTAGTTCAGAAACCTGTCTGACTGATGTAATAGCCACCAAAAAGGCCACCTTCTGGGAGAGAGTCAGTAAGGGAATCTCCCTAATGTTCTCAAACAGCGGTCATTGAAGTACTGAGAGGACCAGATTCAAGTCCCACGGAGGCAGTGGAGGACACCCCGGCACAAAACGTACTCACCAGAGAGTGAGCCGCCAAGGGCAGTTGAAAGAAGACAGCCAAGGCTGAAATCTGCCCCTTAATCGTACTAAAGGCAAGTTTCTGGTCCACCCCACGCCGTAGAAACAGCAGGACCCTGGAAACCGCATATGCACGCAGATGCCACTTCATCTCTTCACACATAGAGATGTAAGCCTTCCACGTACGATGGTAAATCATCCGAGAGGATGACTTCCGTGCCCTCAGCATGGTAGAGATCACAGAATCCGACAGGCCTCGTCCCTTAGAACCTGGCTTTCAATATCCATGCCGTTAAAGCCAGCGACTGTAAAGCAGGATGAAGTATGGGATCTTGCGAGAGAAGGTCCTTTCGTGTCGGCAGATGCCAAGGAACATCTGCTACCAGACGCACTAGGTCAGCGTACCAGGGGCACCGAGGCCAATCTGGAGCAATCAGGATCGTTAGAATCCCTTCGGCCTCCACTCTGCGAAGCAGATGTGGAAGAAGCTTTAGAGGAGGGAAGGCGTAAAGTAGCCGAAACTGACCCCACGGTGCCACCAACGCACCTGATGCGTCGTCCGTGGGTCTTTTGACCTGGCCACGAACCTCAATACTTTTCGATTGAGTCGCGACGTGCCCCATTTCAGACACGGGAGCTGAAACACCTCCGGGTGTAGAGACCATTCTCCTTGGTCCAGCGCCTGGCAACTTAGGTAGTCCGCTTGCCAGTGTTCTACGCCCGGAATGTTCACTGCCGAAAGAGCTGGCACGCTCCGTTCTGCCCACCTCAGGATGTGAGCAACCTCCGCTGCCGCAGCCATGCTTCTTGTTCCTCCTTGATGGTGGTTGTCCGACTGGATCCTGACCGGACGCCCTTCTAGCCTCTGAGACCACTCGGAGAGGCACAGAAGTTCCAGGACATTGACCGGCAAGCAGGATTCTTCCTGGGTCCAGCGACCCTGGGCCGACTGAACCCCCCAGACTCCCCCCCATCCGGTAAGGCTGACATCCGTCGTGATCACCGTCCAGTGAAAGGAAAGGAACGACTTCCCGGACCGAAGGGTCGGGGAAATCAGCCACCACACCAGGGAGCTCCTGACCAGGTGACTCAGCTCGATTTGATAATCCAGGGAAGATGGGCATTTGTCCCAACGTGACAGAATTTCCCTCTGCAACACTCGAGTGTGGAATTAAGCATATGGTACCGCCTCGAAGGAGGCTACCATGAGACCCAGGACTCGCATGCAAAAGCAGAGCGATGACCTTTTTTGGGATGTTAACTGCTGCACCACAGCCCGCAGAGTCTGCAGCTTCTCCACAGGGAGGAAGACTCTCGCCTCTGAGGAGTCCAGGACCAACCCCAGGTATTCCAGGCATTGGGACGGCACCAACACCGACGTCTGAATGTTCAGCACCCAGCCAAATTCTCGGAGAGTCTGACAGGTTATAGACACATCCTCCTCTAATTCTGAGCTTGAAGAGGCTCTCAGAAGAAGATCGTCCAGGTAGCCCACAATAGAAATCCCACGCTGTCTCAGCAAGGCCAGAATCAGGGAGAGCACCTTGGTGAACACCCTCTGCACCGATGCCAGACCAAAGGGGAGAGCCACAAATTGATAGTGGTCTTCCCCAACCGCCAAGCACAGAAATCTCTGATGCCTGGAGCATATGGGGACATGCAAGTATGCGTCCTTGATGTCCAAGTACGCCAGAAAGTCCCCCCGGTTGGAGAGCAGCGACAACAGAGCAAACTAATTCCATCCTGAACCTTTGCACTTTCACAAAGCAATTGAGGATGGACCCGTCCTTCTTTGGGACTACAAACAGATTAGAGTAAAACCCCTGAAACCGTTCCTACAATGGTACAGGTAGGATCACCCCACACACCAGCAGATCCTGAACTGCCCCAAACAGGGCCTCCCGATGACTCAGAGGAAGCTGGAGGTTGGAGGAAAAAAATCTGTACGGTGGGCAAGAGAGAAACTGTATCTTGTACCCTGGGGAAACTACTTCTCAAACCCACCGGTCGGAGAGTAGAGACGTCCACCGAGCCACGAATTTGCGAAGACTGCCCCCCACCCGAGCATCAGGCGAGGGCAGACCTTCAAGCGGACGCAGATTTGTCCGCACGTTTGTTGGGCTTGCGAAACCAGGGAGGCTATTGTCCTTCGGAGGCGCCTTAACGGCCTGGGAGCGTTTACCTGCAGCACCGGGCGGACGAAAAAAACGCTTGTGAGCGGTGGAGGGCCCCTGCCTACGACGTGGCTCCTTACTGAATTGCGGGAGCAGAGTGGTCTTACCCCCCGTGGCATCTTTGATAATGTCATCCAGAGAGGCTCCGAAAAGCCTTTCACCTTTAAAAGGTAAATCCACCAGGGCCTTCTTAGAAGATTGGTCCGCGGACCAACACTTTAGCAAGACCAGGCGGCCCAACACCACCGCATAGACCGAGGCTCTGGAGAGCAAGGGAATTGTATCCAAGGCTGACTCGCAGACAAATTTAAGGCCCTGTACCAACTGGTCGGCCAGTTCCACCCATTCCGGGGAAACGTGATGTTCTTTCAACCCCTGGTGCAACATTTTTGCCCATTCAGTAAGCGTCTGAGACACTAGGGCCCCAACCACGACAGGACGCACTGCTGACCCCACCACTGTGAACAGGGAGGGAGCTATGGCCTCAGCCCTCCCGTCTGCGGGGTCCTTGAAGGCAGGAGCCCCTACCACCGGAATCGTGGTCACTTTGTTTAGTCTGGACATGGGGGGGGGTCCATTTTATCAGGAAATTCTCCTCAAAAGGGGTAACGGACCGCTAAACATTTTGGTGCTGAAAAGACCTTTGTGGCCGATTCCATTCCTTGTATAAGAGCTTATCCAGGTAAGGTACACAAGGAAACACCTTAGCAGTACGGGTCGGCGTACAGAATCCAAAAGGGATAAAAACATCTCTGTCGTCTCCGCCGTATCCTCCATTTGTACAGTATCCCGCACCGCGGTGATAAGTGCTCCTACAAGCGCCCTATCATGCGCTGACCCTGACCCAGAGTCATCCTCACTGTCCGAACGGTCGAGGTCCGCACCCTCAGACACATCAGAACCAGGACCGGGAGCAGTAGCTGGGCCTGGTTCTGTGTCAGAGTTGTCTCCGCAAGATGGCTGGGTAGGGGACGTTTTTGTACCCCCCTTCTTTCCACACGCCGCTTCCACCCTGGCCACAAAAGGCTCCAGGACCGCCGACACAGCGTCCACAGATATAGCAGGTGCAGGGGCACCAATTGCCAACTCGGGTATGTCTGGGGAAGAGGCGTCCGCTTCAGATGCCATGCTGACCCACTCGCCTGACACCCCTGGGGATGTAAGACAAAGTACACGGACCACCCTCCTAGCTGCCGCAGAGAGAAAATGAGGACTCACCACCCGGACCAGGTACCGCACAGCCGCCGTCCACGCTATCCCTCCTAAGGCGCTCTCCCTGTGTCACTGTCTGTGAGAAGTGTGCTAAAGCTGTTCGAGCCGTTAGGATGACTACTAGAGGTAAAAACCTCTGCAAAAATGGCCGCCGATCCGCCGTCCTGTAAACAGACTACAAGAAAATGGCCGCCGAGCGCAGATATAAACAACAGCGCTGGACGCCGCCAAAATGGCGCCGGCCACATGTAGTGCACAAAACACACACACAGTAGGCAGCAAACACCCGGGGCCCACTAAAGAAGGCCCCCCCACACATAACAAGTGAACAGCACCCCCAGGAAAGCGGACCCACTGTGCAGCCCCCATCCATAGGATGGAGCCCCCCCAGGTGGACCCCCGTTAAGCAGCCATCCTAGCCACCCAGAGCCTAGGGAGGAGGGGAGGAAGGGAGAGAGGAAAGGAAGGTTGGGACCCTCTATCGACCTCCCCAGGAATGCCCAGCCGTACAACCCTGACGGAGCAAAGGGACTGCTACTTACCCGTCCTGTAGCTGAAGGCATTCCTGACAGACCCAACGTCCGCGCGGTTACGGCATGGCTGTCGGCCCGGAACACCGTGACACGGACATATAGCCCGGTCATATGTGTGCCCCGGAGCATATAGCTCACCGGCCACCCCTGGAGCAACGGGGCATGTTGTAGAGGGCCCAGCGTATAGCTAAAAGACCGGCACACGCTCACTGGCCGAACTGGGGAGACTACAAGGATCGGGGATCCAGCCTGTCACCGAGTCGGCAGTTGATGGTAGATCTCAGGTTAAAAAATAAAAAAAAAAATCGAAAAAAAAAAAAAATCCACAGGCCACATGGGCCCACAGGGAGCCATGTCATTCTCCTATGCTAGGCAGAAAAAAACTGAGCTGCATGATGCAGGGAGAGGGGATGTACCCGGGGGGACCGCCCCCTGGGTGGTACTGTACTGTGTGATGTGTTTCAACACTTAACATGCTGTTTTTCTGCCTAGTCAATCTCCTAACAGGAGAATAATACCCATATGTCCGTCCATGAACGGAAGAGAAAGGCATATTAAGGAGAAAAAGCTGTTCTTTAACCGCTTAAGGACCGCCTAACCTAACGCCGATAAACGTCGGCAGAATGGCACGGCTGGGCATTAGCACATACAGGTACATCCCCTTTAAGATGCCCAGCCGTGGGTCGCACACGCGCCACCGGCAGCACGCTCGCGACCCGGTCCGAAGCTCCGTGACCGCGCCCACGGACCCGATCGCCGCCGGTGTCCTGCGATCGGGTCACAGAGCTGAAGAACGGGGAAAGGTAAGTGTAAACAAACCTTTCCCCCGTTCTTCCTAGTGAGAGTGTCACTGATCGTCTGTTCCCTGTCATAGGGACCGACGATCAGTGACGTCACACGCCAAGCCACGCCCCCACACAGTAAGAATCACTCATAAGGTCACACTTAACCCCTTCAGCGCCCCCTACAGGTTAACCCTTTCACTGCCAGTGTCATTTTCGCAGTAATCAGTGCATTTTTATAGCACTGATCGCTGTAAAAATGGGAATGGTCCCAAAATGGTGTCAAAAGTGTCCGATGTGTCCGCCATAATGTCACAGTCACAATAAAAATCGCTGATCGCTGCCATTACTAGTAAAAAAAAAAATATTAATAAAAATGCCATAAAACTATCCCCTATTTTGTAGACGCTATAACTTTTGCACAAAAACCAATCAATAAACGCTTATTGCGATTTTTTTTACCAAAAATATGTAGAAGAATACGTATTGGCCTAAACTGAGGGAAAAATATGTTTTTTTATATATTTTTGGGGGATATTTATACTAGCAAAAAGTAAAAAATATTGCATTTTTTTTCAAAATTGTCACTCTATTTTTGTTTATAGCGCAAAAAATTAAAACCGCAGAGGTGATCAAATACCACCAAAAGAACGTTCTATTTGTGGGAAAAAAAGGACGTCAATTTTGTTTGGGAGCCACGTCGCACGACTGCGCAATTGTCTGTTAAAACAACGCAGTGCCGAATCGGGCCTGGTCCTTTAGCAACAAAATGGTCCGGGGCTTAAGTGGTTAAGAAATATAAGGCCCAAAGGCTCAACATCAGCATTCCAAAACTGCAAAGAGCACAATAGGAAATACAAGAGCACAATCAGGTCAGCAAAAATAGCTTATGAGCAACACATTGCTGAGAAGAGTAAAAAAGAATCCCAATTTTTTTTTAAATATATTAACTGCTTCCCCTACATCCTTGGGTGATACCAGGACCATGGCTGCAGCTGCAGCCATGATCCTAATTTCATTTTTTTTCAGGCGGCGATGGGCATACCTGTAGAAGTAATCCGAGCAGCTCTGCAGCCGCCTGATCACTTCTGCAGGACACGGAAGGGGACCCTGTATGGAAAGTGGTTGTGACATAAACACACACTGTCGTGGAAGAATTCCCTTGGGCTTTGTACGCAAATCCACACCGCTCCTAAATGTGGACTTCCAGCGTCTAAATGCACACAAAGCACAAAACAATTCCTTTGTGCTTAAAAGCACGTTTGTATCAAGCTCTTTGGTACAAGGAATTTGAAGTACTTCAATGGCACCAGGTAGAATCAGAAACGATGCTGCTTCAAGCTGGAGTCTCAAGCGTCTGGGCAGAGGTCAGCCACTCGGATTCTTTTATTCATTGGAAACAAAAGGATAACAAAACAGGAAGTGATGGCCCCAACAGCCAATCACTTCCCTTAATACAAAATGACATCACAGGAAATGACAAACAGTAAAGGGGAGGGCACTCACAGGAGGGAAAGGGGAGGAAGTGCACACCCCCCATCTTAATCAGCATGGAGCCCACACAATACTGTTCAAAGTAAACAGTATCTAGTGAGATCATTCTACTTGTTCTTATAGTTTTGGGACAATCTGCGGGGACATTGCTACTGCTGTTGTCAATATACGGTACAAGTACACCGACAAGGCAGATATCAATGTCCTCTTATAAATACAGATATGTATCCATAAAGCGGATAACGAAGTCCACAAGAGAGAATTAATAGGTTTCTCTCATTATGCGGACTTCGCTTCTCTAGAGTGTATAGCCATTGGAAAGCATGCAGTCCAGCGCATTGCGCTTGATATCTACAAACCAACAAACGCCCACACACGCAGAGAACACGTTTCAATCCCATAAGAAGGTTTTCATACTGACCGTTTTTACCGCTGGTCTCGATTCAATCCAAGTGCGCTCTGCTAGAGCGCTCCTCGATTAAACATCAGACACAGGGAGACAGATGACAATCTATAAAACGCACATCCTAGAATAAAATGTCCACATAAATCTTATATAATAAAATTTCCACAACAACACACACTGACATTTAAATGGATGCACTGGTGTATTTATTCAACCGTATCAACGATGTAATTATGAGTGATGAGGGTGCCAACATTGCCACCTATAGAGCGAATTTCATCCGGTTCCTGATGAACTGGCTGAAACTTGCACTGTGCAAATGAAAAATAGACCTATCTTCTGCCTGACCTCAGTGATGATAAGCTAGCTAAATGGGCCAATCACCCTGTAGTCAGGCAGGCATGTCTTGAAACTTAATGTTAACTGGAGGGTAATTTATCTTTTATTTTAAAGGCAGTGAGCTTTATCAGATCTCTTTGGACTTACATACCACTATATGGTGGTATGATACCGATTATTTACAGTTAGTCCAAAAGCTCTGAGGAAGAGGTAGAGCCTAGAAAAATGTTAGTGATGGTGTCTGTTAATTGAGGCATGGAGGATGCTATACAGCAAATTCAGGTGTTCTGTCCTTACAGTGTTGGTTGTTGTGTTCATTCAGGCTGTCAGCACTTTTCCTCCCTGAATGTTGGCTTTTATCCAGCGAGTGAGTCAAGTCTATATACACTGAACCATGCTATGACTCTTGCTCTGTGATGACAATTCAATTTTTGTGTGCAATTGTTTGTTTTTTATTATTGTCAATGAATTGTTTTATGTGCACTATTCAGTATTCTTTGCTTGTTTCTTTGTTTTGTAGTCTTATTTTTATTATGAAAGTGGATTCTACAGATAATGTTTTTGTTTTTGGCGAATAGGATTCTTAGGCCCTAATGTGAAGCGTACCCGATCCATTTTAATTGTTTTGCCTAAGGGGTGTTCAAGTTGCTGCTCAGTGAAAGCACTGATGATACCTTGAAATTCCACAGGTCTTACTTTATTTAGCATAACTGTTTGCATTTCATATATTATTTGAGCTCCCTAACTTTTATTATCTGCTCTCCTGTGAATAGAACACATTTGAAAGGTGGTTAAAGGGTTGACTCAAAAAATTGCCTATGCAGATATTACGTTTCACCTTCATCATCACAGGAGCGGGCTCTCAATCTCTGAGCTCAGAGCTACTGCGTTAGTTAGGCAGGGGTCAAGTCCTGGGGAAAAAAGTGTGGGAACTCCCACTCAAGATCGACTCTTCCACCAAATAAAAAAAAAAACCTACACTGACAGTAGTGACCTATATACACTGACACACCTACACTGACGGTAGTGACCTAAATACACTTACACACCTACACTGACGAGAGTGACCTATATACACTGACACACCTACACTGACGGTAGTGACCTATATACACTTACACACCTACACTGACGGTAGTGACCTATATACACTGACACACCTATACTGCCGGTAGTGACCCATATACACTGACCTACCTGACCTACACTGACGGTAGTGACCTATATTCACTGACACACCTACGCTGAAGGTAGTGACCCATATACACTGACCTACCTGACCTACACTGACCTACCTACACTGACCTATATACACTGACAGTTACATGCACATTACACTGTCTGACCTACCTTAGCTCAGCGGTGTCACAGCAGGCACTACTGCAGTCAGTCATTCCGTCAGAGGAGGAGCCTGGAGGGGAGGAGAGCCGAGGAGTCTGGAGGAGAGCCTGAGAGGAGAGAAGAGCCGCCCGCCTGCCCGAGCGACAAGTGGGGATGTGGCGTGGGGGCCGATTTGTAATTCCCGCCTTCTGGAGTCTGCAGCGCCTATGATGGGCGTCTCACGTCCCGCGGTCGCGGCATTGGACCAGTGGGACGTCCATCATAGGCGTTGCGCAGGCTCCAGAAGGCGGGACCTGCTGTTATGGCACTCGGCGAGTCGGCAGGACTCGGCCACATTCAGCGGCGCTCGGGATCAGATCGGTCCCAGCACTCGCCACTCGGGGGCTGCAAAGGGAACGGCGTTCCTGCTGTGAAAAAAGTGCAGGGACGCCGTTCCCACGCGTTCCCGCAGGACTCGAGCCCTGGCGTTAGGGGAAAGAAAGTGCATGCGAGGGGTTTAAATGAGAGGGAGGGCTCACCTATATCTTTATTGGGTGGATGTTCCAAGTCAGAGGCTTACTAAATAGGGAAGATGAAGGATAAGCTTGATAGCTAGGAAGCTAACAACCTGTAAACAAAATAGCAGTGACAGTGCTGATATTTCTATGACGAGAAACTTAATTTAACCATGTAACTCTACAATAATGCTGGCAACAGTTAATTTCGATTTCATTTATTGTAAATCTATTAATCCAATTCAGTGTTGTTTTGAGTTTATTTTGCTAGAACCTTTCTGCAAAGTCACTATTTATATTTCACATGTGTTTATTCAATATTACAACTTAATATTTAGGACAGAGGAGGACATAGTACACTTAAAAAATTTCTGGGCTGGATCATTCCATCTTGCTTTTCCCTAAAACAAAAACAAAAAATCTTATTAGAATGACTTTACGCATTGGCTCCATTAATTCCAAAACAATTTTATTTTCTATACTTCCATCCATTGTCTCAAGTCCCCCTTTTGTTTCATATACTATATATTGTATACACTGTATCAACAGCAAAAGGAGTACATATGAGGTACATTTGAATCCAACACATTGCAGTGCAAATACCATTAAAAAATTCATACTGTACTAAACAGTTTATAATTTAACGAGCGTTAATATATTCCACTATTAAATAAATATAATAATATAGTTTCAATTTAGATGCTACATTAGTGATTAATATAAATCAGGGGTGCCCAACCTTTTGAAGAGCGAGGGACTGGGTAACCACTTAAGCGACTGGGTTATGCAGAAGGGACACGGACACAGCCTGCACCACTCTATGGGCCATCCTATCCGATCTGTTCAGATGGAAGGGGACGGATCCCCTTCTGTTTTTTCTAGCGGATCAGATTGGAGGTAGGCGGTGTAAATGGACACAAGGGGGGTGATTTACTAGGTTCATAGGTTCATACCTTAATTGTTGTGTCGGATAAATCCCTAATTGGGCGCATGAACCGGCGGTGCACTGTGATAGTAAATAAAAATGTCAGCGGCGCTTGTATCTCTATTCAAAATGAATGGTTCCCTATTGGAGCCCATTAATTTGAATAGAGGTCGCCCGGGAAGTCGGATCAAGACGATCCAACTTGCGGGGCGACTCGTGTGCCGGTTGACACAGGGGCAGTGCGACTTTGTGAGGCAACTTGGACACGACTTGAGCATGAAGCAGACGCTCAAGTCGTGTCCTGGAGGCGACTTGAAGTACCTGCCCGAGAATGTTCTTGGCGACAAGGTACTGCAAGCCTCGTGTTCGCTGTCCCCTGTGTTTGGTATGAATCATGAAGGGGAACTTCACGCCAAATTTTAAATAAAAAACCGGAATGGGTTCCCCTCCAGGAGCATACCAAGCCCTTAGGCCTGGTATGAATTTTAAGGGGAAACCCCCCTAAGCCTAAAAAAACGGTGTGGGGGTCCCCCCAAAATCCATACCAGACCCTTATCCGAGCATGCAGCCCGGCAGGTCAGGAAAGGTGGGCGAGCGTGCTTTGGGGCACGCCCCCGTATGACATCACTGTCCCGGGGAATGATGGGACTGTGACGTGGGCGGGGTCACTGGGTGGCATCACCCGGTGACCACGCCCCATGCCAATATAAGTCGTTGCGCTCCACACACACAGCATTGTAGCGGCAGACAGTGACGAGGCAACATCGGGCGGAGAGAAGAGGGAAGAAGACGACGATGAAGACCGGGACCCCGCTAGCAAAAGAGTTGGAAAAAGATAGCGGGGCGCCCGGCAGAAGGCAGAAAGAACCGGAGATCGTGGAGAAGGCACCGGAGAGCGGGAGAAGAACCAGAGAGCGCGGAGATGACACCAGAGACCAGAAGAAGAGACCCCCGAAGTCGGAAGAAGACCCCCGAATTTGGAAGAAGACCCCCGAAGTCGGAAGAAGGCCCCGGAGCTGCCTAATAAATTGCTTTAAAAACCTGTGTTGTGTTTTTATATTGACTTTTTTTGCCACCAGGTGAATGGGTAGGGGTACGATGTACCCCATACTCACTCACATAGGGTGGGGGGCCGGCATCTGGGGGTCCCCTTATTAAAGGGGGCTCCCGCATTCCGATAAGCCCCCCCCGCCCGCAGACCCCGACAACCAACGGCCAGGGTTGTCGGGAAGAGGCCCTTGTCCCCATCAACATGGGGGCAGGGTGCTTTGGGGCTGGGGGGCCCCTGCCCCAAAGCACCCAACCCCCCATGTTGAGGGCATGCAGCCTGGTATGGTTCAGGAGGGGGGAAGGCTCGCCCCCCTTTTCCTGACCTGCCGGGCTGCATGCTCGGATAAGGGTCTGGTATGGATTTTGGGGGGACCCCCACGCCATTTTTTTTGCATTTTGGTGTGAGGGGGGGGGGGTCCCCTCTGAATCCATACTAGACTCAAGGGCCTGGTATGGACCTGGGGGGGACCCCACGCTGTTTTTTTCTCGATTTTTTTTATAGCCGGCAGGTTAAAAAAAATAAAAAATGCCGCAAAATCGCGGTACTTGCATTTTGGATGCGGGTCCATTGAATTCTATTACATGCAAAATGCTCTTTTTTGCTGGGAAAAAATAGTCCCCGACCCTTTCCATGTAAACATGTTCCATAGGAACCCATGTTAAAAAATTTCCCTGCATTTATGCAAAATGCACCAAAAAACGCATTAGTGGGAATCGAGCCTTACACACCGTTTTTTAAAACGTCCGTCCGTGGACATGAGGCCTAAGAAAAAAGAGGGGGGAAAAAAGCACTGGACTGCATCAAAAACATGCATGCACAAAAGCACCTGGAATGCATCCGGACTGCGTTTCCAAGGTGTGAACTGCGTTTTTCAGAAAGACAAAAAATGCCTTCAGACGCCAAAGATTTCCACGTTTCAGACGCCGTACCGGCGTTTAGCCGCATTTTCGTTTAGAAGCATTTTTAAGGGTGACCTTTTTTTTTTCATCGAAAAACTAAAAAATTATGGCAAATGATGAAAAACCATTAAAAATTTATACAAAAAAAATGTAATTGCTTCCATTGCATTGTGGACAATCCACAACTTGGGGCAGGTGACGTGGCCAGGTGACATGGCAAGTGGACAATCCATTACTTGTGCCAGGTGACGTGGCAAGTGGACAATCCACAACTTGTGGCAGGTGACGTGGCAAGTGGACAATCCACAACTTGTGGCAAGTGATGTGGCAAGTGACACGCTAAATACAAGTACACTGCTGCTATCTCTGCTCCTTATGATGTTAACTAACTAAACGCTTATAGTCGCAAATGCGGTAAAACGCGGCATACAAACGCAACAAAATGCGTGTTTAGAAACACCGCTTTTAACCTTAGTTCTGAGACTTTGCACCAGCGTCCCGTGTACATGGGGCTCCATAACGGCTATGCCATTTACAGCCCAAAAACGCCATGGTGGCCATGAGGCCATAGGCTAACATGGAGAGGCGTTTTTAACCACTTCCATACTGGGCACTTATACACCTTCCTGCCCAGACCAATTTTCAGCTTTCTGCGCTGTTGCACTTTGAATGACAATTGCGCGGTCATACAACACTGTACCCAAACTAAATTTTTATCATTTTTTCCCCACAAATAAAGCTTTCTTTTGGTGGTATTTGATCACCTCTGGGATTTTTATTTTCTGCTAAAAAAAATTAAAAAAGACCGAAATTTTTATTTTTTTTTATTTTTTTTGTTTCAGTTACAAAACTTTTTAAATAAGTAAGTTTTCTCCTTCACTGATGGGGCTGCACTGACGGGCACCGATGAGGTGGCACCAATGAGGTGGCACTGATGAGGTGGCATTGATGGGCACTGATGATGGGTACTAATATGCGGCACTGATAGGTGGCACGGATAGGCGGCACGGATGGGCATGGATAGGCGGCACAGATGGGCATGGATAGGCGGCACGGATAGGCGGCACGGATGGGCACTGATAGGCGGCACGGATGGGCAATGATAGGCGGCATGAATGGGCACTGATAGGCGGCACGAATGGGCATGGATGGGCACTGATAGGTGGCACGGATGGGCATGGATGGGCACTGATAGGTGGCACAGGTGGGCACTGATTGGCATCCATTACAGTACATCAGTGCTGCCTATCAGTGCCAAACAACAATGCCTGCCAATCAGTGATGCCCATTGTGGGCACTGATTGGCATCCATTGTGGGCACTGATCGGCATCCATTAGGGGTCACTAACTGGCATCCCTGGTGGTCTAGGGTGGCATACCTGGTGCTGGCATCCCTGGTGGTCCAGTGGCATCCCTGGTGGTCCAGTGTGGGCATCCTAGGGGGGGCTGTGCTGATAATCGATCAGCACAAACCCCCCCTGTCAGAGGAGCAGCCGATCGGCTCTCCTCTACTCACGTCTGACAGACGCGAGTAAGGAAAAGCCGATGACTGGACACGGCTGATCACGTGGTAAAGAGTCTCCGTCGGTGTTGCGGGGTGTCAGACTGACATCCCGCAGCAACGATTGCCGCGATGCGCACCCCCGGGGGCGCGCAGCGGCTCAAAATCCTGAGGACGTCATATGACGTCCAGTCAGGATTTTGAAACCACTTTGCCGCCGTCAATCCGCTATAGGGCAGGCGGCAAGTGGTTAAGCTGCAAAAAACGCTCAAACAAGCGGCTGGAAAAACGTCCTTGTAGCCTTATATTAATCACTTGCTTGCTGGCCACTTAAACCCCCTTCCTGCCCAGACCAATTTTCAACTTTCAGCGCTGATGCACTTTGAATGACAATTGCGCACTCACACAACACTGTAACCCAATGAAAATGTTATAATTTTTTGCACACAAATAGAGCTTTCTTTTGGTGCTATTTGATCACCTCTGCATTTTTTTTTTTTTTTTAACTATAAATACAAAAACCGACTAAAAAAAAAAAAAAAATTGGGATATTTTAACCACTTCAGCACCGGGCCTATTCTGGCACTTCTCTCCTTCATGTAAAAATCATAATTTTATGGCTATAAAATTACTTAGAACCCCCAAACATTATATAACAGAAAATGTATTACCAAATACTTACCGTGTTTTTTTAGCAGATACCCTAGGGAATAAAATGGAGGTCATTGCAAATTTTTATCTCGCTCTGTATTCGCGCAATAAATTTTCAAACACCTTTTTTTTGGAAAAAAAACGGTTTCATGAATTAAAAAATTGCAAAAGAATTAAAGTTAGCCCAATTTTTGTGAAAGATGTTGTTATGCTGAGTAAATAGATACCTAACATGTCACGCTTTAAAATTGCGCACACCCATGGAATGACACGAAACTTCAGTACTTAAAAATCTCCATAGGCGACGCTTTTTTTTTTTTTTTTTACACGTTACCATTTTTGCAATACAGAGGAGGTCTAGTGCTAGAATTGTTGCACTCGTTCTAGCGCACGCAGCAATACCTCACATGTGTGGTTTTAACAGCGTTTACATATGTTGGCGGGACTTATGTGTGTATTCGCTTCTGAGCGCGAGCTACCGGGGACAGGGGCGTTTAAAATTGTTTTTATTATTATTATTTTTTTTTTTTACTTTTTGTTTTTTTTGATCACTTTTATTCTTATTACAAGGAATGTAAACATCCCTTGTAATAGGAATCTATTGTGACAGGTCCTCTTTATGGAGAGATGCGGGGTCAATAAGACCCCACATCTCTCCTCCAGGCTGGAAAGCATGAGATCGGTAAAAAAATTCACAGATCTCATGCTGACAGCCAAGATCACGGCTTTGTTTACATACAGGAACCCGGCGTGACATCATAACGTCGCGCCCGGGCCTCCGACGGTCAAAGATAAAGCCTGGTGACCATCTGGTCACCAGTCATCTCTATGCTTCCCATCCAGCACCGGCCAATTCGTTCTCTGGGCCTCCGATGGCACGTGAGAGCCCGGAGAAGCACCGGATGGCGGCGGGAGGGGGGGAACGTCCCCTCCCGCCACCTATAAGAACGATCAAGTGGCGAAACTGCCGCTATGATCGTTTTTATCGTGCACAGAATCGCCAGCTGAAAAGAATGATATCTGAATGATGCCTGAAACTCCAGGCATCATTCAGATGTCATCGCACAAAGTCAAGGACGTCATTTGACGGTGGGTGGTAGGGAAGTGGTTAATATTTTGTTCGAAATGTTTTCTCCTTCATTGATGTACACTGATGAGGCTGCACTGATGGGCACCGATAAGGTGGCAAGGGTGGGCACTGAGAGGTGGCATTGCTAGTTGGCACTGGTGGGCATTGAGAAGTGGCTTTGCTAGGTGGCACTGATTGGCACCAGTGGTGGGCATTGATAGGTGGCACTGGCAGGGGCTACTGATTGTCACAGAATTGCCTCTTCCTCTTCGGGCCCGATGTCCCTTGCACATAAGCTGGTGATTGCCTTTTTTTATGCTCACGCTGTCAGCACAAGGAGAAAACAAAAACCATTACCAAGCTTTTGTTTACATCACGTGATCAGCTGTCATTGGCTGACAGCTGATCACGTGGTAAGGGGCAGGGATCGGCCCCTTACTCGGATCTGTCATCACCCGAGTCTCAGTGACTCGGTGACCACAGCGCGCGCGCAAAGGGGAGGACGTCTATTGATGGACTCCCGGCAATTGAGGACCGTGCTGTGGCCGTCGATCAGCTATAGTGATTAAAGAGGGTCTAAATGAGCCATTGACACGCATCACAATCAATTTAGGAATGTGTCTTTGCAAAGATAAACTAAATGAAATCCTTTTTCTTATTTTTGCTTGGGGATAGAGTGCAGAGGGATTACAAGTCTAGACAGTTTTTGGGGATGTCTGCACCCCTGATAGGGTGAAGACAACTCCCAAATTTGGCCACTTTATCCTTCCAAATAATTCACTTCCTGTCACATAGCCACACAGGAAGTGAGGGTAAATCCCTACCAATGTCTTTCCTTGGGGACACACAGGTCAATCTAAATACTTTCCCCATTATGTACATTGCACTCCAGCATTTTGCTGGGTACACCCCAAATTATTAGGTATTTTGGACTTTGGGGTTTATTTACTAAAGGCAAATCCACTTTGCACTACAATTGCACTTGCTGGATATCCGAGGGGGACATGCACGGAAACAAAAAAAACACCATCTTTGCTTTTACATGATTGGATGTTACAATCACCAGTGCTTCCCCTCAGATTTTCAGCAACTACATTTGTACTGCAGAGTGGATTTGCCTTTACTAAACCCCAAACTACCCAATGATTTGGGGTGTACACAACAAAGTGCTAGAGTGAAATTTGCTTAATGGGGACACTAGTTAGATTGATGTGTGTGTCCCCAAGAAAAGACATTGGTAGTTGTAACGACACCCCAAATACGAAAGGGGGTTAACGCCGTTTAAGATGTTCCCTCTCCTGGACACACATTCGCTGTCGATCCTCCACAGCCAGCCGACCACTTCCCCAAGGAATTAATCCTTCTGGAAGAACGAGACGTACTCTGTATCTTCCAGGATCGAGTCTCTTTATTGAAGACGATATTGTAACTTTTATACACATCTACTACTGCATTAGTTTAACATGAACAATGGCCCAGCTCCACCCACACATAACAAGGCCCAATACCCATTATTTTGACGTCTGTTAGGCTTCAAAAGACTTTACACAATAGAACATAACGACCTTCAAATACACATCTTATAATGAAAGGGTTGGTAGACAGTCCGTCTGCCGAGTACAATGCACACAGGCATAGAGTTAACTATCCCTTTCACACCAAAAGGGTCTCCAGACCCTCCTAGACTTATTTACAACACAAGCAGGCAGGTGATTAACCTGTCTGCTGCTAGTTCCACAACCTATAATTATAGGCTTAACTCCCACAAGCCACAATAGACAATAGAATGCAAATCACCTTAACTCCTCACAGCAATGATTACACAACCCCCCCCCCCCCCCTCACAGTACACATCCAATCTAGATACAATGTATGTGCAGCATTGAATATGGCTATCATAGACCATATTGGGGTTTTCATTCACCCTGTGCCCCTACTAGAGACACAGGGTGGTTGACACATAAGAGGCATTGGGGGAGCTGAAGCAAGGGTATCTCATACTTTCTAAGCGATTCTGAGTTCCCCGGGCCTTCCCGTTACATCTCTCCCCTTTCGGCAGGAGACTAACAGAGGAGGGGACTCCAGACGGGTTGACTCCGAAGTTAGTCCATAGGTCCCTTCTTCTAATGCCGGTATCCACACAGTACCCCAAATAAATTGCTCCAAACAGAGTATTACCTACCCAGCCAACCTCTGCCTCTCTTAGAGAACATACCCGCTGCTGGGGAGAGGCCTGGACTGGCCCTTCTCCCTGGAGTCCTTTCAGCCGCTGGAGAGAAGACTGGGCTCAGTCCGTCATGCTTTTGGGGATCTGGGCCGACTGCCCAGCATCCCTGGGGTATACAAGTGGAGACTGAAGTCCCATCCACTTGTGGTAGGTGAAAATCCCCCAGTGCTTGCAAAGCAAGGCTGACATCCTCCTGTTTCAGTGTCACACCATTTTCTGGGGTTGTGTCAGTGAGGACTGAAGTCCCATCCAATACCACAGGAACTCCCTCTTCTGTTAGTTGAGAGCAGAGGCCCGTGGCACTCTGCTCTGTTGCCAGCTCTTCTGCTGGGTTGCTGTGAGTGGAGACCGCAGTCCCATCCACCGATATCAGCTCACGTTGCCATTGTGTGCAGAGGCCAGTAGCCTTCTGCCCTGCTGCCAGTGATTCAGCGGGGGGTAAAAGCTTTACTATCGCAGCTTGTTGCTGGAGAGAGGGGCCAACTGCCCCGGCTCCCTGAAACTCCACAGTTGTTACCGGTGCTGGGCAGAGGTTGCTAGCACTCTGTCCTGTTGCCAGCACTTCTGCTGGGGACTCCACAACATCTGCTCTGGCTACCTGTTGGGGAGGGAAAATGGCTGCTTCTCCTCCCTGCATCTCTGAAATCCACTGGGAAGGGGGAACATCACCTTCTCACCTCGGGCCTCCAAAACTGCCACGGGTGTAGAGCAGGGGTCTGCAGTACCCTGTCCTGCTGCCAGTACTTGAGCAGGCGATGCATAATCCATAACATCCTCTGAACAGTCCATTAAGTCCATACCTTCTGTAATCTGTGGCCGGGGAGATGAGCCAACTGCCCTAGCTCCCTGGAACTCCACATCATCCACTTCGGCTTTAGGGATGGCAATCTCCAGATTTTCCACTGCTGATTCTTCAGCCAGGATTTCAGAGTAGTCAACTGGTATTTCCTGATAGTCCCAGGCAAAGGTAGCACCACCCTGCTGCTGAGCAGATTCTAGCAGCTGTCTGTAGGCGATCTCCAGCTCCCATTCCTGAACAGCCAGAAATTCCAAATCTTCCTCTGCCCAGTGCCCTTCCGAGACATTCAGTTTTCGCTCTCTGTGCTCCATTATTTCCTCCAAACGCCACTCCCGATCACTCCCAAAGTCTGGGTCACGGGACAGCCCCCAATACAACAATCCCAGGCCATCATAGTCAAAGCCTTCCGTGGGGCTGTCATCCGCTGACCATGGGCACTCTTGGGCTACATACCACCGGAGGGCTCTGTAGCTCTCGTCCAACCACATCTCTGCCCAGATCAGCCTGCTTAACTCAGCTGTCCACTCCTGCTTTGGTTGTTCCCCCAATAACGGCATTCGTACTTCATACTGCAACCAGTACCTTACATGATGGATGGAGGGGAGAGTCTTTCCCTGGTGTTGCTGCTCGAGAGCTAGCGCTTTCTTCCAGAGTTCGCAGCGGATCGAATCCGACCATCTCAGCAGGACCTCCTCTGATACTGGTCCTCTATGCTGTATCTGCATCTCTCGCAACCTCCTTCCGAATTCCTCTTCCATGGCGGCTGGTTCTTTAGGCGTTGTCTCCGATTGCCATATTTCCGCCATTCTCCGCTCATGTTGCCGCTCTAGTTCTCTCTTTTGTCGCTCTCGTTCTCTCTCTTGTCGGGCATCCTGCAGCTGGATGCCTTTAATGGCTTCCTGTATGGCGGCCTCTGATGGGTTAGCACCATATAATGCCAACCACTGTTGAACTCGTTGCTGAAACAAGTCTTCAACTGACCGGGGTCCTGCATCACCATCCTTCTGATCCATCTCTGCTAGCTACCTGATCAAGGTGACTTTGTTCTTTCTCCCACCGGTCCCTCCACGGCTCTCAAGTAAGTCTTTCAGCGTGGCTCTCCTGCAGGCTGCATAGCTGGTCATTCACTGTGGTGGTTTGAAGTGTCCCAGGAACTGGAGGGAAAAATCCCGCTGCTGCCAACCAATGTAACGGCACCCCAAATACGAAAGGGGGTTAACGCCGTTTAAGATGTTCCCTCTCCTGGACACACATTCGCCGTCGATCCTCCACAGCCAGCCGACCACTTCCCCTAGGAATTAATCCTTCTGGAAGAATGAGACGTACTCTGTATCTTCCAGGATCGAGTCCCTTTATTGAAGAAGATATTGTAACTTTTATACACATCTACTACTGCATTAGTTTAACATGAACAATGGCCCAGCTCCATCCACACATAACAAGGCCCAATACCCATTATTTTGACGTCTGTTAGGCTTCAAAAGACTTTACACAATAGAACGTAACGACCTTCAATACACATCTTATAATGAAAGGGTTGGTAGACGGTCCGTCTGCCGAGTACAATGCACACAGGCATAGAGTTAACTATCCCTTTCACACCAAAAGGGTCTCCAGACCCTCCTAGACTCATTTACAAAACAAGCAGGCAGGGGATTAACCTGTCTGCTGCTAGTTCCTCAACCTATAATTATAGGCTTAATTCCCACAAGCCACAATAGACAATAGAATGCAAATCACCTTAACTCCTCACAGCAATGATTACACAACCCCCCACAGTACACATCCAATCTAGATACAATGTATGTGCAGCATTGAATATGGCTATCATAGACCATATTGGGGTTTTCATTCACCCTGTGCCCCTAATAGAGACACAGGGTGGTTGACACATAAGAGGCATTGGGGGAGCTGAAGCAAGGGTATCTCATACTTTCTAAGCGATTCTGAGTTCCCCGGGCCTTCCCGTTACAGTAGTGTTTTACCTTCACTTCCTGTTTAGCTGTGTGATAGGAAGTGAAGCCAATTTTACTAAAAGGGACACAAAGCCCAACCTAAAAAAACAAAATACAAGCAGAGGTTCTAACACTTACTTGGTTTCCCTCAAAATGCCCACAATTAGAATCGTATTGCCTTGAGCTATTTTTAAGTGCAGTGCTCTAAATCAGTGCTTCTCAAGTACCCCCAACAGGCCATGTTTGCAGGTTTTCCTTCATCTTGCACATGTGCTTTAAATCACAGTCAATGGTTTGGTATTTTGGACAGCAATTCTCGATAAGTTAAATTCACAAAACATGTCCTGTTGGGGGTACTTGAGGACTGAGGCTGAGAACCACTGCAGTAAAAAGGAAAATTGAATACTTACCGCTCTGTATTTTTTATTTCCTGGTGACTATCCATGGCAGCACACAATACATGCATATGCTACCATGAAGGCACCAGGGTAGACATTTCACACCTGTTTTGTTTTGACATGCCAATAAGCAGAGTTAAGCTACAGCTGTCACATTTGTTGCATAGAAAACAAAAAAAACAAACATCAAACTTTGCATCAAATTTTATTGTTCAACAAAACAGGACTTGGGAAAAAAAACAAAGGGAAGCAAAAAAATAAATAAATAAAAAAGACATGAAAGTAAATTTGAAACATTAGTCACATCTTGAGAAAGATTTAGAAAAATAATGCATAATGTTTTGCAAAGACATAACAAATAAAATGCATGTGTTACAAACTCGATAAGGACACCAAAATGTACATTTTGCTGGCCGGCGCCACACACACAATCTTGCCTCTTTTCGGGGGAAGGGAGAGAAGCTTTATATAACATAGGTTTGTGTGCTAATGAGGCAATTGAAAACACATGCACAGTCCATGAAACACCCAAAATGCAAGTTCACCTAATGTAGAGACTGAACTTCAAAGTGGGTACACCTGTTAGGATGTCCTTCATTTACTAACCCACAAAACACACTAGGCAAACAAAAAGCCTAAGAGCCGGTTCACACAGGGGCGACACGACTTGTGCACGACTTATCAAGGCGACTTTTGCGCGACTTCGGCGAGACTTCGGCGCGACTTCAAACGACTTACAACGCGATTTCAAGTCGCCTGATGGCCATGCGAGTTTGCCTGTGGCCAACCAGAGCTAATCAGCTCTGGTGACATCATTCTCTTTCCTGTTCTCTTCCTGCTTCCCTGTTCTGTGTCTGTGTCCTGTGAACACAATGTCCTCCTTGCATTATTTAATGACAGCTGTGGTAACAGCTGGTGTGGCTGTATTAATGGAAGAGGAAGAAGAGAGGAAGCGAAGGATGAGGATGATGACATTGACATTGTTTCCCATTCTTCAATGCTCTGTTGGCAGATCTGAAGCCAAGCTTGATCCCTCTTAAATTGATCCTTGTAGTTAGGATCTTCCTTATTGTATATGCAAGGTCTCTGCCTCACAAGTCTGATGAGAGACTCGTTATCAACAGGCTCCCTGTGCTGTATCTCTCTGTTGCGTCTGGATGACATTTTGGTACACTCTCCTCAACTCTTCTTCTCAAATTTCCCATAACCAGGAAGTACAATAAAGTTATCAGATAACCTGGTAGTTCTCTGTGTGTGGGAAGGAGGGGGGCTGCCTGCGGGCAGTGTGAATTTTGTTCTTCTTCCTGTGAAGTCGCTTACATGTAGACCATGATACGACTTGTAGGCGACTTGCATTGAAATCTATGGGTACAAATCGCCTACAAGTCGCCTTGAAGTAGTACAGGAACCTTTTCTGAAGTCGCTCCGACTTCATACGCGTTCATTAAGACGGCTCTCATTAACATAGCTGGGATTTCAGATGTCAAGCGACTTAGGGCGATTTGCGGTCTGACAAGTCGCCCCCCAAATAGCGGTAGTGTGAACCGGCTCTAACATGGGCAAAAGTTATACAACAAGTACCATTGCAGTCTATGAGAACTGACTTGTTAATTTTACTAGTCCCCACTTGGCTGGCTTTTCTTCTAGTTATTGGCCTTAAAATTGGGGCCCAGGTCCCACCCTAAGGAACATATATCAATGTCACCATTTTGGACAACACCAAAAACAAAACAAGGAGAATTGCCTTTAAATATGCCAAATTGCTTAAGGGCCATTTCACACCACATGCAGTGCATTCCGTTTTTTATGCATCAAAAATGCATGGAAAGTTGGTTATATGGTTCTAAATGGCAGTGTTTGTTCCAGTGCGTTCCAGTTCCACAAAAAAAGTAGAACATGCTGCATTTTACCTGCACTGGACTGTACTGGAACGCTGCAAAACGAATCAAAAACGCACTGGAACGCACCGGAACACACCTAAATGCACCAAAAATGCACTGGAACACACTTGTCCTTATCTATGGTTAATAAAAAAAGAGGGGTGAAAAAAAAGCACTGGACTGCATCAAAAACATACCAAAAATGCACCATTTTTGATGCGTTTTTGGTGCGTTTTTGATGCAGTCCAGTGCTTTTTCCCCCCTCTTTTCACTTAGGACAGGTGTGTTGCAGTGCGTCTTTGGTGTATTTAGGTGCATTCCAGTGCGTTCCGGTGCGTTTTTGGGACGTTCCGTAGCGTTTTTGATGTGTTTTACTGTGGTCCAGTACAGTTCTGTACATAAAAAATGCAGCATGACTAATTTTTTTTTCCTTTCTGAAACGCACTGGAACGGACTGCAGTGGTGTGAACTGTATGCCTGTAAAGTAGCGCATGTTTTCCATGTTTATAACAGTTCGAGAGCAAAAATAGGATTTTTTACTCACCGTAAAATCCTTTTCTCTGAGGCCTCGTACACACGACCGATTTTCTCGTCGTAAAAAACACGTCGTTTTTTTCAACGAGATTCTTGTTAAGCTTGTCGATTTTCTCGTCAAGCTTTCTATGCGTACACACTGTCATTTCCCAATTTCCTCGTTGTTCTCCGCGCTCACGTCCAGTACGTACGACGGCACTATAAAGGGGAAGATCTTTTTTCTTGGCGCCACCCCTTGGGCTGCTTTTGCTGATCTCGTGTTACCGCGTGTGAAGTAAAAGTTTGGGAAGAGACGATTCGCGCTTTTCAGTCTTCGTACTTTTCAGATCGTTTTCTGCCGTTCAGTTTGTGCTTGTGGGTTCGTATCTTGACTTTCAGGGCGTCTAGGCAGGTCGTATCTGTTTTACAGTGCGTTCTTGCCTGTTCGTTTCTGATTTTCAGTTTGTTATTCATAGGCCTTGCTGTTCTAAAGTGCGTTCTGTTCTGTACGTTCTGATTAGACGACCGTTTCCTAGCCATGTCGCCTGGACGTTCTCGTCGTCGAGTTCGTGCTGTGCGTGCGCTTGGTGTTGGTCTGCTTGTTTTGGACCAAGACCAGTCCATGAATGGTGTGAGGAGGAGTTCATGGACCAAGAATTGGTTGCTCCAGCGGGACCAATTCTGCCACATGCCTCTGCTGCGGGAGATCGTCGAGAATAATCCTGAGGACTACAGGAATTTTCTGAGGATGTCTGACCCCGTTTTTCAGGAACTGTTGGCTTTGGTGTCCCCCTATATTACCAGGAAGGACACCGTTATGCGGGAAGCCATCAGTGCTGAGCAGAGGCTCATCGCCACGTTGCGTTACCTGGCGACAGGGAGAAGTCTTCAGGACTTGAAGTTCACCACAGGCATCTCCCCCCAGGCTCTGGGCCTCATAATCCCAGACACCTGTTCTGCCATCATCCAAGTCCTGCAGGAGGACTATATTAGGGTAAGTTTGCTCCCTTAACATCACATTTTAGGTATTACATGTCTGCTAATGTATTGTATTTCTTTCATCCTTCCCTAATTACCATGATTGTAATATGCTGAGAATGTCCCCTTTGTCCCCATGCATGTTGGAAGCTTTAGATTGCCCCTTTTTTCTCCTCCCTAAATATTTCCCTTCACTTACTTTTCCAGCAGGGGCGCCTGTTGCTCCAAATGTTGGGGGGTTCAAACCCCAATTTAGGAAATAAACTTCTTCCTTTTTTGCTCTGTTGCCTAATAAACGCCCCCAGTTGTCCCCTCCAATGCAGCCATTTTGTTCCCTCAAATGCAGCCATTTAGTCCCCTCTAATGCATCCAGTTTCCCCCCAGCCCTGCACTTACCTTCTTGTGGTCAGCGCCATCCTTCTTCTGTCCTTGATGTCTTCTCCTTCCCTTCATGTTGCATCAGCCAATCATGTTACCATTAAACAGACTTGGTGAACATGATTGGCAGAGCAGCCTGTCAGTGTTTACCCAAGGAATGCCCCCCTCCCTGCGTCCCCGATTTTTCTTTTAGGATGGCAATTACATCCCTCAGGTTGTAATTTGCAAGACTATTTTACTACCTGTTTCTGCTATGCAATTTTAACCCCCTAAATGCCGCAATGATTCATATGTCGGTCGCTTTACAAGAGGCCATCCACCTGAATAGTGTGCGGCATAGACAATACATAGGTTCATGCAACGCATGAACCTATGTATTGTTCTGAGTGATGGGCACAGGAGAGAGGGGGCAGTGCTCCAGTGCCCACTTTGGACGCACCGCCACTGCAATGCTATCCTGTGGCCAAACACATCTCCCCCCCCCCCAAAATAATTTAGTAATGGCCCATCAGAGGGGGTGATGAATATGATAAATGAGCCTTCCATTATCCTTTTTTTACACACCTTAATAAACGTATAATTAGATTGATGTTGGTCTCTAATTTTTTGGGATAGAATTTCCTTGTAATGTATGACTTTGTTTTGCTAATATTATTTCATCTTGTTTCACTCCACAGCTTCCTTCCACGCCACAGGAATGGCAGACTGTGGCATCGGAGTTTGCCACGCGGTGGGACTTCCCCAACTGCGGTGGTGCCATAGACGGGAAGCATGTCCGCATCGTGCCGCCACCCAGTTCTGGGTCCTACTACTACAACTACAAGGGGTTTCATAGCATTGTGCTGATGGCGGTGGTGTCAGCACGGTATGAATTCCTCTATGTTGATGTAGGGAAGAATGGCCGGATGTCCGATGGGGGATCCTTCATCCAGACGGAGTTTGCCCTCCGTCTCCAGAGTGACGACCTTGCATTGCCACCGGATGCAGGGAATATTGAAGGACTCCCCTTTGTTTTCTTGGCTGATGAAGCCTTCGGACTCGGACGGCATCTTATGAGGCCATTTCCACAGAGGACCCTGACCCCAGAGAAGAGTGTGTTCAATTACCGGCTGGCCAGGGGCCGAAGAGTCGTTGAAAATGCCTTCGGCATAATGGCCAGCCGGTTCCGCCTTTTTATGACTTCCATCCACTTGGCGGACTACAAAATAAACTATGTAGTGTTATGCTGCTGTGTGCTACACAACTTTCTGAGCCAAAAATCAAATTCCTATATGGCCTCAGTTTTGCCAGAGGCTGGACTTTCCCCTGCAAATCCCCTTCCGGGCCTGGAATCTGCCCGTCTTGGCTTGCCCCCCCAAAATGCCCGTGTGGTTCGGGACAAATACATGGATTATATCACGGGTAGGGGGGCAATTCCTATGCCAGCCTATGTCTAAGTATCCCAATAAAAATCTTGTTTAAACCTTTAATTATTTGTTCTTTCCTGTCTCCTAGTTTGTCTTTGTGCATTTGTAGTGGCAAGTGTATTTTACTTTAGTAAATAACAACCATTTCACTATGTTACCTTACAAAAGAACCAAATAAGCTTAGAGAGTATTATAAAAAGAAGCTACACGTTCTTTGTGGTCAAATATTTTACTCTGTGCACATTCTCTTCATTTTTTTTTTTTTTTTTTTTACTTTGGGGTTGGCCTGGCCACAACCCGGCAATTTTTGGCTTATGAAAATACAAAAATATCAGTTGCATATCAAAAATTACAACATTGGATACCTCTGAGCAATCGGAGACATTCACTTACACAAACTATGTCTCTATGTGCCCGTCCTAATATGGGGTCCTGCCACCCCTTGCCCAGCCAAAAATTGAATATGCACACATTTTTTATTTTTTACATATAGGAAGTTTACAATCCTGATCCCTATTGTCAACATGTGCTATCTGCCATCAGGGGTGATCAATGGACGTGTTTTGGGGGTGCATCCCCTTCCTCAGTTCACCGACTTTTGATACGAGGAAGGGGTTGCACCCACAAAAGACGTACATGGATATCCCCTGATGGCAGATAGCACATGTTGACACACTGTGTGCATATTCAATTTTTGGCTGGTTTGTTACTCAAAAAATTTGAAAAAATTATAAAAACAAACATGTAAAAACAAATGTGTTTGGATGGCTTATTGAATTCTCCCCAAAACATCGAGAATGTCTTTAAATGTTTGTTCTATCACATGGATTCTTTGTTTAATTAGGTCCAGTTCCGTGCTACATTCCATCACTTGCTGGATGAGGCGGAGGGCACTGTCAGCAGAGAACCGTGTGCTATCCTTCACAACATTTACATCCCCTAAAAACCCAAAAAAAAAATTAATAAAAGTCTGCAGGCCTACCTCGCTTACCTTAAGCTGTGGTGTCAGATACTGACCTGTTGTGGTGACCAGATCCACAACGTCATCCACCTCTCCTTCCTGCACTTCTCCTTCCTCCACCTCAACTTCCTGCACATCTTTCGGTTGTGGGTCTTTGGGAGTTTGGTGTTGTTTGGAAGTTGTGGGGTGCATGTGCTCCCTGGAGTGTCCTCCTCCCAGTCTTCTCTCCCCTATGAGAATAAAACCAAAGGTCTATTTATCACACTGTAAATCTCCTTGTTAAACTAAAAACAGGCTAAATTGTTTGGAAGTGGGGTACAAGTGTGTGTTTGTGCGGAATTTAAAGAAGAATGCATTATTTATGACCCCAAATATGTTTAGTATTCACATTTGGATGTAATTTTTTGGACATGTAGGCACCACAAAAATTCTCTGATGCACCTGTGTGGGACACCCAAAAAAGGCGGGTCTGTTGGCCCACACTATAGTGCTCCAAAGTACAGATGTGGAAGCAGCTGCTGAGTGTCCTCTCCTTTACACTGATTAAAGTTTGCATTTCATTCTCTTTACAAACACATCATCTAGACTTAAAAATTATCCTCAATACTTGATTAAAAATGGCAGATGTCTAATTACTTTTGTGGCTCTTAAATAAGCCAAAACCGCGGTGTCGGTAACGTAACGAACGATTACTGTGCCCAACCTAGTTCAAAATATTACATTTTGGAAGGGAGTCCAATATGATAAAAAAAAAAAAAAACATGTCAGTTTCTAAAAATATTAATAGCAGAAACGTCGTCATTTTACTTACTTTTAGCGAGCATCCTCTTTATGATCCTCAACTGGTCTGGCTCCCTCAGTTTGAGGTCTGACCACCTCTTTCTGAGCTGCTCATTTGAGCGTTTCACCCCGAACTTCGCCCTCAGACGCTTCACAACTTTAGTGAGGATTTTGGCCTTCCTTCTATTTGGTTTGCTATACGGCCCATGCTTGGCATCATAATCAGCCTTGACCAAGATGTCCACCATCTCCGCCATCTCCGCCAAAGACATATTCGATGCCTTGAATCTCCTCCTTGATCGTGACGTGTCCTCGGTCCCTGGGCTTGTCTCCTCGCTAGTTGCGGAATTATCAGACACCTGCTGTAACTCCACCATATCTGTCTGCGCGCCGAAAGAGAAGGGGCGGGGAAAAGATGTAAGTTAGAACGTCATGGGCGGGCGACGTGTGCGGAGCGACGTGTTCGAATTTTGACGCATGCGTGGTGTGTATATAGCAAACACACATGTGACTATAGTACGTCCGGTGTGCGGAGAGAGGAGTTCAAGTGACGGACGTGCGAACGAAGGTATGTGATTTTGTGACTTGTAAAAATTGTTGGCCTATACTGTCTTGAGATTGTTGGAGGATATATATGGTGACTAGGATGTTAAGGAGGTTAGACTGTTTGCCTCACATTATTTAAATATAATTTATTTTACTTGCAGATACAATATGAATGTCTTTATTAGCGACAAAGAGTTCCTGGCGGAATTTATTGACCGGGTAAGGGAGCTGCCGGCTCTGTGGGAGACGAAAAACCCCATCCATAAAAAAAAAGGGGTGAGAAAAGCAGCGCTGGAGAAGCTGCTCCCATTTGTGCATACCAAGGTGCCCACAGCCACAGCAAAACAAGTGGACACTAAAATTGGGAGCTTGAGAGGTACCTACAGGACTGAACGCTCTAAGGTGCTGGCTTCTCAGAGGTCAGGAGCAGCAGCAGATGATGTTTATGTCCCGATTTTGTGGTACTACAACAGGATGTCCTTCCTGGATGACCACATTGAGACAAGGCCATCACTCTCCACTCCTCCCCCCAGACTTCCCTGCAGCCAACCTGAGCCTTCTCTGGAGCAAGAGGAGGCAGCCATCCTGGATGATCCTGATTTGTTCATCTGGAGCCAGGTATAGTATTAACTGAAAATGTATTGGGATAAAATTAATGTTTCCCAAATATGTCAGGATGAGAAACATACATTATTTTGTATTCCACAAGTGAAATCAAGATCTGTAGACATTATTCTGCACTTAATTGTGTGGTAAATAGTCAAGCTGATGTAGTGGTAAATTTAAAGCAAGGATTTATGCATTTATATTCTAATTGCTTCCATCAGGATTACAAAGTTTGATGCAAAGATTAAGCCAACATATTAAACTATGTTCCTTTTTCATACACAGGATGAAATCAGCCAGGAGGAGGGTCTGGAAACTGTCAGGCAGGAGGAGGAAGGGCCCAGTGGCAGCCAGGAGGTGGCAGGGCCCAGTGGCAGCCAGGAGGTGGCAGGGCCCAGTGGCAGCCAGGAGGTGGTAGGGCCCAGTGGCAGCCAGGAGGTGGCAGGGCCCAGTGGCAGACAGGAGGTGGCAGGGCCCAGTGGCAGACAGGAGGTGGCAGGGCAAAGGAGAAGCACCAGATCCCAGGTGCCTCCCATCCGGCTTCACAAAAGAGGCAGGAGGGACAGGACCACCAGTGAGGCAGCAATGGCCCTTATTAAAGAGGCCCATGCCACCCTCAAGGAGCCCACATCCCCTGAAGAGGCCATTGCCGGCCTAGTGGAGGCTAAGTTCAAGGTGATGAGCATGGAGCAACGCCTCCTATGCGAGCCCCTGCTCATCACCTTGCTCAACAAGGGGGTGATGGAGAAAATTACACCCAATACCGCCATATGTGAGGTGGCCCAACTGACCCAACCTCAACCTCCACCTCCACCTTCCTCTTCTGCCCCACCCCCTTCTGCTACACCTCCACCTTCTGCCCCACCCCCTTCTGCTACACCTCCACCTTCTGCCCCACCCCCTTCTGCTACACCTCCACCTTCTGCCCCACCCCCTTCTGCTACACCTCCACCTTCTGCCCCACCCCCTTCTGCTACACCTCCACCTTCTGCCCCACCCCCTTCTGCTACACCTCCACCTTCTTCTTCTGCCCCACCCCCTTCTGCTACACCTCCACATTCTTCTTCTGCCCCACCCCCTTCTGCTACACCTCCACCTTCTTCTTCTGCCCCACCCCCTTCTGCTACACCTCCACCTCCTCCTCCTGACAGGAGTACCCCTCCAGTGGGCCAGCCTCCAGCCAAACGAAGAAGGAAGGCTGCAGGAAAGGCTGCAGGAAAGGCTTCAGGAAAGGCTTCAGGAAAGGCTGCTGGGAAGGTTGCCAGGAAGAAGAGGAAGTGATGGCCTTGCTTCATTGTGGTCGGACAGAAGGCAGCCTGTTGTAGTACCACACACTTGGGACATATATCTCACCTGCTGCTGTTCCTGACCTCTGGGAGGCCAGCATCAGATTGTGTTCAGAAATGTGGGCCTTCTCAAGCTCCCAATTTTAGTGTCCACACAGGGTTGCTGTGTGCTCTGGGGTCCCTGGGATGCACAAATGGCAGCAGCTTCTCCAGCGCTGCCTTCTCTTTATTTAATTTATAAACATGAATAAATGTGTTTTTTGTTTAAGTTCATACTTGACTATGTGTATTTTTAAATAAACAAAATCAAGCTTTGGAGTAAGCAGATACATTTGACTGACAATAAAAGGCACAGATATCACCCCCCCAAAAGAATAACTAAATCTGATTAGCACAAAAACATGGTGTGAAATTTAAATAATATAGATTCCAAAATTAAATGGGAGATCGCTATCAAAACATTGAGAAATTAGAATTAACATCATTTTGAAAAATCTAACCATTTAAATTATTCCTAAAAACTTGCACGATATAATACACATAAATCTTATAAAGAGCAGCATGAAAAAGGTTAAAAATAAGGCATAACTCTGTGTGAATATCAGCAGCAAAAGAAGGTCACTCGTTTTGATTAATATAACATTCTAACGAAGATTTCAATGCAGAACATTTAAACGATGAAATATTTATGAGCGTGACGAATATGCTCTCTCCATTACGAAGGCTTGTTTTACCAGAAGATGCGCTCCCGTCTCATAGTTGCTTGTGAGCATGCGCGCTTTTGGAAGAGTCGTAAAAGCGCACACACGAACCATTTTCTCGTCACAAAACAGGCCGACGAGAAACACGACGAGGAAATCTGGAATCCTGACGAGAAAATAGAGAGCAGGTTCTCTATTTTCTCGTCGAGATTCTCGGCAAGTTTCTCGTCGTAAAACCATACACACGAACGTTTTTCTAGACAAAAAAACTCTTGCGGCACTTTTCTTGACTGTTTTGGATGAGAAAAACGGTCGTGTGTACAAGGCCTGAGTCCATGGACAGACACAGCTTCTCTATGGACAAAGTGGTATTATCCGTTAATTAGGAGTGACTAGGCAGAAAAACTTGTAAAAAGTGTTGCATCACACCTTCTACAGTACCGCCCAGGGGGCGGACCCTCTGGGTATACCCTCTCAGTCTGCATCTTCGCAGATCAGTTCATCAAAAAGCAGTACAAACTTAAAAGGAGGGGTGGGTGCTGTGTCGGTCCATGGACTCAGAGAAAAGGATTTTACGGTGAGTAAAAAATCCTATTTACTCTTTCGTCCATGGACCGACACAGCTTCTCTATTGACAAAGTGGGACGTCCCAAAGCAGTGTCAGAGAAAAAACGAGGGGTGGTAACAGCATAAAAATAAACTTCACCCCAAACACAAAACAGCACTCCTCCAACGGAGGAGTTGCAACTCTAAACAGCCGCTTGCAAAACCTTGCGGCCAAAAGAGGCATCCGAAGATGCACCTACATCAATTTTGTAGAATTTTGTGAAAGTGTGAGCGGACGACCAAGTCGCCGCTTTACATAATTGGGAAACAGACGCTTGATGTCGGAAAGCCCAAGAGGCACCTATTGCCCTGGTAGAATGCGCCGTGATAGGAAAGGGGGGCGCCTGACCCTTTAAGGCGTAAGCCTGGATTACTATCTGTCGGATCCACCTAGAGATGGTGGCCGATGAGACTGCTTGGCCCTTCTTGGGACCAGCCACCGAAACAAACAGTGAGTCTGACTTCCGGAACAGGGAAGTAGCAGATAGGTATACTCTCAAAGCTCGGACAACGTCCAAGGAATGCAACGCCGACTCCTTAGGATTCGACGGCTGAGGACACAAGGATGGAAGTACAATGTCTTCGTTGAGATGAAAAGCCGAAACGACTTTCGGAAGAAAGGAAGGCTGCGGCCGCAGCACCACCTTATCCTTGTGGAAAATCCAATAGGGAGCCTTGCAGGACAAGGCTGCCAGCTCAGAGACTCGTCTAACTGACGTAACAGCCACCAAAAAGACCACTTTCTGAGAAAGTGTCAACAGGGGAATATCTCTAATATTCTCAAACGGTGCCTTCTGAAGCACCGAGAGGACCAGGTTCAAGTCCCACGGAGGTAACGGGGGACGGACCGGAGGGGCCACATGTCGGACCCCCTGCACAAATGTACTCACGAGAGAGTGAGTCGCCAGGGGTCGCTGAAAAAAGACAGCCAGGGCAGATATCTGTCCCTTAAATCGTACTTAGGGCAAGCCCTTGGTCCACCCCATGCTGTAAAAACAGCAGGATTCTGGAAACCAAATAGGTATGCGGATGCCATTTCATTTCCTCACACATGGAGATGTAGGCCCTCCAAGTGCGGTGATAGACCTTCCTAGAGGACGGTTTTCGAGCACTTCTCATAGTAGAGATTACTGAGTCTGACAGGCCCCGGTCTCGCAGTACCTGGTTCTCAACAGCCATGCCGTTAAAGCCAATGACTGTAAAGCAGGATGGAATATGGGACCTTGCGATAGCAGGTCCTTCCGTAGTGGTAGGCGCCAGGGGACGTCTGCTACCAGATGTACTAGATCGGCGTACCAAGGACGCTGAGGCCAATCTGGAGCGATTAGGATCATTGGAATTCCCTCTGCCTCCACTCTGCGGAGCAGAAGAGGAAGAAGCCTTAAGGGAGGGAAGGCATAGATTAGCCGATACTGACCCCACGATGCTACCAACGCGTCCGTTGCGTCTGCCCATGGGTCTCTTGACCGGGCCACAAATCTCAATACCTTCCGATTGAGTCGGGAAGCCAGAAGATCTACGTCTGGTGTGCCCCATCTTTGGCAGAGAAGTTGGAACACCTCCGGGTGTAAGGACCCTTCTCCCTGGTCCAGCATCTGGCGGCTCAGGTAGTCCGCCTGCCAGTTTTTCACACCCGGAATGTACACGGCCGACAGTGCCGGTACGCTCCTCTCTGCCCACTTCAGGATGCGAGCGATCTCCGATGTTGCAGCTGAGCTTCTTGTTCCTCCTTGATGATTGACATATGCCACTGCTGTGGCGTTGTCTGACTGGATCCTGACTGGACGCCCTTGCAGCCTCTGAGACCATTTGAAGAGGCACAGCCTGATCGCCCGGATTACCAGGACATTGATCGGCAGGAGGGCTTCCTCTGGGGTCCAGCGACCTTGCACCGACTGAGCACCCCAGACTCCCCCCCAACCTGTAAGGCTGGCGTCCGTCGTGATCACTATCCAGTAAACCGGAAGAAATGACTTCCCGGCCATTAGAGCCGGTGCTGTCAGCCACCATACCAGGGATCTCCTGACTATGTGGCTCACTCGGATTTGATAATCCAGAGATGATGGACATCTGTTCCATCTGGACAGAACTTCCTTCTGTAACACTCGAGTGTGGTATTGAGCATATGGAACCGCCTCGAAGGAGGCTACCCTGAGGCCCAACACTCGCATGCAAAAAACGGAGTGACGACCAATTCCTGGAAGTCAGCTGCCGTACTGCAGCCCGGAGGGTCTGCAACTTCTCCACAGGGAGGAATACCTTTGCCTCTGAAGAATCCAGAATCAACCCCAGGTACCCTAGGCGTTGAGTGGGCACCAATACTGACTTTTGCGTGTTTAGTATCCAACCACAGTCTCGAAGAGTCTGACAGGTAATGGACACGCTTACCTCTAATTCTGAGCTTGAAGGGGCCTTCAGCAGAAGGTCGTATAAGTAGCCTGTGATAGCGATACCCTGCTGTCTTAGAAGTGCCAGAATCGGAGCGAGCACCTTGGTGAACGTCCTGGGTGCTGAGGCAAGGCCCAACGGGAGGGCCACAAACTGGTAGTGGTCCTTCCCGATAGCAAATTGCAGAAACCTCTGGTGTCTGGAGTATATGGGGACATGCAGGTATGCGTCCTTGATGTCCAAGGAGGCCAGAAAGTCCCCCGGATGGAGAGCCGTGACTACAGATCGAACCGACTCCATCCGAAAACTTTGTACCTTCACAAAGCAATTGAGGGCTCTGAGATCCAAGCTTGGACGAACCCCCTCCTTCTTCGGCACAATGAACAGATTTGAGTAAAAACCCCGTTCCAGTTCTGGAACTGGAATAACTACCCCGCGTTCCAGTAGACCCTGGACCGCCCCATACAGGGCCTCCCGACGGGTCTGTAGTAGCTGGAGATTGGAGGTGTTGAATCTGTCCGGTGGACAAGAGAGAAACTCTATCTTGTAGCCTGAGGAGATTACTTCGCAAACCCACCTGTCGGAGATTAGTGCTGTCCACTGAGTCGCGAATTTGCGAAGATGTCTCCCCACCCGAGAGCTGGGTGGGGGTGGACCTTCATGCGGACGCAAATTTGTCCGCAGGCTTATTGGGTATGCGGGACCAGGGACGCTTTTGTCCTTGGGCAGGCGCTTTATCGGCCTGGGGTCTTTTCCCTGTCGCCCTAGGGGGACGAAAAACCACTTGTGTGCAGTAAAGGAGGGCCCTTGCCCTTGGCGTGGCCCCTTACCCTTGCTAATTTGGGGAAGCAAAGTGCTTTTACTTCCTGTGGCATCCTTGATGATGTCATCCAGAGAAGCCCCAAAAAAAGTCTGTCGCCCTTAAAAGGCAGATCCAACAGGGCTTTCTTGGAAGTCTGGTCCGCAGACCAGCCTTTTAGCCAGATCAGGCGGCGTATTGCTACTGCATAAACCAAAGTTTTAGACAGCAGGGGAATAGTATTCATGTCTGACTCGCAGACAAACCTAAGGCCCTGGACCAACAGGTCGGCCAATGTTATCTCATCAGGAGGAGCATCTCGCTCCTTAACCCCTGGAGTAGCAATCTTGCCCATTCAGTAAGTGTGTGAGACACTAGGGCCCCCGCCAATGCCGGGCGTACTGCCGAGCCTACCACTGAGTATAGGTAGCAAGCGAGTGCTTCAGCCTTCTTATCCACAGGGTCCTTGAAAACAGGAGCCCCTTCTACAGGAATTGTGGTGGCTCTATTAAGTCTGGACACCGGAGGGTCCACTATAGGGGGGAGAGGCCCATTTCTTCAGAAAACTCTCCTCAAAAGGGGTACCGTACCGCAAACCTCTTTGGGGCTGTAAAGACCCTCAGTGGGTTCTCCCATTCCTTGTATAAGAGTTTATCAAAAGACACACAAGGGAACACCTTAGCAGTGCGGGCAGGTCTATGAAACCCAAGTGGACCGGAGTCTCTGCTGCTTCTGCAGTATTTTCCAATTTTAGCATATCCCGCACTGCAGTAATAAGGTCAGATACCAAAGCCGTCTCGCGTACTGACCTGGACTTTGAGTCATTCTCACTGTCCGGTCACGGTCTGCAGTCTCTGATGCATCAGAATCTGGGCCCCGAGCCGTAGCTGGACCTGGTTCTGCACCAGAATTATCCCCAGAAGCTTGCAGGGGATGGGGCGTTTACTACCCCCTGTATTCCCGTGTGCTGCTTCCACCCTGGCAGCAAACGCCTCTAGGATTGCAGTCATAGCGTTCATAGACACCTCAGGGGCACCAGCTGCTAAATCTGGTGTTTCAGGGGAGAAGACATCTGGCTCAGATGCCATGCTGACCACACGCTGACACTCACAGGGCTCCAGGCAAGATATCGATAGGCCACCCTCCTGTGCTGCAGAGAGGCCGGGTCACCCAGAGGACTCACCACCCTGGATAGGTACTGCTATGCTGCACCTGTGATGCTGTCCCCCTGCTGCTGTGTCAGTCTGCTTCTTTTATCAGCACTTCCTGTGTGAATTTTCGCGCCAGTGTAATGCACCCTAGAGGCCGGAGGCTCTCGAAAAATGGTTGCCAAAAACGTCTGTATGGAAGATAATGTGGGCGCTAAGAAAATGGCCGCCGACAGAAGATAGAGGTCAAGCAGCCATAGCCCACAAAAAGATGGCCGCCGCACGGCAATATCTGCATACAGGGTGGACAAACATGGCCGCCGATCAGCTGATAGGGGCCAGTGGGTGTGGCCGAACCACAGGAAGATGGCCGCCGGGCAGTCACAAGAGGCCAAACTTGGCATGGACCACCTCAAAATGGCCGCCGACAGCATGGAGGAGGAAGGACACAAACACAGGTAAGAAAAAATGACATTTCTTTTAAATGTTAGTTACAGCCAGCCCCGCTCCAGTGGGACCCCCTAGGTGACCCCAAGCACCCAGCAACCTTTAGCTAGAAGCCCAGGGAGGAGGGAAGGGCAGGGAGAGAGGGAAGAAAGGGGCCACAACCACTTACTTGATCTCTCCAGGAATGTCCAGCTAAATCACCCAGCCGAGGCAGGGGAGTTTTACTTACCTATCCTGCATGTATTCTGCTGGAAGACATTCCAAACAGATCATCGTCCGCGCACGGAAGGTGACTGTTGGCCAGGCATGCTGTGATTGGACCCAGAAGGGACGATCATATGTATGCCCTGGAGCATGACGCTCACCGGACAGGCTGCTGCGACTCGGCCGTAAGGTCAGTCGAAGCTGAGCGGTCCAATGCAAGCCTTGGAGCGTAAGCTCACCGGCCAGGCTGCTGCGACTCGGCGGCAAGGTCAGCTGAAGCTGAGCGGTCCGATGCAGGCCCTGGAGTGTAAGCTCACCGGCCACCCGTGGAGCGACGGGCATGTCGTGGAAAACCCAGCGCGTAGCTAGGGTCGGCACACGCTCGATGGCCGAAACTGGGGTGACTACAAGGATCGAGGATCCAGCCTGTCACCCAGTCGGCAGTTGATCGAAGATCGCAGGAAACAACAAATGTAGCAAAAAAAAAAAAAAAAATATATATATATCTTTTTTCCCCGGACCAATGGGCCCGAAGGGAGCCATGTCCTACTCCTTGCTAGACAGAAAAAAACTGATCTGCGAAGATGCAGACTGAGAGGGTATACCCAGAGGGTCCGCCCCCTGGGCGGTACTGTAGAAGGTGTGATGCAACACTTTTTACAAGTTTTTCTGCCTAGTCACTCCTAATTAACGGATAATACCACTTTGTCAATAGAGAAGCTGTGTCGGTCCATGGACGAAAGAGTAATTACATTTCTAAAGTAAAATAATAGTCATTTAAAAGTACTCGCGGCTGTAATGAATTGCTGGTTCCCGTCAATACAAATAAAAGTAATTGAAAGTCTTTGAAAAAAAAATGTGCGGGGGTTCCTCCCCATGTTGAGGGCATGTGGCCTGGTACGGTTTCCTGCGGCCTGCCAGGTTGCATGCTCGGATAAGGGTCTGGTGTGGATTTTTAGGGGGACCCCCATGCCATTTTTTTTAAGTTTGGCGTGGGGGCTCCCCTTAAAATCCATACCAGACCTGAAGGGCCTGGTACGGATTTTGAGGGGGACCCGCACGTCATTTTTTTTTTTTATTGGCGCGGAGTTCCCCATAATATCCATACCAGACCTAAAGGGCCTGGTAATGGAATTTTGGGGGACCCCCACGCATTTCTTTTTTTTTCAAAGACTTTCAATGACTTTTCCCTGTATTGCCGGGAGCCGGCAATTCATTATAGCCGCGAGTGCTTTTAAATGCCTTTTTTTTCCCTTTAGAAATGTCATTTTGCTGTCGGACTGTTATATAACGGCAAGTTTAGGAGGTGCGCCTGTTCAACTTATGCAAATTGATTTACGTGACTTGACATTTACTAAGATTTTGCCGGCGCAGTGAACCGGCGCATTTGAACGAGTAAAATTGCCGCGCAGAGCACAAAAAGATCCCTCGCAGTTATAAACGTAATTGCCGGCGCAGCAGGCTGGTTCAGAAAAAGTTACTTTCTCATTCTATTTTGGGCATATTTTTTACTTGGGCAGTTGTCACTAAACTTCCTTACATCACCGCACATCACCCCATTATATTAGCACTTCCAGCTTCATTATATTTTAATTTGAAGATGCCGTGCGCCAGGTCCATAGTGGCGCACTGAGCGCCTCCTCCCGTGCGCAGAGAACACTATAGTAAATGGGGAATATCGCTGCGTTACCGGCGCTAATGTTTCGTAAATACCAAAACTGCCGTTGCGCACGCAGATGCGCCGATACTCATGGCGCAAACGTTTTGTAAATCAGCCTCACGGTGAATGGAGGATCCAATTGGGATCCGAACGGACTGGCAGACCTAATCAGACCAATCATGTGAAAGGGGCCTAAAGCCTCGTACACACGGTCGGACTTCCATCAGACTTTTCCGTGGTTTTTTGTCTGAACGTAGTTGGTCGGGAACACCCATAGCATACACACGCTCGGACTTTTCTGCAAACTTTCCCAAAACTTTTTGCAACATCACGTGGTTTTTCTGCTCTTTTCTGCTCTTTACCGTCACCCTTTGGTCAACTTCTGCTATTGTTGGTTGATTTTAACATTAGTTGTTTTGTCCGAAGGACAAAATTCCGATGGTTTTCTGTACACACGGTCGGACTTTGCTCCATCGGACTTTTGTTGGTCAAAAGTTTGTCCGTTTGCAGACCCAACTTTTGTCCGATGAAACCAAGAAAAAAGCAAAAAAAGTTTGTCCGATGGAGCGTACACACGGTCGGATTGTTGGTCCAACTTGCTCAAAATGAAGTTTGTTGGCCAAAAGTCCGACCGTGTGTACGGGGCTTTAGGCTGCTTTCACACTGATGAGCTGCGGTTTATCCACACTGCAGGTGCAGCGCACCTGCAACTTTCCTGAGGGTTACCTGCACTTTGTCATAAAATTCTATTATATCCTGCAGGTGTGGTACACTTTCTGAAAGTGCACCAAAACTCCTGCATTCAGCACCAAACCCGCAGGTAATAACAGAAGTCTATGGCTCAGTGCAGGTAACTGCACCTGCAGATCCGTTTGAAAGCAGCCCACAGTAACCAGTGCAGAGAACAGATATGCCCATTGCTATTTGATTTCAATTAAAAACGGACCTCAATCTTCACTTCAGTTATCCTACAGGTATTGTCGGCTGTTGGTGTCCCAGGCGGAGTGCTTCACTCCGCCTGTGACAGGAGCCAGCGTTATACAGGAAGCATCGGCTCTGTTCTGTACTGTAGACACATGCCTCCTCTACCACCGGCTCCATCCTCAACACTTAAGCCCTGTACACACGATCGGTTTTACTGATGAAAACAGTCCGATGGACTTTTTTCATCGGACAAACCGATCGCGTATGGGCCCCATCGGTCTTTTTTCCATCAGTGTTTAAAAATCGAACATGTTTTAAATGTATCCGATGAAAAAAAAACGATAGCAAATTACTATCGTCTGTGTGGAACTCCATTGGATAAAAAACCCACGCATGCTCAGAATCAAGTCGACGCATGCTCAGAAGCATAGAACTTAATTTTTCTTGGCTCGCCGGAGTGTTTTACGTCACGGCGTTTGGGACGATCGTTTTTTTGACTGATGGTGTGTAGGCAAGACTGATGGAAGTCAGCTTCATCGGATTTCCGATGGAAAAATCCATCGGTTTAAAATCCATAGGAAATCCGATCGTGTGTACAGGGCTTTATGCTCTGGGATGGCGGGTTGGTAACCCATGATCTGGCCTTCCCGACCCGCCATCCTAGAGCAGGAGGCCACAGGCCACATCGGTGGGCTCCATGGGCTACATGTGGACAGTGTACCAGCAGTTGGGCACCCCTGATATACATACTGGTATAAAAAAGATTGCGCCAAAAAATAATAAAAGGAAAATGAAATTAAAAATAAAAATAAAAAGGTGTACAGAGGCTGAGTTGTGTCAAGCAATAACACCAAAGACACTAAACAGCACCAACACTAGCTGGAACTCAGATGATGAGTACCAAATAAAAAGGATAACACCTTCCAGATATAATCATAATATAAGAAACGGGTGAAGGTATAGATCATATAGGTCATGAGAAATAATCACATATATGAGACCATTATACCCTATTGCTTATCCTATACGATTAATTGAATAAGAGCAAACAATTATCCCACACCAATACACCAATTACAACAATGTTATAAATAAATGTTGATGAAAAAGTCCAAAGGCTGGTTGTGGATTTTTTTAAATGAACTTAATGTTTAGCTTTTAAACAAATCACAAGGGAGATGTAGTAGTCTATGTGCCGTGAGTCCCAAATCCAACTTGTCAGTCTCCAAGATAGCTAGAAAGCATGTATAGAAAACCAACACCACCGCGTGGTATTCAGACCAACAGTGCCCTCCACCGCACGAATTGGCGGCTTACCAGAAATAAGCCCCCGATATGCAGTCAGCTGTGACCCAGCTGCGGCCTTTGATTTGAATGAATGGACTGGAACACTCCAAATGCACACCCCGTCTCTTTCCCCCGTTCACTTTAGTACAGCAATGTTCCGGGTCGTTGTCATATGATTGAGAGGAACGGGGGAAAGAGACGGGGTGTGCATTTGGAGTGTTCCAGTCCATGCATTCAAATCAAAGGCCGCAGCTGGGTCACAGCTGACTGCATATGGGGGGCTTAGTGCAAAGTGCTTCAATCCAGTGCAGGTGCCCTCGTTTCGCCCAGCCTCTCACCTAATCTGGCTTAAAATTAAGCCTTTCTGCTAGTCTCCAATAGCTGAATGCTCTCTTTTCCTATTCAATCGCTCACAATCAGGTTTCCCATTTTAGGTACTCAGATAACAAAGAGAGGGAGGGGGGTACTCCATAGTGTAGTATTTCAGATATACGTTTATTAATAAAGGTTAAAAAACGTACAATTCAGATGATTAAAAACAGCATGACACAGTGGGGCTGATTTACTAATAACAGTGCGCTGCACTGGTTCTAACCTTAATTGGTGCGCCGCATAACTCCTTCACTTGGCGCAGGAACCAGCGGCGCACAGCGGCGCATTGTTATAGTAAATACAAATGTCAGCGGCGCTCTATTAAAAATGAATGGTTCCCTATGGGAGCCCATTGATTTGAATAGAGGTCGCCCGGGAAGTCAGATGAAGCGGATCCGACTCGCGGGGCGACTCGTGTGCCGGCTGACACAGGGACAGCACGACTTTGCGAGGCAACTTGGACACGACCTGAGCGTGAAGCAGCCACTCAAGTCATGTCCTAGAGGCAACTAGCTGGCCGAGAATGTCTCCAGCGCGATGGCATTGCGCTGGTTCTCGGCAGCCTCGCTGTCCCGTGTTTGGTATGAATCATGAAGGGGAACTCCACGCCGAATTTTAATGAAAAAAAACGGCATAGGTTCCCCTTCAGGAGCATACCAGGCCCTTAGGCTTCCTCTTCGTCTTCGGGGGTCTTCCTGCCGGGCGCCCCGCTATCTTCTTCCAGCTCTTTTGCTAGCGGGGTCCCGGGCTTCCTCGTCGTCTTCGGGGGTCTTTCTGCCGGGCGCCCAGCTATCTTCTTCCAGCTCTTTTGCTAGCGGGGTCCCGGGCTTCATCGTCGCCTTCTTCCGACTTCGGGGGTCTCTTGTTCTGTTCTCCGGTGTCGTTTCCACGCTCTCCGGTTCTTCTCCCGCTCTCCGGTGCCTTCTCCACAATCTCCGGTTCTTCTCCCGCTCTCTGGTGCCTTCTCCACGATCTCCGGTTCTTTCTGCCTTCTGCCGGGCGCCCCGCTATCTTCTTCCAGCTCTTTTGCTAGCGGGGGCCGGTCTTCATCGTCGCCTTCTTCCCTCTTCTCTTCGCCCGATGTTGCCTCCTAGCTGTCCGCCGCTACAATGCTCTGGCAGCGGAGCGCGCCCACTTATATTGGCATAGGCGTGGTCACCGGGTGATGCCACCGCTGACCCCGCCCCCGTATGATGTCACAGTCCCGAGGAATGATGGGACTGTGACGTGCTATGGGGGCGGGGGGAAGGCGACGAGGAAGCCCGGGACCCCGCTAGCAAAAGAGCTGGAAGAAGATAGCGGGGCGCCCGGCAGGAAGACCCCCGGAGTTGCCTAATAAATTACTTTGAAAACCTGTGTTGTGTTTTTTATTAACTGTTTTTGCCACCAGGTGAATGGGTAGGGGTATGATGTACCCCATACTCATTCACATAGGGTGGGGGGCCGGGATCTGGGGGCCCCTTATTAAAGGGGGCTCCCGGATTCCGATAAGCCCCCCGCCCGCAGACCCCGACAACCAACGGCCAGGGTTGTCGGGAAGAGGCCCTTGTCCCCATCAACATGGGGACATCCTCCCCATGTTGAGGGCATGTGGCCTGGTACGGTTCAGGAGGGAGGGGGGGCCGCTCTCTCGTCCCCACCTCTTCCCCTGCGGCCTGCCAGGTTGCGTGCTCGGATAAAGGGTCTGGTGTGGATTTTTAGGGGACCCCACGCTATTTTTTTAAAATTTGGCGGGGTTCCCCTTAAAATCCATACCAGACCTGAAGGGCCTGGTATGGATTTATTGGGGGACCCCCACGCTATTTTTTTTTAAGTTTGGTTTGTCAGGGTTCCCCTTAAAATCCATACCAGACCTGAAGGGCCTGGTATGGATTTATAGGGGGACCCCCACGCAATTTTTTTTTTAAGTTTGGCGGGGGTTCTCCTTAAAATCCATACCAGACCTGAAGGGCCTGGTATGGATTTTGGGGGGACCCCCACGCCATTTTTTTTTCATTTTGGTGGCGGGGGGGGGGTCCCCTTTGAATCCATACTAGACCCAAGGGCCTGGTATGGACCTGGGAGGGGACCCCACGCTGTTTTTTTTTTTTTAGAGCCGGCAATGTTTATTTTTTTTCCATTTCCTTTAACAACCAGCTATAAGCAGGTTAAAAAAAATATTGCCGCAAATTCGCGGTACTTGCGTTTTGGATGCGGGTCCATTGAATTCTATTACATCCAAAACACTGTTTTTGGCCTGGAAAAAAAATCTGCAGTTGCGTTTAAACTCGTTTTTCACAAAGCCTAAAAATGCCTTCAGACGCCAAAGATTTCCACGTTTCAGACGCGTTACCGGCGTTTAGACGCATTTTAGTTTAGAAGCGTTTTTAAAGGTGACCTATTTTTTTACATTGATAAACTCAAAAATTAGGGCAAATGAATATATATATATATATATATATATATATATATATATATATATATATATATATATCAAAAAAATAATGCAATTGCTTCCATTGCATTGTGGACAATCCACAACTTGGGGCAGGTGACGTGGCAAGTGGACAATCCACAACTTGGGGCAGCTGACGTGGCAAGTGGACAATCCACAACTTGGGGCAGCTGACGTGGCAAGTGGACAATCCACAACTTGGGGCAAGTGACGTGGCAAGTGACACGCTAAATACAACTACACTGCTGCTCTCTCAGCTGCTGATACTCACTCTGGTCTCAAAAAATAGCTGAAATCGTTAATAATACTGTTTTTGGAGCTTAGGGCGGCTCCTTATCATGTTTCCTAACTAAACGCATATAGACGCAAATCTGGTAAAACGCTGCATGCAAACGCCACAAAGCGCGCCTTTCTAAACGCCGCTTTCAAACTTAGTTCTGAACACTTTGCACCAGCGTCCCGTGTACATGGGGCCTAAAAACACCTATGCCATTTACAGCTCAAAAACGCCATGGTGGCCATGAGGCCATAGGCTAACATGGAGAGACGTTTTTAAGCTGCAAAAAACGCTCAAACAAGCGGCTTGAAAAACGTCCGTGTGCATGTAGCCTTATATTAACCACTTGCGCACTGGCCACTTAAACCCCCTTCCTGCCCAGACCAATTTTCACATTTCAGTGCTGATGCACTTTGAATGACAATTGCGCGCTCATACAACACTGTAACCCAATGAAAATGTATTATTTTTTGGCACACAAATAGAGCTTTCTTTTGGTGCTATTTGATCACCTCTGCGTTTTTTTTTCTATAAATACAAAAGACAGAGTTAAAAAATAAAAAAATAGATATTTTAACCACATCAGCACTGGGCCTATTCTGGCACTTCTCTCCTTCATGTAAAAATCATACATTTAGAGGAGGCGCATGCGCGAGGCTGACTAGGCAGGTAATGTCCACCTAGCGCTCCGCATCTACCGGGACTTGACAACCGACATAAAACGAGTTGAAGACGCTAACTGTATCGGAACGGTAACCGATAGATAGCTAATACTCTCAGGCTCATAGATATATGATGTATAGTGGGAGAAGATCAAGGCTTAAACCACTAAAGGTCCCTGAAGCGCTGACAAAAGCTGTGACTAAAATGGCAGCAGCCTCTTCTTCCCGCTCCTCATTACCTCATTCACAGAAACTGAGTAAAGCTCAGTCAGCTTATAATATAGAACCTGAACCTGAATTTGACTATAATTTGAGTCCGAATATCCTACAAAGTACAGCACCAAATTCAGACCTTATTGCCCAATTTGAAAGAGTTTTACAGAGGGCACTACAAAACACCTCAGATTCCATCACAGAGAAACTGACGCGGTAAATCCGTGAGGTGGGCAGACGAACATCAGTATTGGAGCAAAGGATGGATGAAATTGATGGAATAACTGCATATAACACAGACGAATTGGAATTATTGAGAGAAGACAATATCTGACTTAACAACCGTTTAGAAGAATATGAGAACAGAGCCAGAAGGTCTAATCTAAGAATACGTGGTATACCAGAATCTATATTAGACCTCCAACCTACAATTACCACACTCCTTCATGAACTAATTCCTGCAGTTCCTATTGAACGCTTGGAAATGGACAGGGTCCATAGAACATTAGCCCCCCGAAAAGAAGAAGGTCCCCCAAGAGACATTGTTATTAAGCTGCACTACTTCAATACCAAGGAACTACTTCTAGAAGCAGCCCGCAATAAAGATGCTCTGATTTTCCAAGGGCACAAATACCAGGTTTTCCAGGACCTCTCACAGCAAACCCTAACCAAAAGAAAGATGATGAAGCCTCAACTTTTAATTCTTCAACACAATCGCATACCTTATCGTTGGGGCTTCCCATTTGCCCTACGTTTCACATATAAAGGTAACTCATACACCTGCAAATCAACTGAAGATCTTATCTCCATAATTAAAGAACTTCGTCTATCCATACCTGAAAATACCTCAGAAGGATCCAAGAGAAGAGCTTCCTCAGGTTCTCCCACAGCACAACAAGACCTGTCAGCTCTTCAAGCCCTATCCAACACTAACAAAAGAAGCCGCTTAGCTGCTCCACAACAAACTGTCGAAGATCAAATGGACTGAGTCTATTCCAATTGGTGATATAAAAAATAAAAATATTATTATTATCTAGATACTCGGTTAATAACCTGTTATGGTGACCCCTGAGGCAGACTTATCTTCTGTCTCAGCTGGTTTAACTCTTTATTGCGTTCTCCAAAAATTATCCACTTTGCATGTGATAATATTCATAGACTAATAGCTATGGAAGAATTAACTACAACCACATTATACATATATATAGCTGAGTCACAAATCTATGTGATAAAAGAACTGCATGGATTTTGTGAATACACCTCTAATAGTTTACCTGCTAAAGTGTTACCTCCCGTGCGTGAGTCAGAGAAACCCTTCAGTAATTCTCCACTGTCATTATATACATCCCAGTTATTCTAAATGAATTACATAATCTTTATATTATTTCTCTGCCTCGCGCATGGGACACTACACTTCTTATCCTACACAGATCCTAATAGGAAACTTAAATGGTTATTGTTTTGTTTAAATTTGCCTTTAAAACTTGTTCAGTACAATAAGTTATATGTTATAAAGTTATACAGGTTGTTCAGTTCTCGTAGACAGCCCACTGCACCTCACAAACGTTCCTTACGTGCCTGGTATAATATACCAGACATCCTTTGGACGAAATAGTACCCATTGTGTGGTAACTGTTGCCACACATTGGATACTAGCTCCAATTCGGAGCTTAACTTAAATACTTAACACATTAATAACTTCTCTCCATCACATTAATACCAGATTTATTATTTCATTTGTTCCCCCCCCTCCCAAGAAATAAAATAAAATAAAATTACCCAATACATAACTGATACTTACCTTTTCATATCCATTTTCTTAGCTTTAAACAATTTAATGTACATTTCTCCTGAACTCTCCAACTACTACCTACACACTATATATATTCTGTTTAAGCTTACTCATTTATTACCATGACTTCTCTAAATGTGCTTACACTAAATGTACAGGGTCTCAATTCCCCTCCTAAAAGAACGAAAGCCTTTCAATTTTTCTCTTCTCTTTCAGCACATATTGTGTGCTTACAAGAGACACATTTTTCTACTCTTTCCTCTCCCAAATTTTGCCATCGTCGATATCCCCAAATTTTCAAAGCCTCAGCCTCAACTAAACAAAGGGGAGTTATGATAGCTTTCCATAACACTACACCATTTACTCTCCAGGCTGAGATTGCAGACCCTGAAGGTCGATACCTAATACTCACAGGTTTATTATTAGATGCCGAAGTAACCATTGTCACATATTATGCCCCGAACAAAAACCCTCTTGCCTTTCTTTCACACCTATTCACTATTGTAGATACACATAAAAAAGGGATGCTTATAATGTGCGGAGACTCAAACCAAGCAATATACCCAATTCTGGATAAATCCCCTACACCTTCCTCAAACCTCCGCCCCACTTACCAAAACCTGCTCAACCAACATACACTACTGGACACTTGGCGTGAACAACATCCTAAAAAACGACAATATACCCACTATTCCCACCCACACAAACAATTCTCTCGAATTGATCATTTATTTACTAATATCAATTCTGCACACCTTATCCTTCACTCCCAAATTATTCCATGTACATGGTCAGACCATAATGCTACTATCACTACCTTCTCTTCCCTTGTCCCAAAACCCAACTATCGCTCTTGGACTATAAATGACAATCTTTTAGCCATCCCGACCTATAGACAAACAATTGAAAAAACTATTCAAGAATATTACGCAAATAATAAGTCGCCAGATATTAATCCTTTGACGCTTTGGGAAGCCCACAAACCAACAATAAGAGGAGTATGCCTCAGTCAAGCAGCTCATCTTAAAAAACAGAATAAAATTATTCAGACAAAATTGGAAGAAACTTTTTACAAAGCTTCAGAGGATTTTCAAACAACTCCTTCCCCCAGTAACAAACTAACCTATGATAAAGCAAAGCTGGAACTAGACATCTTCTTAACGGACTCGGCAGAAAAAATCCTTCGAAAATCTAGACATACATTATATATGAAAGCAAATAAACCCACTACCTTTTTAGCTCTAGCTTTACGTAAAGCAGACCACATTAGAAAACCAACACGACTGCAAATTACAAAAAATTATTTTTCTAGCAATCCACTAAAGATAGTAAATGAATTCCAAAGGAAACTGACAGATTTATACAAAGATACCCATAAAATAGACCAAACAAAACTATCCTCTTTACTTTCTACTATTCAACTGCCCTCACTCAACACTAACCAACTTGAATCCCTTGAAAGACCTATTACAACAGAGGAATTACAATTAGCTATAAAAACTTTGAAACTGCATAAGCGTCCTGGCCCAGATGGCTTTTCAGCCACATATTACAAACGATTCTCCACACTACTCTCCCCTCTCCTAACAGAAGCCTTTAATTCTCTCCTCTCAGGACATCTTTTTCGTCCTGAAACCCTTCTAGCCTCTATATCAATGATACCTAAACCGAACTCTGACGACACTTCCTGGTCCAATTATAGACCTATCTCAGTACTAAATTTGGACATCAAATTACTAGCTAAGATCCTTTCAAATAGACTTAACCCCATAATAGGGAAACTCATAAATAAAGACCAAACCGGCTTCATACCATCCAGACACACGGGAGACAATATACGGAGGGCAACCCTTCTTGCACATATGGCACGTACCCGGCGCATCCCTGCCTGCTTCCTCTCAATAGATATCCAGAAAGCATTTGACACTTTATCTTGGGATTATCTAAAATCTATTCTCCAAAAATGGGGTTTCGGAACAAATTTTCTACAATGGCTATTATCACTGTATGATAATCCAAAAGCACATGTTTTATACTCAGGATTTCGATCTGAACCCATAAAAATAGAAAGAGGAACCAGGCAGGGCTGCCCTTTATCCCCACTCCTTTTCGCTTTAGCGATCGAACCCCTTGCACAAATGATTCGCACAAATGTCAATATTAAAGGTCTTGAATTGGGTGGACACCAACATAAGCTATGTATGTTTGCTGATGACATTTTGATTTTTCTCACGTCTCCCCTAACATCAGCACCTAACCTTATAGATACACTTACTAAATTTGGTATGATCTCCGGCCTGAAAATAAACACCCAAAAATCTAAAGCCCTGAATATCTCACTCCCTCTGGAATTACTTACGGAATTACAAAACTCTCTTCCCTTTACCTGGTCTAATACACATATTACCTACCTAGGTATCTCATTTACAGATGACCCATCTAATTTATATCAAGCTAATTACCCTCCTTTACTAAAACAACTTACCTCATTGATGAAGAATTGGTCCACATTACCACTGGCATGGTTGGGTAGAATAACTGTAGCTAAAATGTCCATATTACCAAAACTTTTATATCTTTTTAGAAACCTTCCAATCCGGGTCCCAGCCTACTTTTTCCGAATCATCCAACGCAAAGTGTTGAAATTTATATGGGGCAAAATTAAACCACGCTTATCACAAAATACCCTTTTTACTCCTCGAACACAGGGAGGTCTAAGTGTACCCAACTTTAGTAAATACTACTATGCTGCCCAACTTGCCCAACTCCCTAAATATCATGCCACTAAGGAGATTCCACTATGGGTTTCGATCGAATCGGCCGATTGTGACCCCCTTTCACTGGCAAATATCCTATGGCTCCCCCCTTCACTCCGGCGAAGAATTTCTAACCCTATTACCAAACATAGTCTGACTATCTGGGACAGGTTCAAATCACGATTTAGATTACAATCCTTACATAACCCTCTTCTTTCCTTCTTACATAACCCTGATTTCTATCCGGCCTGGACCTTCCCATCCTCTTTTTCAACTTGGACTAAAAAAGGACTAATACGAACACACCAATTTATTGATTCAAATGAAATCATCCCCTTCCCCACACTTAGTGATACCTATGACCTACCTCCAACAGAAACCTTCAGATACTTACAAATTAAGAATTTTATACAGCTAAACAACCCTCAGAATATGTTCACTGATGAACGCAGGACATTTGAGCATACCTGCATTACTGACCCACATAAACGAGGCTTGATCTCTGACCTATAAAGACAACTACTGCTTCCTATCTCTGAAAACCCTCCACCATACACATCTAAATGGGAATCCGATTTGAATCTCCAACCTGGAAATTTAAATTGGCCACAAATATGGAAAGCAACAAACTCAGCAACACCAAATATTGCTGCCCTAGAAACGAACTACAAGGTTCTCACACGATGGTACTTAGTTCCTGCTAGAATCTCTAAATTCCACCCACAATATCCCGCACAATGCTTTAGAGGTTGCACTGACAAAGGCACACAATTACATATTTGGTGGACCTGTCCCATTGTTCTCACCTTTTGGAAAAAAATATTTGATCTATTATCCACCATGTTTAGCACCACTTTGCAACCAGACCCCACAGTAGCTCTTTTAAATAGTAAACCCCCAAATATTACTAACCGACAATTTAAACTGATGTTATATGTAACTACAGCTGCAAAACAATCAATTGCTTTCGCATGGAAAACTTCCACTTTAAGCATTGTACCGGTTAAACATAGAATTAATCAGGCATTAATTCATGCTAAAACAGAAGCGATCTATTTAGATAAAATTGCCAAATTTGAAGCACTTTGGAGCCCATGGATAAATCACCACCTACCACAGGGCTTTGACCTTGCACTGGTACTGACTTAATTACAATGCCTTAATCACTATCCAATCCTATTTAGACACATATCCCCCTCTCCTGACTCCCTCTGGAGAAATTTCCCACATCCTATCCTCTATTCCCCTGTTACCTTGATCTTGTCGAATTAGAGACCCACAAAATGTATTTCCACTCAATAAAACAATGTATATTTATACCACGGATGATTTAGTTCACTGACCTATCATTAGCGACTTTAGTATGACACATAGTTGTCCATTTAGACAGTGACGACCCTCTTTATCTTCAGGACACGCCAAGCCACCTAGCTGGACCTTGGCCCTGATACGATTTAAGTTGACTGCGACTGTCTTTTATTAATATACCCAATTAAACTATTCATCTTCTTTTATGTATTCCTTATGATTAGATATTGATAAATCTGATTACAAATGGTATAAGTTAAGCTTTCTTATTACATATTACTCTTTTCCCCCCTCCCCCCCCTCCTCCCTTTTTCTTTTTTTTCTCTCTTCCCTCTTTTATTATACTGTTTCATTTAATGATTGTTATTACTTATGCATTTATTTTCAATAATACATTTTCTTTACTCCATATTTATATACAAAATTGTAGAGAAGATAAAAATTCCATCTACACTTATCTACTTAATTTTAAAATCTTGTATAACATATATGAACTGTATTGTGTAATCTTTAATAAAATATTTGAAAACGAAAAAAAAAAAAAAAAAAAAAAAATCATACATTTATGGCTATAAAATTACTTCAAAACCCCAAAAATTATATATGTTTTTTTAGCAGACACCCTAGGGAATAAGATGGCGGTCATTGCAAATTTTTATCTCGCTCGGTATTTGCGCCTATCTCGCTCGGTATTTACGCCTTTTTTTTTGGAAATAAATGGTTTCATGAATGTAAAAAAATTACAAAACAGTAAAGTTAGCCCAATTTTTTGGGATAATGTGAAAGATGTTGTTATGCTGAGTAAATAGATACCTAACATGTCACGCTTTAAAATTGCGCACACTCATGGAATAACACCAAATTTCAGTACTTAAAAATCTCCCTAGGCGATGCTTTCAAATTTTTTACACGTTACCATTTTGGCATTACAGAGGAGGTCTAGTGCTAGAATTGTTGCACTCATTCGAACGCACGCAGCAATACCTCACATGTGTGGTTTGAACGGCGTTTACATATGTGGGCGGGACTTACGTGTGTGTTCGCTTATGAGCGCGAGCTACCAGGGACATGGGTGTTTTTTCCTTTTTTGTATTTCTTACGCTTTTTTTTACCTTTTTTGTTTTTTGGATCTTTTTTTTTCCTATTACAAGGAATGTAAACATCCCTTGTAATAGGAATCTATTGTGACAAGTCCTCTTTATGGAGAGATGCAGGGTCAATAAGACCCCACATCTCTCCTCCAGGCTGGAAAGCATGAGATTGGTCAAAAAAATTCACCAATCTCATGCTGACAGCCGAGATCACGGCTTGGATTACATACGGGAACCCGGCGTGATGTCATAACGTCGCGCCCTGGCCTCCGACGGTCATAGAGATGACTGGTGACCATCTGGTCCCCATTCATCGCTATGCTTCCCATCCGGCGCCAGCCAAATCGTTCTCCGAGCCCAAGATGGCACGGGAGAGCCCGGAGAAGCACCAGATGGCGACGGGGGGGGACGTCCCCTCCCGCCGCCTATAAGATCGATCAAGCGGCGGAACTGCCGCTATGATCGCTTTTATCGTGCACAGAATCGCCGGCTGAAAATAATGATATCTGAATGATGCCTGCAACTGCAGGCATCATTCAGATGTCACCGCACAAAGCCAAGGACGTCATTTGACGGCGGGCGGTAGGAAAGTGGTTAATATTTCGAAAATTTCGACAAAAGGTAATTTTACTCCTTCATTGATGTACACTGATGAGACTGCACTGATGGGCTGCACTGAAAAGTTGGCAAAGGTGGGCACTGAGAGGTGGCATTGCTAGTTGGCACTGGTGGGCATTGAGAAGTGGCACTGCTAGGTGGCAATGATAGTTGGCAGTGATGGGCACTGATAGGCAGCACTGCTAGGTGGCACTGATTGGCAGCAGTGGTGGGCATTGATAGGTGGCACTGGCAGGGGCTACTGATTGTCACAGATGACGCAGAATTGCCTCTTCCTCTTCGTGCCCGACGTCCCTTGCACATAAGCCGGTGATTGCCTTTTTTTATGCTCACGCTGTCAGCACAAGGAGAAAACAGAAACCATTACCCAGCTTTTGTTTACATAACGTGATCAGCTGTCATTGGCTGACAGCTGATCACATGGTAAAGGGCAGGGATCGGCCCCTTACTTGGATCTGTCATCACCCGAGTCTCCGTGACTCGGTGACCACAGCGCGCGCGAAGGGGCGACGTTTATTGACGGACTCCCGGCAATTGAGGACCGTGCTGTGGCTGGCGTTCAGTTATAGCGCTGATCTCAAGTGATTAAAGAGGGTCTAAATGGGCCATTGACGGTGGAGAGAGGTGATGACGTGACGTTTACGTTAGGAGGGAGGGACCTGACGGCTGCCGAGGAGTGTGCGAGGTGAGCACCGGGATGAGCCACGGCGTTTACTGCAGCGTGAGAGGCTACAAACGCCGTAGATGATGCTCCCTGCTCCCCTGTTTACCTGCTACTCTGCCTGAACGGGGTCCTCCCCCGACCTGCCCAGCAATCCAGCTAATAGATACCGCGGCTATCACTAGCGACATGGAGAGGAGAGGAGAGATAAGCCAGCTGGAGAACTGAAGCCCCCCCCTCCCCCCCGCACATTTGCTGACCTCGTCTGGATGAGCTAACGATCAGGAGAACACTTGTGAAGGACCAGGTGAGAGGGCCACACAGGCGGCTGAAACCCTATGAAGAAAAGGTATGCGGATGTGATGTGAACTGAACTTAGTAAACTGCCGAACGCAGGCTAGGCAGACTATTACAGTACAAGGTTACAAAGCGGGTCTCCCTTCCCTGTGACTGTAGGTACTGTGAAGTGGTTTATATGTCTCCAGGCCCCCTCCCTCATACCCCATATGTGTCCGCCCTATCCCTGAATTGACTAGCCGCCGGTCTTAAAGCTGCATAATCAAAGGGACAACCGGTTGATGTCGAATAGGCTCAGGGCTGAGCTGCAGATTTACCCCCCCAACTTACATACTAATATGTGAGTAGACCAGTACACCAGCAAATCAATGTATTTGGTGACATTTAGGAGCCATAGATGCATGACTGAAAGCCTCAGAAAAGAACAGTGCGGAGAAGAGGAGTGGGGGAGGAATGGAGGAGGAGTGGAGGAGGACTGCTTATAAATAAAATCTCTGAGGAATAACTTACAATACCTACGAGTTGGCTCGCACTCGGAGCGTACCCTAGCATAGGGACACGCGGCTACCTGTTAATTTACTTGAAAAATCATTCAGCCCCCACAGCTATACAGTCATACAGCTACACCAACTGAGTACCAGAGATAGTCCAAACTTTTATAAGACAGAAGACTGACGGGACTCTGGGTCACTTTGGCTACCAATACATCTGCGGGTCAAAAGAAGTAGAGTATTACTCTATTACCCAGATAACCCATAGCATAGTATACAAACTGTCTGGTATAGCCCTGGCATAGCTCATCGGCTAGAGCTGGCACCCCTTAAAGGAGGACTTATAAATCTATAGAGTATAGGGGCCGGCATAACCCCTAGTTTTACTGAATCGCGCCTAGGCGCTCAGTTCTTGGACTTGGAGAAACATTGCTTTACCGCTATATTGGCCTGAAAACTGAGGGCATATAAGCAGACAGAACTGGGAGAAAGGAGGAAGAGAAAAGAAAAAGTAAAGCAAGGTCTTGTGTTTTTTTTTTGTTTTTTTTTCGTCTCTGTCCATCCATCCCCCACCTTTTTCGGGGGGGCGATTAGTCCCTTTAGTCCCTTTGGAAACGGCTCCACGAATCAGACCAAAAGAGCGGGTTAAATATCGAGAATTTAATAGACTAACAGACTTAAGTGATCAACTAGAATATCAGATATTAAAACTGGGGAAACGAATAAGAGCTGCAAACAAAAACACGATGAGTAAGCCCACGAGTAAAACTACGAAGGGCACGGCCTCCAAAACCCCCAGGAATAGTGCATCAAGTAGTACCATTAAACAGTATATGACACAGGAGGCAAACTCTAAAAGTCCTGGAGTACATCAGCAAGATAAAAGGGACAAGACAGCAGAGAAAGGGACAAGGAGCTCGGAAAAAAAGGGAGGAGGGGGCTTGGACCGAGCTAAGAGAGATCAAACATTAGAGAGCGAACTAGAAGAAAGCAGAGCAGAAGAACAATGGGCAGAGGCACAAATCCCCACAAAGGGAGAAATGAACAAGATGTTAATGAGACTGGAAAACGCAATTAAGGCGGAAATAATTACGCTAAGAGCTGACCTCAGCCACCTCCTGGTAAGAGTAGAAGCAGCGGAAGAAAGAGTAGAGCAACAGGACCAGGAAATAAGGAAATTAAACGAGCAAGCCAAAATAATACAACAAAATCAGAGAAACATACTTTATCGGTTAGAAGACCAAGAGAACCGAAATAGAAGGCAAAACCTGAGAATCCGCTCCCTCCCAGAAGAAAAAGGAGAAGATAGGAAGAAGACTATGAACATAATATTTAACCCCCTACTAGGCAGGAGGCAGAAGACTCCCTTAAAATTGAGCGAGTCCACCGCGTAGGCAAGCCCAGAAACGGGGAGGGTGACTGGCCGAGAGACATCATTGTGAGATTTAGGCACTATGAAACTAAAGCGGAAATCCAAACGAAATCAAGAGGAAAATCCCCCATCCAATTCCAAGGAAACGAGCTACAGATATATACAGACCTTGCACCAGAGACATTGGCAAGGCGGAGACTCTTGAAGCCCCTCCTGGAGCAAATGAAGATAAAAAATATTAAATACATCTGGGGGTTCCCGGCCTGTCTGATAGGCCAAAAGGAAGGAATATCAGCGAGATTAAGGTTTCCGGGATTCTGTGACAAACTCGATTTTGCAGGTGCCAGACCTGCCCGGATGGACTGAAGGACAGGACTGAGAAATTTAGAGGGGGGAAAGGAAAAGAGAAAGGAAAAGAGAAAGGAGACATTTAAATTAAAGTGATTAGAAGAAGTTGCTGGGGGTGGGAGAGACTTCATCGGGAGGTTGGGAGGGAGGGGGAGGGCAGAGGGGCGGAAATGGCAGACCGGATCTTCGGCTTGCACCTCCGGGCTACCTCGCCCCCCCCAATACTCTGGGGGGGAGTAGAGATGACCCAGGAGGCAAGGTCAGAGTCGCACCTCAAAATGAAAGAACCATGGAAAGAACAGGACCACTAATGGTTCTAAGGCCACAACAATGGGCCAAAGGGAGGGAGGGAGGGAGGGGGAGGGAGAGGGGGGAAGAGGGAGGGGGAGATTCGAGGGAGGGGGAGGGTGTATGGTAGGGGGGAGGGGGGAGGGGGGAGGAAGAAAGGAGGGAGGGAAGGAGGGGGGAAGGAAAGAGGGAGGGACTAGCGGAAAAGGGAAAGGGGTGGGGAAAAGGGGGGAAAGGGGGGGATTCTACCTTTTTGACTCTACCAGACAGAAACATAAAAGGTGATGATAGACAGATAAAATATAAACGGCTCAGGGAAAAAAAGAAGAAATGTCAGCAATAAATTTTCTATCCTACAATGTTAGAGGGCTAAATACACCACTAAAAGACACAAGATCCTAAGAGAACTAAAATATTATAGAGCAGATGTGGTCTTCTTACAGGAGACCCATCTGACTCTAGAATCAAATATCAAATTATATTCTTCTGATTTCCCGAAGTGGTACTATGGGGATACCATCTCTAAGAGAGCGAGGGGGGTTGCCATAGGGTTTGCTAAGGAAACAAGGTTTGCGTTGGAGGAAAGAATGATAGATAGAGACGGTAGATATATTTTTCTAAAAAGGAAGATAGGTGGAATGGAATGCACCTTGGCAAACATCTATTCCCCCAACGTGAACCCCATCAAATACTTCAACGAAATTTTAGGTAAATTGAAGGATTTTGGGGCAGGATATATCATCATGATGGGAGATCTGAACTTCTGTATGGACCCGGTTAGGGACAGTACGTCCCGTGTACAGGGGACAACTAAATCACAACTGACAAAGATAAAACAAAAATTGCATAATAATCAGATGGTCGACATATGGAGGATCATGCACCCTAAAACACAGGACTATACGTTTTTCTCCCCTGTACACGGGACGTACTCGAGGATAGATTACATAATGGTAGAACACAGAATGCTGGATATGGTGATGGAATCAAATATAGGAATTGCTTCCTTATCGGATCACGCTACCGTAAGCATGAAATTAAAACTGCCCGAATATCAAAAGCAACCCTATACTTGGCGACTAAACGAAGAACTGCTCCGGGACGGGAAGCGATTAGAGAGGGTAGGAAAAGAACTAGAGTACTATTTTCAGACAAATGATACGGAAGGGATCTCAGGGGCAACCCTATGGGAGGCTCATAAAGTTTATATTAGGGGGATTTTGATCTCGGAAGGGGCAAGGAAAAAAAAGAAAGGACTAGGAAAATTAATCTACTGATTGGAGAAATATTTAAAGCCGAACAGGAACATAAAAAGCAACAAGGGCAACAACAAGAGTTATACCACGAATTAGTGATTAAAAGGGATGAACTAAAAGAACTTATAGACCAAGAGACTAAAATGACACTAAATTGCATAGCAAGAGAGAGATATAAATGGGGAAATAAACCCAGTAAACACCTAGCAAGAATAGTACAAAAGAAAAAGACCAGAAATTTCATAGAAAAGATCAAAAAAAAGAATGGAGAGGTAGTACATTCAACAAAGGAGATAGCAGACACATTTAAAAACTATTATGAGGGGCTGTACTCAGTGGAACAGAAGGGATGGAGGGTAGGAGAGAAGCAACTAAAGATAAATGAATTCTTAGGAAAGGCGGGCCTGCCCAAGATCAGTGAAAATGAAAAACTGGTATTAGATAAACCCATAACAGAGGAGGAGATAATTAGAGCGCTGACAGATTCAGCCCCGGGGAAAAGCCCCGGCCCCGATGGGTTTACAGCATTATACTTTAAAAAATTGAAGAAGATACTGATACCTAGGTTATGCAAATATATGAATGGGCTAGGGTCGGAATACGAAATGAGCAGGGAGGCCTCAGTAGCCACAATAACGGTTATACCGAAGGAGGGGAAAGATGAAATGCTGTGCTCCGGATACAGGCCGATCTCACTACTGAACGCAGATATAAAACTATACACGAAAGTTCTGGCAGAAAGAATAAAGGGATTGATGCCCACACTGGTACATCCGGACCAGGTGGGATTTATCCCAGGAAGGGAAGGAAGGGCCAATGGGGTGAGAGCACTGTTCCTTCTCCAGAAGATAAGAGAGAATGAGTCCCCAGGTCTACTCCTGTCAGTAGATGCAGAAAAGGCATTCGACAGGGTAGACTGGGGACTCATGATCCAAACCCTGGAAATCATGGGATTAGGAGCTAGGATGATACAGTGGGTAAAAACGCTCTACCAGCACCCTACGGGTAGGATTAAAATAAACGGTACATTGTCTCCGGCTTTCGAGATGAAAAATGGGACAAGACAGGGATGCCCCCTATCTCCCCTCTTGTTTGTGTTGTCCTTGGAACCCCTACTTGCGACGGTACGAAATAACCCCAACATCAAAGGGATTAGGATAGAAGAAGACGAACATAAATTATCAGCTTTTGCAGACGATGTCCTGTTTTTTGTTAGCAACCCTAGGACCACATTACCGAATTTACTTGAAACCCTTAAACAATACGGTGAGATATCAAATTTCAAAATTAATATAACTAAAACTGAGATTCTAAATGTGAACATTGGAAAGGTAGAATAACGGAGATTAAAAGAAGAGTTCAACTTTCCTTGGCAGAGGGAATTGAAGTACCTGGGAGTAAAACTCGCCAACTCAATTAAGAAAATATACAAGATAAATTATATCCCTCTGCTAGACGAAATAAAATCGGAAATCAGAAAGATGACAAACCGCCCAATATCATGGCTAGGAAGAATCAAGATTTTGAAGATGGTTCTCTTACCAAAAATTTTATACAAATTTCAGATGCTACCCGTGACAATACCCCAACCATACTTTAGAGTGTTAAAAAATATGTTAATGAACTTTATATGGAAAAATAAAAAACATAGGATCTCCTTCTCGGTACTAAAACAGGATAAAAAACATGGAGGGTTGGCTGTTCCAGATATAAAAAAATATTATAATGCGGTGGTGCTGTCTCGAGTAGTAGAGTGGGCTAACGACAGACACGAAAAAAGGTGGGTTAAAATTGAAATTTGGCCACTTTATCCTTCCAAATAATTCACTTCCTGTCACATAGCCACACAGGAAGTGAGGGGAAATCCCTACCAATGTCTTTCCTTGGGGACACACAGGTCAATCTAAATACTTTCCCCATTATGTACCATGCACTCCAGCATTTTGCGGGTTACACCCCAAATTATTAGTTTTTTTGGACTTTGGGGTTTATTTAATAAAGGCAAATCTACTTTGCACTACAAGTGCACTTGCTCGATATCCGAAAGAGAAATGCAAGCAAACAAAAAAAACACCATCTTTGCTTTTACATGATCACCAGTGATCCCTCAGATTTTCAGCAGCTACACTTTTACTGCAGAGTGGATTTGTCTTTACTAAACCCCAAACTACCCAATGATTTGGGGTGTACACAACAAAGTCCTAGAGTGCAATTTGCTTAATGGGGACACTAGTTAGATTGATCTGTGTCCCCCCAAGGAAAGACATTGGTAGGGTTTTACCTTCTCTTCCTGTTTGGCTGTGTGACAGGAAGTGAAGCCAATTTTACTACAAGGGGACACAAAGCCCAACCTTTAAAAAATAAAAAATAAAAACACAAGCAGGGGTTCTAACACTTACTTTGCTTCCCTCAAAATGCCCACAATTAGAATTGTATTGCCTTGAGCTATTTTTAAGTGCAGTGCTCTAAATCAGTGCTTCTCAAGTACCCCCGACAGGCCATGTTTGCAGGCTTTCCTTCATCTTGCACATGTGCTTTAAATCACAGTCAATGGTTTGGTATTTTGGACAGCAATTCTTCATGAGATAAATTCACAAAACATGTCCTGTTGGGGTACTTGAGGACTGAGGCTGAGAACCACTGCAGTAAAAAAGGAAAATTGAATACTTACCGCTCTGTATTTTTCATTTCCTGGTGACTCTCCATGGCAGCACACAATTCATGCATATGCTAGCATGAAGGCACCAGGGTAGACAAATCACACCTGTTGTTTTGACATTCCAATCAGCTGTCACATTTGTTGCAAAGAAAACGCAAAACAAACCTCAAAACTTTGCATCAAATTTTATTGGTCAACAAAACAAAGAATAATAAAAAATAAGAAATAAAAAATTTAAAAACAGGGTCAATTTGAAACAGTTACAGACTCACAACATCTTGATAAAGATTTGGCTAAATAGTGCAGCACAGACAATTAAATCAAAGTGAACAAACAACAAACATTATTTCAGGGGAACATTTCCCCCACACAAAAAAAATTCAATCCACAAAATAAACCAAACACCTGTTTTGCAAAGACATAACAAATAAAATGCATGTGTTACAAACTCGATAAGGACACCAACATGTACATTTTGCCGGACACACACACTTGTCTCTTTTCAGGGCAAGGGAGGGAATCTTAACTGTGAGCTTTATATAACCTATGTTTGTGAGCTAATGAGGCAATTGAAAACACATGCACAGTCCATGAAACACCCAAAATGCAAGTTCACCCGATGTAGAGACTGAACTTCAAAGTGGCTACACCTGTTAAGGATGTCCTTCAATTACTAACCCATAAAAACACTCTCTGAACATGCCCCGAAATATCCAGGTGCTGTTCACACACAAAAAGCACCAAAAAAAATCTAACAGGCTGGGCATGCTCAGAAGAACTCAAATGCAGCTAGCAGAAAATAACCCCTACCCCGTCCAAAATTAAGCACATCATCCAGCATGCTACAAAATTAGGGATGGGACAATCACCCCCCCCCCCTTACCAACAAATACCATTGCAGTCTATGGGAACTGACTTGTTAATTTTGCTAGTCCCCACTTGGCTGGCTTTTCTTCTAGTTATTGGCCTTAAAATGGGGGCCCAGGTCCCACCCTAAGGGACATATATCAATGTCACCAATTTGGACAACACCAAAAACAAAACACAGAGAAGTGCCTTTAAATATGACAAATTGCTTAAGGGCATTTCCCACCACATGCAGTCCATTGTGTTTTTATGCATCAAAAATGCATGGAAAGTTGGTTATATGGTTCTAAATGGCAGTGTTTGTCCAATGTGTTCCAGTTCCAGAAAAAAAGTAGAACATGCTGCATTTTACCTGCACTAGACTGTACTGGAACGCAGCAAAACGCATCATAAATGCACTGGAACGCACCGGAACACACCTAAATGCACCAAAAACGCACTGGAACACACTTGTCCTTCTCTTTGGTTAATAAAAAAGAGGGGTGAAAAAAAAGCACTGGACTGCATCAAAAACGTAACAAAAATGCACTGGAACGCATCAAAAACGTGCATGCAGAAAAGCACCTGGAACACATCCGGATTGCGTTTCTATGGTGTGAACTGGCCCTAGTTCACACCATAGAAATGCAGTCTGGATGCGTTCCAGGTGCTTTTCTGCATGCGCGTTTTTGACACGTTCCAGTGCATTTTTGTTACGTTTTTGATGCAGTCCAGTGCTTTTTTTTCACCCCTCTTTTTTATTAATCAAAGAGAAGGACAAGTGTGTTCCAGTGCATTTTTATTTTTATTTTTGAAAAGTTTTATTTATAGCTTTTGACATAACAAACAGACCCAGTGGGCCATACACAAACACAAACTATATACAATTCTTCAGCATTGGCTCCCTCTCCCTCCCTCCAGACCCCCACCCATCAACAGGAATAATACAGTTATAAAGTCACTTTAACTCAGTCACAGTCTATATGTTGTTTGGAAATGTCACATAATCACAATCATATTCAACTCTTACTGCAAGTGCATTTATAATGGGTGCCACTCAATCCGCCACCGTAAGTTCACTATTCATCCAACTGCCCCATACTTTATCAAATTTCTGAGGTGCGCCCCTACTAGCATACGTAGCTTTGTACAGCGGTACAGCTCTATTCACCACCCCCTTCCATGCTGATACAGTGGGCGGATTGGGCTTTTTCCATGATAACACTATCAGTTTCCTGGCGTAATATATGAGAATCGTTAACAGAGCACGAGTCGCTCTCCTTGGGGCTAGATTGTCTACCAGTCCCAAGAGGCATACCTCAATTGAAGGCTGTACCTGAATGGCGGTCACCCCAGCTATGCAGTCGGCAACCCCTCTCCAGAACCCCTGGATGAATGAGCAATTCCAAAAGACATGCATGAAATCGGCCGTGAGGGAACTGCACCACCAGCAACAAGGAGACTGTGTAGGGAATATCTTGGCCAGTCTAGCCGGCGTAAGATAGATGCGATGCAGGAATTTAAATTGGATGAGATGGTCCCTAGCAGAGACCAATCTAGTAAAATTTATGTCCCATACATCATCCCAGTCATCCCTGTCCATCTGGGGGAACACCTCACCCCACGCCGCCCTACACTTTGCCAGGAGATCACCTCCCTCACTGAACAGCTGTTTATATATTTTAGACAAGGCCTTGTCTAAAGTGTCCTCTCTCAGTAAAGACTCCATATCACTAGTTTGCATGGTGATACCAATATCTCCAAATTGGGCCTTAAATGCATGTCTGAGCTGAAGAAAACGAAACAAGTGCGTGTTAGGCAGATCAAACTTGGCTTTAAGGGCGTCAAACTGTAAGAGTTTCCCACCCCCCACTATGTCCCTCAGAGTCTTAATGCTATATTTAGTCCAGGTGACTGGATCGGGGTACTCACAAAAGTGTGCTAGCTGAGGATTCTTCCAAAGTGGTGTGTAAGGAGAAATTTCAGAGGCACCACCCACCTTATTCACTGCCACCCATGCCCTACAGGTGGCACGCATGGATATCGTGAGCCTATACGGAGCCCTGATTCCCCGAAGCGGGAGATGCTTCAGTGCCTCATACGAACCCACAACAGCCGCCTCCAGCGTATTAGCAGTGTCGTCCTCAGGTAGAGTGAACCACCTGTGGACAAATACTAGCTGACCGGCTAAGAAATACCGGTGGAAGTCCGGGACCGCCAGTCCCCCTTGTTTTCACGGCAGTTGTAACACCCGGAATAAAAACATATCTCGGTATCCAAACAGGGGAATTCCGAAATATATACAAAAACAAAGGTACAAATTTCATTTTCACTAAATTCACCCTACCAATGAGCGTCAAAGGTAAGTTTTGCCATGCCTGTAGCCTGGATTTCAGTTTAGTCAAAAGTGGATCGACATTTAAGGCAATAAAATCGGACAGGGAATTAGAAATGTTTAACCCCAGAAATTTGAGCACCTCCACCCGCTGTAAAGGACAATCAACAGGAATCTCACACCTGGGGGATGGCGTCCTGAGTGATAGAATTTGGGATTTTCCCCAGTTGACTTTCAGACCCGAAAAACGTGCAAAAGAATTTAGGATATCTAGTGCTGCCGACAAGGAATTTCCGGAGTCCCGCAGAAAAAGAATCATGTCGTCCGCATAGAGTGCCGTCTTTTCGTTCAAGTCACCCACCATGATCCCCCGCACCTCCTCAGAGGCCCGCAAGGCCGCAGCCACGGGTTCAATCATGATGGAGAAAAGACCCGGGGACAAAGGGCAACCCTGGCGAGTGCCCCTCCGCACTGAAAAAAATTCCGACAACATATTGTTTAACTTAATGGCCGCTGTAGGGGAATGATATAGAATGTCGATCCACTTCCTGAAATGAGGCCCGAAACCGAATACCTCCAGCACCACCCTCATGAAATTCCAGTCAACGGAATCAAAGGCCTTCTCCAAATCCAAAAAGACCAGTATCCCACCGCTGGAAATGTCTGGGCCCAACTGCGTGTGGGTGAAAACCCTACGCAGATTGATATCCATGGCTTTCTTGGGCATGAAACCCGTCTGGTCAGGGGAAATAACATGGTGCAAGACCGACATAAGTCTAGTAGCCAACATCTTAGTAAGTATTTTGAAGTCCATATTCAGTAAAGAAATGGGCCTATAAGAAGAACATAGCATTGGGTCCTTGTCCGGCTTGGCCAACAGTACAATATGAGCCTCACAAAAGGAAGGGGGGAGGCCCTCCTTCTGAAAACAGTCGGCATACAATTGCAGTAGTCTAGGCACCAGGATCTCAGAGTAACGACGGTACCAGTCAATTGGCAGACCATCAGGACCCGGAGCCCTGCCACCCGGAAACGACCCAACTGCGGAGACCACCTCCTCCTCCCTGAACGCGGCATCAAGAAAATTCCGAGATTCCCCTGGCAGCTCGGGCAACCGCAGGGCCTCCAATGTGACCCCAAGGTCACCCGGATCTATAGGCGAGTACAGAGACTTATAGAAGGATACAAACTCCCGTACTACATCCTCCCTGTCTCTCAACAGGTGTCAAGACTGGGACAGTACGCAAGGCACTACCGTTGGGGACGCGTCCCCAGCCGTCAAAAAAGCCAAGAGTTTACCGTTTTTATCCCCCTGTTCAAAAACACGCGCCACACTCCTTTGCAGATGACAAGTAGTCGTCTCTCGGTAATGGAGAGATACGTTCCTCCTTGAAAACCGCAACTGAGCCAACGTGTCAGGAGAAGGTGAGTCCGCATGTGCCTTAGCGCACTCCCGCTCCCTGTCATGGAGTTGTTTTTCTACACTATTCCGCTCAATTATCAGGGCTTTTATGGCTGATATGTATTCCCCCCTAGTGGTGGCCTTGAAGGCCTCCCATTCCGTATGTAATGTGGCCGATCCCTCGTTAACCTGCCAAAATGTGTCAATGTGTGGTTGCAGCATCTCCTCCACAGAGGGCTCCCCCACCCAACTAGGGGATAAACGCCAGACTCTCCTTGAATTCTGGGAACCCACTTGCAAAGTAATCTTGAGAGGAGTGTGATCCGAGACACCCCCCGAAAGGTAGGACGTTTCAGCCACCAGAGGCAACATTACTCCATTAGCAAACGCCAGGTCTATTCTGGAGGACGAAGCATGTACCGAGGACAGATATGAATAGCATCTGTCAGTAGGATGCTTCCACCGCCAGATCTCAGTAAGACCCGCAGCATCCGCCCACTGTGACAATTCACGGTTTGGAGCCCTATGTGGGTTGGACGTGTCCAACGTATAATTGAGAACATTATTAAAATCACCAGCCATCAACAACTGAAATGGAGCGTGAGGTGCCAATTTCTCCAATACCTCATACAGGATATTGCCTGTAAAAGGAGGGGGGATATATACATTTACCAGGGCCAACTTCCGAGAGTAAACTTCAATTATGACCACTAAATACCTTCCCCCAGGATCAGTGATCACTGTATCTATGGAGCAAGGTAGGGACTTGTTTAACAAAATAGATACACCCCTAGCATATGACGAATAGGTGGCATGTATGGCTCTGTGCATCCAGGGACGCTTCATGGCCAGAATTTTGTTGCCTAATAAATGCGTTTCCTGTAAAAACATTATGTGAGGATGTTGGGCCTGCAAAAATTTCAACACCAAAGGTCTCTTGTATTTAGAATTCAATCCCCTGACATTCCAAGAGATGATTTTAACTTTTAACCACTTAAGCCCCGGACCATTTGGTAGCTAAAGGACCAGAGGTGAATTCAGAATTTTGCACTGCGCTGCTTTAACTGTAAATTGTGCGGACATCCAATGTTGTACTGAAACGAAATTTGCGTCCTTTTCTTCCCACAAATAGAGCTTTCTTTTAATGGTATTTGATTGCCTCTGCGATTTTTATTTTTTGCGATATAAATGGAAAAAGACCGAAAATTTTGAAAAAAAATGATATTTTCTACTTTTTGTTATAAGAAAAATCGAATAAACTCAATTGTAGTCATACATTTAGGCCAAAATGTATTCAGCCACATGTCTTTAGTAAAAAAAATGTCAATAAGCATATATTTATTGGTTTGCGCAAAAGTTATAGCGTCTACAAACTAGGGTACATTTTCTGGAATTTACACAGCTTTTAATTTATGACTGCCTATCTCATTTCTTGAGGTGCTAAAATGGCAGGGCAGTACAAAACCCCCCCAAATGACCCCATTTTGGAAAGTAGACACCCCAGGGAAATTGCTGAGAGGCATGTTGAGCCCATTGAATATTTTTTTTTTTGTCCCAAGTGATTGAATAATGACAAAAAAAAAAAAAAAATTACAAAAAATTGTCACTAAATGATATATTGCTCACACATGCCATGGTTATATGTGGAATTGCACCCCAAAATACATTCTGCTGCTTCTCCTGAGTACGGGGATACCACATGTGTGGGACTTTTTAGGAGCCTAGCCACGTACGGGACCCCGGAAACCAAGCACCGCCTTCAGGATTTCTAAGGGCGCAAATTTTTGATTTCACTCCTCACTACCTATCACAGTTTCGAAGGCCATAAAATGCCAAAATAGCACAAAACCCCCCCAAATGACCCCATTTTGGAAAGTAGACACCCCAAGCTATTTACTGAGAGGCATGATTAGTCCATGGAATATTTTATATTTTGCCACAAGTTGCGGGAATATGACAAACTTTATTTTTTTTGCACAAAGTTGTCACTAAATGATATATTGCTCACACATGCCATGGGCATATGTGAAATTACACCCCAAAATACATTCTGCTGCTTCTCCTGAGTATGGGGATACCACATGTGTGGGACTTTTTGGGAGCCTAGTCGCGTACGGGACCCCAAAAACCAAGCACCGCCTTCAAGGTTTCTAAGGGCATACATTTTTGATTTCACTCCTCACTACCTATCACTACCCATCACAGTTTTGAAGGCCATAAAATGCCAAGATGGCACAAAACCCCCCCAAATGACCCCATTTTGGAAAGTAGACACCCCAAGCTATTTGCTGAGAGGCATGTTGAGCCCATTGAATATTTTTTTTTGTCCCAAATGATTGAATAATGACAAAAAGAAAAAAAAAAGAAAAAATGTACAAAAAGTTGTCACTAAATGATATATTGCTCACACATGCCATGGTTATATGTGGAATTGCACCCCAAAATACAATCTGCTGCTTCTCCTGAGTACGGGGATACCACATGTGTGGGACTTTTTGGGAGCCTAGCCGGGTACGGGGCCCCAAAAACCAAGCACCGCCTTCAGGCTTTCTAAGGGCGTAAATTTTTGATTTCACTCCTCACTACCTATCACAGTTTCGAAGGCCATAAAATGCCAAAATAGCACAAAATCCCCCCAAATGACCCCATTTTGGAAAGTAGACACCCCAAGCTATTTACTGAGAGGCATGTTCAGTCCATGGAATATTTTATATTTTGCCACAAGTTGCGGGAATATGACAAACTTTGTTTTTTTTGCACAAAGTTGTCACTAAATGATATATTGCTCACACATGCCATGGGCATATGTCAAATTACACCCCAAAATACATTCTGCTGCTTCTCCTGAGTACGGGGATACCACATGTGTGGGACTTTTTGGGAGCCTAGCCGCGTACGGGACCCCAAAAACCAAGCACAGCCGTCAAGGTTTCTAAGGGCATAAATTTTTGATTTCACTCCTCACTACCTATCACAGTTTTGAAGGCCATAAAATGCCAAGATAGCACAAAACCCCCCAAAATGACCCCATTTTGGAAAGTAGACACCCCAAGGAAATTGCTGAGAGGCATGTTGAGCCCATTGAATATTTTTTTTTTGTCCCAAATGATTGAATAATGACAAAAAAAAAAAAAAAATGTACAAAAAGTTGGGGGTTTTGTGCCATCTGGGCATTCCATGGCCTCCGAAACTGTGATAGGCAGTGAGGAGTGAAATCAAAAATTTACACCCATAGAAATCCTGAAGGCGGTGCTTGGTTTTCGGGGTCCTGTACGCGGCTAGGCTCCCAAAATGTCTCACACATGTGGTATCCCCGTACTCAGGAGAAGCAACAGAATGTATTTTGGGGTGCAATTCCACATATAACCATGGCATGTTTGAGCAATATATAATTTAGTGACAACTTTTTGTAATTTTTTTTTTTCTTTTTGTCATTATTCAATCACTTGGGACAAAAAAAAAATATTCAATGGGCTCAACATGCCTCTCAGCAAATAGCTTGAGGTGTCTACTTTCCAAAATGGGGTCATTTGGGGGGGTTTTGAACTGTCCTGGCATTTTATGCACAACATTAGGAAGCTTATGTCACACATCATCCACTCTTCTAACCACTTGAAGACAAAGCCCTTTCTGACACTTTTTGTTTACATGAAAACATTTTTTTTTTTGCAAGAAAATTATGTTGAACCCCCAAACATTATATATATTTTTAAAGCAAAGGCCCTACAGATTAAAATAGTGGGTGTTGCATTTTTTTTTCCACACAGTATTTGCGCAGCGATTTTTCAAACGCATTTTTTGGGGGAAAAACACACTTTTTTTTATTTTTAATGCACTAAAAAACACTATATTGCCCAAATGTTTGATGAAATAAAAAAGATGATCTTAGGCCGAGTACATGGATACCAAACACGACATGCTTTAAAATTGCGCACAAACGCGCAGCGGCGAGAAACTACATTCATTTTTAAAAGCATTTAAAAGCCTTTACAGGTTACCACGTTAGATTTACAGAGGAGGTCTACTGCTAAAATTACTGCCCTCGATCTGACCTTCGCAGTGATACCTCACATGCATGATGCAATTGCTATTTACATATGACGCTAGACCGACGCTTGCGTTCGCCTTTGCGCAAGAGCAGGGGGGGACAGCGGTGCTTTTTTTTTTTTTATTATTTATTTTGCTTTTTTATTTTATTTTTAAATTGTTCCTTCCATATTTTATTTTTTTTTATCATTTTTATTGTTATCTCAGGGAATGTAAATATCCCCTATGATAGCAATAAGTAGTGACAGGTACTCTTTTTTTGAAAAAAAATGGGGGGTTAGACCCTAGATCTTTCCTCTGCCCTCAAAGCATCTGACCACACCAAGATCGGTGTGATAAAATGCTTTCCCAATTTCCCAATGGCGCTGTTTATATCCGGGGGGGGGGGCATTTCCTTCCCACTGCTTGTAAAAGCAGTCCAGAGGCTAATTAGCCACTAGGATTGCTTTTACATGAAAGCCGGCCGCTGGCTGAAAAGAATGATACCCGCAGGCATCAATCTGGTATAACCATTCAAAGTCCAGCAACATACCAGTACGTTGCTGGTCCTTGTTGGACATGTATTGTAATCTTTTTTTTCATGCAGCCTGTTGGCTGAACGAAAAAAAGAGATTGATCGGTGGGTATGCCCACCATTAGAATACCTCCCTTCATCCACCCACTTCTAATGATGGGCATATATGCCGAAGCATGGGGGCATCCTCCCGCAAAAAAGTTATGCCGCGTACACACGGTCGGACTTTTCCACGGGCAAGCCTTCATCGGAATTTCGACCGTATGTACGCGGCATAAAAGGTTATGCCGCGTACACACGTTCGAACTTTTCCACGGGCAAGCCTCCGTCGGAATTTCGACCGTATATACGCGGCATTAGGAGCAAAATCGCTCCTCCGCCCCTGCTGCCCCCATGCTTCGGCATATATGCTCTTTTTTTAACTGTGGTGGTGAAATCACCTCCTACAGCGTTGGAGTCACGGCTTTATGTATCGTGGGAGCAAACGCTGTTGCTGTCAAGATAAATAAATCCGCGATGCAACTGAATGGCGTACCTGCTAAGCAAATGATGGTTAACATTAAAACAAAGTAACATTACAGTACAACAGTAAGACCTTACCATACCATACCTGCAAAGCAAATACCAAAACAAAACCTAGTAAAAAATAAAAAAAATTTTTTAACGCAACCTGTGCCTAAAATATATATATGCCGAAGCATGGGGGCATCCTCCCGCAAAAAAGTTATGCCGCGTACACACGGTCGGACTTTTCCACGGGCAAGCCTCCGTCGGAATTTCAACCGTATATACGCGGCATTAGGAGCAAAATCGCTCCTCCGCCCCTGCTGCCCCCATGCTTCGGCATATATGCTCTTTTTTTAAACTGTGGTGGTGAAATCACCTCCTACAGCGTTGGAGTCACGGCTTTATGTATCGTGGGAGCAAACGCTGTTGCTGTCAAGATAAATAGATCCGCGCTGCAACTGAATGGCGTACCTGAAAACAAAAAATTACATACCTGAAAAGCAAGCATGATAAAACATTGCAGAATAGAATACAGTAAAAAAGAGCAGAACAATAGAGAGAAAATAGAGAGAGAGAGAGAACAATAAAACGACAACTATTTTTTTTTTTTTATTTTATATTTTTTTTGTGTTTTGTTTTTTACGTTTTTTTTTTCTTTTTTACACTTTCTTTTGTAACTTTACCAACTGTAATGGTTCGGGTCTCTCAAAATGTAATGGCATCTTGGGAGACCCTGTGTAAGTGTGTCCTAGTCTGTGAAATGCTGTACCCTACGCTAAAACTTCACTTTTGAGTGGTAGCGATCAAAACATTCACCAAGGCAAAGACCAGGTTTGTCAGGACAGAGTGGACAAAAAACACGGGTGGCACGCCTAAATCCGCGCTTGCTACAGACACGACATCTTTTTTGGGGGGTTCGTTGGGTAGGGGTACTCGGGAGGGCATACGGATATTGCCTCTCATGCAGCCGGCTTACTCCATTTGGTAGGGGATGGTGAGGTGCAGAACCGCCTGGATACAGGAGTTCTGTGACTATCTCATTCTGGAATTTTAGAAGAGATAACGTCCCGCCTGAAGCTCTGTATAGCACATGAGCATTCAGCAAAGCCAATTGGAATAAGGATAGAGACACTTTTTTGTACCAGCGTCTCGCCTTACGGTCAATTAGATACGGCGCCATCAACTGGTCGTTGAGGTCCACCCCTCCCATATTTTTGTTATATTCGTGGACACAGAGGGGTTTCTCCACAACACCAGTCGCCGTACGAATTTGGACTGTCGTGTCTGCATGAAGGGAGGTAAGAAGGAAAACATTCTTATTGTCCCTCCACTTCATAGCAAGCAAGTTATTACACTTCACGCAGGCTCTCTCCCCCAGCCTAAGACGGGCATCTACAAGCCGCTGGGGAAAGCCCCGGCGATTAGGTCGCACGGTGCCACATGCTCCAATCTGATGATCAAACAAGTGACTAAATAGTGGCACGCTCGTGTAATAATTGTCCACATACAAGTGGTACCCCTTTCCGAATAAGGGTGACACCAAGTTCCACACTATCTTGCCAGCGCTCCCTATGTAATCCGGGCAGTTGACCGGCTCAACCTGACTATCTTTTCCCTCATAAACCATAAAGCTCCATACATAGCCTGTTGCCCTGTCACAGAACTTATAGAGCTTGACCCCGTATCTGGCACGCTTGCTGGGAAGGTACTGCTTGAAAGCAAAGCGGCCAGAAAATTTAATCAGGGACTCATCAACGCAGACAACTTGATCGGGAATAAACAAGGCTGCAAAACGTTCGTTGAAGTGGTTTATGAGGGGCCGAATTTTATAGAGCCGGTCGTACTCAGGGTCCCCACGTGGACGACAAAGTTCATTGTCGTTGAAGTGCATGAACCGCAAAATCTGCTCGTATCGTGTCCTGGGCATGGAGGCAGAGAACACAGGCATGTGGTCAATTGGGTGCGTGGACCAATAAGCACGCAATGACGGGAATTTATGTGTGCCCATGTTGAGGGAAAGGCCCAGAAAGGTCTTAAATTCGGAAACCGTAATTGGTTTCCAATCTTTGGCAATTTTAGGCAACTGGGGGTTAGCGGCGATGAATTGACCAGCATACAAATTACTCTGGTTCACAATAGATCTATAGAGATCTTCCGTGAAAAACAGCGAATAATAATCGATTGGCATAAAATCAGCTGTTTCCACCTGAATACCGGGTTGGGCAGTGAATGGGGGAAGTACGGGTTCTGCAGAAGTGGTGGGGACCCAATCAGGATAGGCGAATTCTGCAGGAAGGGCACTATGGGCACGACGGGCCTGCCTTTGTCTTCTTGGTGGCAGCGGGACACTACTTGTGCTCGCCACCTCGCCAGCTTGAACTGCACTTATGGGACTCGCCACGTCACCACGTGATACTGCAGTGCTGGATGTACGCCCAGGCTGTACTAGGCCGCTGGTGCTTGCCAATTCACCAGAAGGAATAGCGGCGCTAGTACTACTCTGCTCCATGATACGAGAGCCCTGCGGTTCTTGCTCCTCAACAACCTCAGAAGATCGGGATCAGGTACGCCTGACCTTAGCAGAGACCTCAACTTCGTCGTCAGAGCTATCTGACGTGGGGCCGCTGACGTCACTGTCTTCTACGGGAAGATATTCTGAGCCTGAATCTGACAGATACGTGACCTCCTCTTCACTATCTGTCATGCTCAGAATCTCGTAGGCCTCTTTACTAGTGTACCTTCGACTTGCCATTTTGGGCTCTAAATTTAGGGGTACACTAGTAAGATTCACAGGTAAAAAAAGCACCTGACTGTCACCAAATGTATCAAACGCTACCAAAAAAACTGTTAGCGATCGCAGGGATCAGGACTGTCTCTGCAAACGCTGCAGTTATGTGTGTTGTGTTTGGTAAGTGACAGTGATCGATCGATACTGCACTTGGGTGGGCTGGGCTGGGCTGGGCGGAGGGGCTAAACGCAGGTACTAGCAGGTATCTGGGCTGATCCCGCTAACACTGCGTTTTTGGGAACCCTAAACCGCTGGGGACGCTAGTATAGATCTGATAAGATACTATACCACTAAGGGAGGTGTATGCTTTGCGCGTGGGTGTTAGCGTTACTGGCACTAACCTAAAGCTGCCTGGGGCGACGCAGACCCTCTCTGGCGCTAAAACCTAATTGATATCACCCGCCGGGCGATCAGGGGGTTAAACCTTTATTGGGTTATATACGGCGGGTGCCCTGATGCTATAAAAAGCAAACTAACTAACCAGCGTTACCTGTAACCTTTATATGGTGATCACTGGTGAAAGGGTTAACTAGGGGTAATCAGGGGGTTAAAACCTTTATTAGGTTAAATATGGGGGTACCCGACGCTATATAAAAACCTGACGGGTTACCTAAATAACGAAAAAACTCACTGGGTAACCAGTGTCACCAGTGACGCTTATACGGTGATCACTGGTGAAAGGGTTAACTCTAGGGGCAATCAGGGGGTTAAAATAATATATGGGGGTACCTGACGCTAATAAAAACCTGCGGCGGACCTAAAAATAATTAACTGGCTATCTAGGACACCAGCGACAAGAAAAAAGCGATCGGAAAAACGATCGCTTAGTGACGCTGGCGTTAGGGGGTGAAAGGGTTACCTGGGGGGCGATCAAGGGGTTAAACCTTTATTAGGGGGGGTTAGGGGGTTACCTTGGACCTAAAGGGGCCTAATCCTAACTGCCCTGCAACTTTTTACAGTCACAAATGACACTGATTGCAGTGATCAGTAAAAAAAATGATCACTGCAAACGGTGCACTGTGACTGGGGGTACTGGGGGTGATCTGGGGGGTGATCTGGGGGTGACTGGGGGGTGATTTGTGTGCCTACGTGTACTGGTGTCAGTGGGCTGTTGGTGCACTTACTGTGAGATGTCTTCTCTCCTCGCGCCGGATCGAAAAGACCGACACGAGGAGAGATGACATCACTTCCTCCTGCCTGTGTTTACATTACAGGCAGGGGAAGCTCTCTCATTCGCCGGGAGCGATCGAGAGGGGGTGGCCGGAATCGAACGGCCGTCCCCTCATGCCGGATCGCTCCCGAACACTTAACCACCGCTCACTGTACAGAAGGGGGGTCCGATCGGACCCCCCAACTATACAAAGGCGATCACGTACATATACGTGATTCTGCCTGTCGGTGCCATTCTGCCGACGTATAATTACAGTGGGCGGTCGTTAAGTGGTTAAAGACATGACTGTAATTCCGAAATTTGCCACAAGATGGGGGCCTAGGAGCACAGGAGAGGCCCAGAAGTACACAGAGCCACACAACAAGCTGAAGAATAACTATAAGGCCTCATACACACGACCGAGTTTCTCGGCAAGAACCAGCAAGAAACTTGCTGGCAGAGATGTCTTGCCGAGAAATTCGTTCGTGTGTATGGTTTCTCGTCGAGAAAACCGACAAGTAACCTCGACGAGAAAATAGAGAACCTGCTCTCTATTTTCTCGTCGAGATTCTCGTCAGCCTGTTTCTCGACGAGAAAAGTGAGTGTGTGTACACTTACCTGTCCGCCGGGAAGCCCGCGCATGTTCGAAATGAATTCGACGCATGCGCGGTAGCTTCCTAGGCATAGATAGGGTATACCAAGATGGCGGCGACGGCATCGAATGTGACGAGCGCATGCTCGTCGTAGTCGATGACGTCACCGCGTACGCTCCATTCAAAGAACCGCGGGTTCTTTGAATCGAGCGTGTGTACACTCGGCCGGGACAATTTTCTTGTCCAAGAATCTCGTCGAAAAAAACGACATGTTTTTTTCGACGAGAATCTCGGCCGTGTGTACGAGGCCTAACATCTCTACAGACAGTTCTTTGTGCCTGAGCCCGTTTCTGAGTGTCCCCTGGCCCACCAATTGTGGAATGCCGAGGATGACACCACAAACAAGCAGCCCCAAAAAAAGTGGAGCAGAAACAAAAAAACAGAACAAAACATTTGCTCATATACAGTCCCATCTTAGTAATTCCCTGTCTAGCCAGCAAACAAAAACACAAAAAAAAAAAAAAAAAAAAAAAGGAAAAAGGAACAACCAGCGCCAGCAGACTTAATCCCCAAAACCAAAAACAAAAAATGGAAAGGTGTTCTATAGAGTTATTCCATATGCCCCTTTGGAGGGGACTAAAGTGTCAACCAGGTGAGTGCTGACACAACACGCCTTTTACGAATTCTCAGTTCAACAGAGAGGGCATCCGGCTCCATGGTCATGTAGCACTAAGCAGCTAAATGCATCCCGCAGCCCCCTGAAGGTAACATTTTGCACAGGAAAAGCAAGGTCAGTCCAGATCACATCCACCAACCAGGCACACCAATACTAAGCTCACTGGAGGGGGTAACATGGGGTAGGATGAAAGTCAAAGTATATGTGTCTACCAGCGTGCACTCAAGCAGAAGCAGATGTAAGGGTGGCCAAACAGAGTATGACAAAAATAGAAAAAATAAATTAAAGTAAAATAAATGTTGTACATTAAGCCAGAGTCTCCAACCAATCCGAGACATCCGAGGGGACCTCAAAAAATTTCACAGAGCCCTGGTATTCAACACGGAGCTTGCTGGGGTATAGCATGCTGTATTTGAGGCCCTTGTCCCGGAGCCTCTTCCGAACATCCACGAACATGCGACGGCGCCTCTGCAACTCTGGGGAGAAATCCGGGAAGAAGTGCACATTGGTATTTTCAAACCGGAGCTGTGGTGACTTCCGGGTTCCGCCAGAATGAGATCTCTGTCGCGGTAATTTAGAAACCCCACGAGGAATGGTCTGGGCAATGCGCCCCGTGGTCTCGGGCCTGTGGGGACCCTATGAGCCCGCTCCACAATATATGCAGAGGAGACATGCTGTAACGCCAGGATATCCTTGAAAAAGGTTTCAGCAAAGCTGGCTGGCTGCGAGCCCTCCGCACCCTCAGGCAGGCCCACCACGCGCACATTATTGCGGCGCAGTCTATTTTCGGCGTCCTCAGACCGCGCCATCAAGGTTTTAACCGTGCGTTGCAGATCAGCGACATTCTGGGATGTTATAGCCGCGGTATCTTCAATATCCGAGATACGAGTCTCAGCAGCAGTGACACGGCCTCTAAACTTGTCCATATCTTGCCTGATGAGGCCACACTCCATGGCCAGTGTGGTTCCAGTGCATTTTTGATGCTTTTTTGATGCAGTCCAGTGTTTTTTTCCCCCTCTTTTCACTTAGGACAAGTGTGTTGCAGTGCGTCTTTGGTGCATTGATCAACTTTCTTTGCGTTTTTCATGCATCAAAAAAACGCACTGCACTGCATCCGGTGTGAACTGGCCTTAAATATCATACCTGGGGGGTGTCTATAGTATGCCTGTAAAGTAGTGCATGTTTTCCATGTTTATAACAGTTCGAGAGCAAAATGACATTTCTAAAGTAAAATAATAGTCATTTAAAAGTCCTCGCGGCTGTAATGAATTGCTGGTTCCCGTCAATATAGATAAAAGTCATTGAAAGTCTTTGATAACACAAAAAAAAAAGCGTGGGGGTCCCCCAAATTCAATTACCAGGCCCTTCAGGTCTGAAATGGACATTAAGGGGAACTCTGACGCAAATTAAAAAAAAAATGCGTGCGGTTCCCCCAAATATCCATACCAGGCCCTTCAGATCTGGTATGGATTTTAAGGGGAACTCCACCCCAAATTTAAAAAAAAATGGCGTGGAGTACCCCCAAAAATCCACACCAGACCCTTATCCGAACACGCAACCTGGCAGGCTGCAGGAAAAGAGGGGGGGACGAGAGAGCGCCCCCCCTCCCTCCTGAACCGTACCAGGCCACATGCCCTCAACATGGGGAGGATGTCCCCATGTTGATGGGGACAAGGGCCTCATCCCCACAACCCTTGCCCGGTGGTTGTGGGGGTCTGCGGGCAGGGGGCTTATTGGAATCTGGAAGACCCCTTTAACAAAGGGGACCCCCAGATCCCGCCCCCCCCTGTGTGAAATGGTAATGGGGTACAAATGTACCCCTACCATTTCACAAAGAAAGTGACAAAAATGTAAAAAATTACAAGAGCCGGTTTTTGACAATTCCTTTATTAATGTCTTTTCCTTTCTTCCATCTTCTTCTTCCATCTTCTTCTTCCATCTTCTTCTTCTTCCATCTTCTTCTGTTCTCCATTCGGGTTTCTTCCTCCATCTTGTTCTTCATCTTCATCTTTATCTTTATCTTCATCTTCCTTCTTCCTTCGGTCTTCTCGTCCGCATCTTGCTCCGGCGTCTTCCCTTCTTCTTTCTTCGGCTGCTCCGTTTGAATTGGAGGTTCCCGTTGTGCGACGCTTCAGTTCTTCAGTTCTCCTCTGGGTCCGCTGCCACCCGGTGACCCCGCACCCCTCTGACGCACATGGATTTCACTGGGACTTTCCCCGTAGTGTCAGAGGGGGGCGGAACCACCGGGTGGCAGCAGACCAAGAGGAGAACTGAAGCGTCGCACAGCAGGAACCTCCAATTCAAACGGAGCGGCCGAAGAAGAAAGAAGAAGCCGGAGCAAGATGCCCGACGAGAAGACCGAAGGAAGAAGGAAGATGAAGATGAAGATAAAGATGAAGAGGAAGATGGAGGAAGAAACCCGAATGGAGAAAAGAAGAAGATGGAAGAAGAAGATGGAGGAAGATGGAAGAAAGGAAAAGACATTAATAAAGGAATTGTCTAAAACCGGCTCTTGTCATTTTTTACATTTTGACACTTTCTTTGTGAAATGGTAGGGGTACATTTGTACCCCATTACCATTTCACATAGGGGGGGCAGGATCTGGGGGTCCCCTTTGTTAAAGGGGTCTTCCAGATTCCGATAAGCCCTCTGCCCGCAGACCCCCACAACCACCGGGCAAGGGTTGTGGGGATGAGGCCCTTGTCCCCATCAACATGGGGACATCCTCCCCATGTTGAGGGCATGTGGCCTGGTATGGTTCAGGAGGGGGGGGCGCTCTCTCGTCCCCCCCTCTTTTCCTGCAGCCGACCAGGTTGCGTGCTCGGATAAGGGTCTGGTATGGATTTTTGGGGGGACTCCACGCCATTTTTTTTTAAATTTGGGGTGGAGTTCCCCTTAAAATCCACACCAGATCTGATGGGCCTGGTATGGATATTTGGGGGAACCGCACGCATTTTTTTTTAAAATTTGCGGCGGGGTTCCCCTTAATATCTATACCAGACCTGAAGGGCCTGGTAATGGAATTTGGGGGACCCCCACGCTTTTTTTTTTTATCAAAGACTTTCAATGACTTTTCTCTATATTGCCGGGAGCCGACAATTCATTATAGTCGCGGGTGCTTTTAAATGCCTTTTTTTTTCCTTTAGAAATGTCATTTTGCTGGCGCACTGGCAAGTTCAGAGCTGCGCCTGTTCAACTTATGCAAATTGGTTTACGTGACTTGACATTTACTAAGATTTTGCCGGCGCAGTGTCTTGGCGCAAGAAAACAAGGAAAATTCCCGCGCTGAGCTCAAAAAAACCTCCCGCATATCGAATCGTACTTGCCGGCGCAGCGGGCTGGTTTTGAAAAAGTTACTTTCTCACTCTATTTTGGGCATATTAGTTATTTGGGCAGGTGTCACTACACTTCCTCACATCACCCCATGTCACCCCCATTATATTCTCACTTCCAGCTTCTTTATATTTAGAGTTTAACATGCCGTGCGCCAGGTCCATAGTGGCGCACTGAGCGCCTCCTCCCGTCCGCCGACAACACTATAGTAAATGGCAAATAGGGCTGCGCTAATGTTTTGTAAATACCAAAACTGCCATTGTGCGCACAGATGCGCAGATACTCATGGTGCAAACGTTTTGTAAATCAGCCCCAGTGTGTATTCCAGCTTCCGGACTCGGCCGCAACCGGAAGTGATGTCACCACAGCTCTGTACCCTCAATAGGGTACAGAGCTGTGGTGACATCACGTTCGGTCGCGGAATTTTAAGCCAGATGAGGTGAGAGGCTGGGGGAAACGAGGTCACCAGCACAGGATTGAAGCACTTTGCATGTTTTTCTTGGCAGTTGGAGAATACTTCCTTTCAAAGTTGATTTGTTGCAATTTTACACTTGGATCCTTATGTACATTGTTTGGACTGTTTCAGAAATTTTTCAGCACGGAGGATTTTTTTTTTTGCCACGTTTTTATTGAAAATTGCTTGTTTGCACTTAAGACTGTTTTGACACTGAACGTTTTTTGCACAGAAATAATACATTTTTTATTTACTTTCACTTTGCACATTAGTGTTATAGAGTCCTATATCTTAATCCTTCTGGAAAAGTTTGGGCCTATGCTCCTCGAGCAGAAGGTGGCTTCTGATTTCATCTTACAAGCAAAGTGGAGCTTCCATCCTTTCTGGAAGAGACAGTACCTAACCTACACAAGCTGGATGTACCAAGTGTCTAAAATGCCTGAATAAGGAAAGGGATGGTCGGCACTCAGGATGACATCCAAAATAGTATTCCTTTATTAAATACTGTACATGTACAGAGCTGTAAAATGCCATGACTAAGGACTAACGTCCAAAATGCATAGGCTGATTTACAGCTCTGTACATGTATTTAATAAAGGAATACTATTACTATTTTAGATGTCATCCTGAGTGCCGATCATCGCTTTCCTTATTCTGGTATTGCTTCAGGACAGGTATTGTCCTGGGCGCTCTGAAGCGGGCCATGGTCTTGGCCCTGCTGAAGAAACCGACCTTGGACCCGGACATATTGGGCAACTACAGGCCGATTTACATCTTGCCTTTTGTGGCATAGGTGATGGAGTGAATGGCGGTTATCCAGCTACAGGATTACCTTGAGTCTTTCTATCTTTTGGACGAATTCCAGTCCGGATTTCGACCTGGATATGGAACAGAGACGAGCCTCATCTGTGTTTATGATGATGTCCTTCACAGCTTGGACAGGGGTGACACAGTAGCTCTGGTTCTCTTGGATCTGTCGGCCGCGTTTGATACCATAAATCATGGAATCTTACTGGAGCGGATGAGATCTGTTTTGGGTATGAGCAGGTCGGCTTTGGCATGGGTGGCCTCTTTTTTAAACGGGTAGAGTTCAGCGAGTCAAGACTGGCCCCTTTTACTCTAAGTACACCCTGGACTGCGGAGTGCCACAGGGCTCTGTCTTGTCACCCCCTGCTGTTTAATATCTATATGAGTCCCCTTGCCGACCTACTAAAGTCCCACACCGTCCAGTACCATGTTTATTCGGACGACACCCAGGTCTACCTGAAGATTCCTAGTAACCAGACGGCTGATGCCACCCTTGCCAGCTGTTTGGAGGCCATCAACACATGGATGTCTGCCAACTTCCTGAAACTTAATGGGGGAAAAACTGAGGTGATCATCTTCAGCGATCTGGCCACCCCCCCAGATATCCTACCTTGGCCTCCCTCATTTGGTTCTGCTCCGGAGGTGGCCCCCCAGGTCCGTGATCTGGGATTCGTCCTAGATTCAGGTTTAACCCTGGCTCCTCAGGTAAAAAAGGTCGTCAGTGCATGTCACTGGCAGCTAAAACTCCTGAGGGGGCTTTTTAAATATATGGATATCTCGGACAGAAAAACTGTCATCTGTGCCACGATAGGTAGCTGCCTAGACTACTGCAACTCTCTTTATCTGGGATTGCCAAAGATGTTAGTGCAGAAGCTTTAACTTATTCAAAATGCTGCGGCAAGGTTACTCATAGATGTTCCGTTGAGGGATCATATCACCCCTGTCCTCTGCGCCTTGCATTGGCTGCCGGTCCACTATCGCACCTTATTTAAGGCAGGATGTATTATGTTTAAGATTATGAGAAGCCTGGCCCCAAGCTATCTCTGCTCTCCTTTTCATAAACAAGCTCTTGTCAGATCACTCAGATCTACCGGCAGAGATCTCCTCTACATCTCGGTGCCCAAGAAGATCCGGCGTGGTGGTCGGGCCTTCTCCCACCAGTGTGTCATATTATGGAATAGCCTCTCTGTTGAGCTCCAGGAGGCCCCTACTATTCCGGTCTTCCGCGGGTTACTGAAGACTTGGCTTTTCACGCAAGCCTTTCCTGCGTAGCCTCTCTCTTCCACCCTTTCTGCCGTTCTGTGCTGCTTTTGGTTCCTGGGTCCTCTTTTCCCAGGAACTCTGCTATGCGCGTCGGGACCCTTCCGGGTAAGACCGCACTATATTAAGATACCTCTCAACTCAACTCAACTCATGGCAGAATTTTGAGTATAGCCTCATATAGAACTCAATAATAATTTAGCAAAAAAGTACCATCCAAATTTGAATATAAAAAGGTTGAACCAAGTGAACACATGGTGGCAGTTGCTGATGCTGCCTGAACCAATATGTGGTCACCTAGAGAAAGGATTGGTTGGACTGTCTCGGTACTGATAACATTGACACATGTAGTATCGTAAAAAATTATTTATTACATATAAAATTATACAATTGTTTTAGAAGGAGGCCGAACTCATACAGATATAGAACACCTGATCCCGTTTAATTATGAGAAGAAAATATTTGGGAGAATTGAGCACGAAAGTGCTCTGGGATTTTTAAACGGTGTTCAAAAAATGTTATCACAGATAAATGTATGTTAAAAAATTAACAAGGTTTATTTAATAATTCATTAAAAACAGAGAAAAACAGACATGCATGTTATAGGTATGTGACAATGCGGTCACAGCATATGATGAACTGTCGTCGAGCGTCACTCTACTAGTTTTGCTCACTATAGAGCTTCTTCAGGAGTTATTGACAGTAAACGCAGGTCATACTACAAGATAAAATTTGCATATATCAAACAACAGTGGGTGTAAGGCAGGTCTGTTATACAAAAAACATAAAAAGCAATAGGTTTCATACAAAATACTAAATGATTGAAAAAAGTATATTCAAAAAGTGTAGTAACATAGAGGAATTAATAAATGAAATAATTCCAAGACAACATTTTATATTAATAATCACGACCTGAGTGACAGAATATAACTCACCACAAGACTCAAAATAGTACAAAAGCAGAAGGTCTCAGAGCACAGTAAAATTCCCAAGGGTACACAGGACCAGCCACTGTGGACAAAAGGACCATCCAGAGCATCAAGGCCATAGAGAGTAAAGATAATGAAACAGAGTAGAACCTAGAAATAGGTATGGCAAGAATGCAAATATTGATAACATAACCATAGGGACACAATCTCCGTGTCTGACCAAAGGTCAAGAGACACCTAGCAGAGGTTCATGAATGTAGGGCAAAAAGACCCCAAAGTATAAATAAATAAACACATACCTGGAATAAACAGGTACAACATAGAAGATGCCAATATAGTTGTTTTTGATAAGAGATAGTTAGGCTTCAATCAGCAGCTTGTATGGCAAATGGTTAAATTGTGGACAGACCAATCCCAGCTAAACATCCAGTGTAGGTGAAGGCACACCTCATGCTGAACATATTAAGGGGAGAAGGAATAATAAAAAATCAGGAAACATATTTTCCTTAAAGTTGTAAAACACATTTAGTTGAAATGGGGATGGATCATTAATCAATGATCCATATCCCAGAAAGCACATGAATAAAGGAAGGCTTACCTAAGATGATTGTAAAGTACTGGACGAGAGCTGGAAAAGTGGCAACCTCTCCCTAGGACGGGAGTTTGTCCTGACAGGCATTGCGGTAAAACCGCGCTCTTATACTCATCCGACCCGGCGGCGTCTGACATCACCACCGGGAGGCGGACGTGCTAAGCGCATCCAGTGCGTACATCCGGCATCCACAGGTCAGAGGATCGCGTCGTGTGGGGCAGCGGTGCACGTCGCGTATGTAAGATACACACGCGGCACTGTGTCATCAGAGCCGAATGGCGCCATCTTGGATAAGGGAAAGCTGCTAAAAAGAACTGCAGCAGTGTGGGAAAGACACAGAGAGCAATGGAAATCATTGCCAGAGTGGAAATCAATCTAATGTCAGTACATACCAGAAGTGGGGGATGCCAGGAATGACACACAATGAATGGAGCAAGTGGGGTGCTCATAATGACAGGCGATTGGCATCACACCTGTCTGTAGATGAGCACCCCGGGCGTCCGTATGGCAATGAATGCCGGATGGTCCGGCCCCCCCAGCGCTGATTCAATCGAACTTCCTCTCTTTTCTTAACAAGAGTAAAAAAAGACAAAGTAATGAAATTGCAACATGTGGATTTGAATAGAAATAAAATTCAACTGGGATATTTATGCTAAATTATAAAATAAAGAAGTTGACCCAAATATATTTAGACAGTCAACAGCAGTATAAATCAGTACGGTTAAATGAGTATATGGAAAGAGTTCTGTCAAGACAGGTCGTGATTCAAAGAAGAAATACTAATGCATAAATCATAATACAGAGTTAGTATAGACCCAAAAGGGTAATATGTTATGTATGCATATCACACAGAAGAGACAAAAAAGAAAAGTGTGAAAATAGGTTAAAGAAAGGGTTTAAAACTGAACGCATCATTCAAACCAGGTGGTTTCAAGGCGGAAAGAATGTGGATCCATTTGGCTTCCTTTTGGAGCAAGACCTTGTCATAGTCGCCACCTCTATCACCAGGAGGGACATGTTCTAAAGCCCAAAAAAAATGTATCCACCCCTCCTGAACGGCCTATAGTCTCTGGAAACGGATCACTAACTGAAACGGCTAGTCAGTTAGTGGACGACTTCCTCAGGCCACATGTCGAGGGTCTGGCTTCCTACCTACAGGACACCACGGACATTCTCAGGGCCCTAGATGGTGTCCATCTACCGATAAGCTCTTGTTTGGTAGCCATGGATGTCGAGGCCCTGTACAACTCTATACCCCACAAATTGGGGGTCCGGGTTGTGGAGGGCTTCATTTCTGAGGGACATGATGCCCCCAAAGCCTACAATCATTTTGTATTGGATCTTCTGGAGTTCATTCTCTCCAACAATATCTTTTTATAAAAAGCAATAGGTTTCATACAAAATACAAAATGATATATGAGAGGAAGTTCCCTTGAATCAGCGCTGGGGGGACCGGACCATCCGGCATTCATTGCCATACGGACGCCCGGGGTGCTCATCTGCAGACAGGTGTGATGCCAATCGCCTGTCAGTATGAGCACCCCACTTGCTCCATTCATTGTGTGTCATTCCTGGCATCCCCCACTTCTGGTATGTACTGACATTAGATTGATTTCCACTCTGGCAATGATTTCCATTGCTCTCTGTGTCTTTCCCACACTGCTGCGGTTCTTTTTAGCAGCTTTCCCTTATCCAAGATGGCGCCGTTCGGCTCTGATGACGCAGCTCCGCGTGTGTTCCTTACATACGCGACGTGCGCGGCTGCCTCACACGCCGCAATCCTCTGACCTGTGGATGCCGGATGTACGCACTGGATGCGCTTAGCACGTCCGCCTCCCGGTGGTGATGTCAGATGCCGCCGGGTCGGATGAGTATAAGAGCGCGGTTTTACCGCAATGCCTGTCAGGACAAACTCCCGTCCTAGGGAGAGGTTGCCACTTTTCCAGCCCTCGTCCAGTACTTTACAATCATCTTAGGTAAGCCTTCCTTTATTCATGTGCTTTCTGGGATATGGATCATTGATTAATGATCCATCCCCATTTCAACTAAATGTGTTTTACAACTTTAAGGAAAATATGTTTCCTGATTTTTTATTATTCCTTCTCCCCTTAATATGTTCAGCATGAGGTGTGCCTTCACCTACACTGGATGTTTAGCTGGGATTGATCTGTCCACAATTTAACCATTTGCCATACAAGCTGCTGATTGAAGCCTAACTATCTCTTATCAAAAACAACTATATTGGCATCTTCTATGTTGTACCTGTTTATTCCAGGTATGTGTTTATTTATTTATACTTTGGGGTCTTTTTGCCCTACATTCATGAACCTCTGCTCGGTGTCTCTTGACCTTTGGTCAGACACGGAGATTGTGTCCCTATGGTTATGTTATCAATATTTGCATTCTTGCCATACCTATTTCTAGGTTCTACTCTGTTTCATTATCTTTACTCTCTATGGCCTTGATGCTCTGGATGGTCCTTTTGTCCACAGTGGCTGGTCCTGTGTACCCTTGGGAATTTTACTGTGCTCTGAGACCTTCTGCTTTTGTACGATTTTGAGTCTTGTGGTGAGTTATATTCTGTCACTCAGGTCGTGATTATTAATATAAAATGTTGTCTCGGAATTACTTCATTTATTAATTCATCTATGTTACTACACTTTTTGAATATACTTTTTTCAATCATTTTGTATTTTGTATGAAACCTATTGCTTTTTATGTTTTTTGTATAACCGACCTGCCTTACATCCACTGTTGTTTGATATATGCAAATTTTATCTTGTAGTATGACCTGCGTTTACTGTCAATAACTCCTGAAGAAGCTCTATAGTGAGCGAAACTAGTAGAGTGACGCTCGACGACAGTTCATCATATGCTGTGACCGCATTGTCACATACCTATGTGGATGGTTTCTCTATAACATGCATGCCTGTTTTTCTCTGTTTTTAATGAATTATTAAATAAACCTTGTTAATTTTTTAACATACATTTATCTGTGATAAAACATTTTTTGAACACCATTTAAAAATCCCAGAGCACTTTCGTGCTCAATTCTCCCAAATATTTTCTCTTCATATAAAATTATACAACATTCTAAAAAACACGAGCCATACCCCACCCAAGAACAACAAGTTACTACTAGCGGGTGACCCCGTGAAGTTTCTGTTGCGGTGGAGTATAGCAGTATCCTCTACCGGTTTTGCGGACTAAGGCAAGTCCGCAAAAGGAATAATCTGTATAGCAAATAATACAAAAAAATAATAATAAACAGCATGTATACAATAATACATAATATACAAAAATTGTGTGAAATCATGGTTTGTAATAAAAAGACCTGCTCACCCAGTTAGGGCCGTAGACCAGCAAAGGCTCATGAACACCCCCTGCGGCGAACGAGGGGGAATATGAGTGCCACTCCCTAATAAAAGTAATATAATCATGATATGATTAATAATGATAGCCCGAGAAAACTAGAACACCGCGTGGGTGGGTGCAGGATAGAGGGGGGGAAGGGAAGGGGGGGGAAGAGGGGGAGGGGAAAGGAAGAGGGGAGGGGAAGAAGGGAGGGAGGGTGAGAGGGGGGGAGGTGGGGAGTGGGGGGAGGAATGAAGGAAAGGGGGGGGTGATGGGGGAGGGGGGGGAAACAGGAGAGTGAGGGAGTGTGGAAGGGATGGGTGTTGTGGAGTGGTAAGTGGTTGTGAGTATTAAGAGATCCCATCCACCATAGGGAATAAGTAGATTATAAGGGGCTTACCAATTCTCATGAATGGCTGAGCCTAATAGGGAAGCAATATTGCAGGGACGGATGACTTTTAGTCTAAGGCGGTGTGTGCAAGGATAGGCTAGTAGCTACTAGTAGACATCACAGTAAATGCATTATTGAACCGCACAGCATGTGTCCAGTTATGAGCTGTTCCTTCCATTCCAGCAGCCCATAAATGGACACATGCTGTGCGGTTCAATAATGCATTTACTGTGATGTCTACTAGTAGCTACTAGCCTATCCTTGCACACACCACCTTAAACTAAAAGTCATCCGTCCCTGCAATCTTGCTGCCCTATTAGGCTCAGCCGTTCATGAGAATTGGTAAGCCCCTTATAATCGACTTATTCCCTATGGTGGATGGGATCTCTTAATACTCACGACCACTTACCACTCCACAACACCCATCCCTTCCACACTCCCTCACTCCCCTGTTCCCCACTCACTCCCTTCCCCCCCTCCCCCATCACCCCCCTCCCCATCACCCCCCTTTTCCTTCATTCCTCCCCCCCACTCACCCCCCCGCCTCTCACCCTCCCCCTCCCTTTCCCTCCTCCCTCCCTCCCATCCCCCTCCATTCTTCCCCTCCCCTCTTCCTTTCCCCTCCCCCTCTTTCCCCCCTTTCCTCCCCCCTTTCCTTCCCTTCCCCCTTTCCTCCCCCCATCTATCCTGCACCCACCCACGTGGTGTTCTAGTTTTCTCGGGCTATCACTATTAATCATATCATGATTATATTACTTTTATTAAAGAGTGGCACTCATATTCCCTCTCGTTCGCCGCGGGGGGGTGTTCATGAGCCTTCGCTGGTCTACGGCCCTAACTGGGTGAGCAGGTCTTTTTATTACAAACAATGGTTGCACACAATTTTTGTATATTATGTATTATTGTATACATACTGTTTATTATTATTTTTTGGTTTATTGTATTATTTGCTATACAGATTATTCCTCCTGAAGAAGCGGCTGAGTCCGCAAAACCGGTAGAGGATACTGCTATACTCCACCGCAAGAGAAACTTCACGGGGTCACCCGCTAGTAGTAACTTGTTGCTCTTGGGTGGGGTATAGCTCATGTTTTTTAGAATGTTGTATAATTTTATATGTAATAAATAATTTTTTATGATACTACATGTGTCAATGTTATCAGTACCGAGACAGTCCAACCAATCCTTTCTCTAGGTGACCACATATTGGTTCAGGCAGCATCAGCAACTGCCACCATGTGTTCACTTGGTTCAACCTTTTTATATTCAAATTTGGATGGTACTTTTTTGCTAAATTATTATTGAGTTCTATATGAGGCTATACTCAAAATTCTGCCATGAGTTGAGTTGAGTTGAGAGGTATCTTAATATAGCGCGGTCTTACCCGGAAGGGTCCCGACGCGCATAGCAGAGTTCCTGGGAAAAGAGGACCCAGGAACCAAAAGCAGCACAGAGCGGCAGAAAGGGTGGAAGAGAGAGGCTACGCAGGAAAGGCTTGCGTGAAAAGCCAAGTCTTCAGCAACTGTCACCATGTGTTCACTTGGTTCAACCTTTTTATATTCAACTCAACTCATGTTGGAGGTGTTGGCAACCTCAAGGTCTGAGCACCGGGCAGAGCTTTTATGTGGGAAGGTTGCAGCGCCCTTTACACCTGTTTTCCTTGGAAGTCTAAAATGCCTACCTTCAAGCCGCTTCCTAGTTAAAAATTATCCGGGGGGCTGTTTGTGTTTCCATCAGGTAAGTCTGGAGGAGAAAGCTACTGCAAAACCTTGTCGTCGAAACACAGAAAAGTGAAGGCAGAAAAAAGACCAAGTAGTCCATTGAGTCTGCCCTTTTTTTAAAAATACGTTTTTTATTTTCTGTTAACATTTTTGTCTAAGTATAGATCCCAAGCATGTTTGAAGCCATTTACTTTTGACTGTCTCACTACCTCTGCTGGAAGTTTATTTCAAGCATCAACTACCCTTTCATTATAATAATACTTTCTAAGATTAGTTTTGAACTTTCCTTCAGTTATTTTGAGGTCATGTCCCCATGTTCTTGATTTTGGCTTCATATTTAAAAAACTGCCCTCCTGAACCTTTTTCACCCCCTTAATGTATTTAAAGGTTTCAATCATGTCTCCCCTTTCCCTTCTTTTCTCCAGACTGTACATTTTAAGTTTTATCACCCAGACCTTTTACCATTTTTGTTACCCATCTCTGGATTCGTTCTATCTTATAGATATATTTTTTTAATTGAGGTCTCCAGAACTGGACACAGTTATCTAAAAGGTCTCACTAAAGATCTATATAGGGGTATTAGGATGTCCTTCCTCCTGTTGGTGATCCCTCTAGTGATTAGGGTTGCCACCTTTTCTCCAGGCCAAACCCGAACACTTTAGCGACGCACAGGATTTTTTCCTGTAGTATACAGTATAGGATTGTAAAAGATCTGGGACACCTTTTGGGTGCCCCAAGGAGAGTAGTAATGTGGCGCATACAGCGCGCCACAGCAAAGAGTGGATGTGGTCAGATTGTGTTAACCACTTCAACACCGGGCTTTTTTTACCACCTCAATACTGGGCCTATTCTGGCACTTCTCTCCTACATGTACAAATCATCATTCTTTTGCTAGAAAATTACTCAGAACCCCCAAACATTATATATGTTTTTTTTAGCAGACACCCTAGAGAATAAAATGACGCTCATTGCAACTTTTTTTCTTGCACGGTAATTGCGCAATAATTTTTCAAACGCCTTTTTTTGGAAACAAAATGGTTTCATGAATTAAAAATTAACAAAACAGTAAAGTTAGCCCAATTTTTTTGTAAAATATGAAAGATGATGTTACGCCGAGTAAATAGATACCTAACATGTCATGCTTTAAAATTGCGCACACTCATGGAATGGAGCCAAACTTCGGTACTTAAAAATCTCCATAGGCGACGCTTTAATTTTTTTTACAGGTTACCAGGTTAGAGTTACAGAGGAGGTCTAGTGCTAGAATTGTTGCACGCAGCGATACCTCACATATGTGGTTTGAACGGCGTTTACATATGTGGTCGGGACTTACGTGTGCGTTCGCTTCTGATCGCAAGCTACCGGGGACAGGGGCGTTTTCCTTTTTTTTTATTATTTTTTATTTATTTTACTTAATTTTTTTTATTTTTACACTTTAAAAAAAAAACAATTTTTATTACTTTTATTCCTATTACAAGGAATGTAAACATCCCTTGTAATAGGAATGGTGTGTGACAGGTCCTCTTTATGGAGATATGCAAGGTCAATAAGACCCCACATCTCTCCTCCAGGCTGGAAAGCATGAGATTGTGAAAAAAATTCACCGATCTCATGTTTACTAGCCGCAATGGCGGCATTGTTTACATCTGAGAACCCGGGCGTGACGTCATCACATTGCGCCCGGGCCTCCGACGGTCATAGAGATGACTGGTGACCATCTTGTCACCAGTCATCCCTATGGTTCACCTCCGGGGCCGGACGATTCATTCTCCGGGCCCCCGATGGCACGGGAGAGCCCGGAGAAGCACCGGATGGCGGCGGGAGGGGGGTGTCCCCTCCCGCCGCCTATAAGAACGATCAAGCGGTGGAACTCCCAATATGATTGTTCTTATGGCACACAGAATCGCAGGCAGAACAAAAGGATATCTGAATGATGCCTCTAGCTGCAGGCATCATTCAGATATCCCCCCACAAAGCCCAGGACGTCATATGACGTCCACCCAGGATGGGAGATCTTATCTGTGGACGTCATTTGACTATGGCTGGGTAGGGAAGTGGTTAACAGTGCAAGGGGCATTGTTAAAGATAACAAAAGCATTCTTGTGTCCATAAAATAATCTTACTTTGCTATGCCACAAGTAAATGTCTCACAGGCATGTATAAACCTCAGCATAATCATTTAAAAAAAATAAAAAACTCTTCTAGTACATAAGATTTTGTGTACATTGAAAATAATCAGAGAGCTAACATTTTATCTGAGCCGACCTTAGTTAACTACTTCCCGCCCGGCCTTTAGCAGATGATGGCCGGGCGGTGGTTCTGTTATCCTGACTGGGCATCATATGACATCCAGCAGGATAACATGCCGGCGAGCAGCGAGGCGATTGGGAGTGACACACCGTATCTCCGATCGTGGTAAGGAGCCTCTGACAGAGGCTCCTTACCATGTGATTAGCTGTGACCAATCACAGCTGATCATCGCGTGAACCAGGAAGTGACATTAAATGTTTTTTCTCGGTTCGCGCTAACAGGGAGAGCCAATCGACGGCTCTCCCTGTCAAAGGGGTGGGGACTGTGCTGATAATCAGCACATTGATTATCAGCACAGCCCCATCAGATGTGCCACCACAGCTACCAAAAAGGTGCCCATCAGCTGCCAGTCAGTGCCCCATCAGAAACGGCCGTAGGTGCATATCAGTGCCCATATCAGTGTCAATCAGTGCCCACCAGAGTGCCAATCAGTGCCCTACAGTAACACCTGTCAGTACCTCATCATCAGTGCTGCCCATCACAGCCGCCTGTCAGTGCCCATCAGAGCCGCCTGTCAGTAAACAACATTTTATAACCAAAACAATGAAAACGTACTTTTTTTCAAAAATTACAGTCTTTTTTAATTTGTTTATAGCACAAAAAATAAAAACCCCAGAGGTGATCAAATATCACCTAAAGAAAGCTCTATTTGTGAGAAGAAAATTGTCCTGGGCAGGAAGGGGGTGAAAGTGCCTGGTATTGAAGGGGTTAAAATTGTCAGGGACTACTTAGCACTGAGCTACTGTTAAGACAATGGACACTTTGGTGAGAGTATGTAATGTTCAATATAGTGCGATGTGGCATAGTGTATAGCAATGCGGTACAATGTATTGGTGTGAATACCGTATGATGCAGCACAATGTACAGATGTGAATATTAGGCATTACAGTACAATGCTTAGGTATGAGTACTATGTGAAGCAACACGCTGTGCTGTCAGAATTTATACAGATGTGGTGTAATGCGTTGTAAGCGTGCTTGCCCTGCATGGAGTGGCTGACTGCAGAAATACACTGGCACTACCACACACAGCTGTCATATGACTTGTGAACTTCTATGGAGAACTTGCAATAAAAGGCAGAAGATGAGTAAACTTCATAGATTTATCTACGCAGAGATCTGGGCTATGACCTCATACAGCACCCCATATGACAGGTCACAGCTCAGACTATACTAAGGACAAGTCAGGGGAAGTGTCCTGGACAGTGACAGCAGAGGACAGCCCAGAGACCCCCCCCCCCCCAGCAGGACACGTGTCTGTGCTACTCCTTTTTTTTTTTTTTTTTTCCTTATTGGTCTTTTCAACATAACATTTACATATATTTCAATACAAAAACATTAAAAATTCATACATACAGGTAAAACACTTATATGGTCTCAATTTAAACCCCTGCCTAGAAATCCCTTCTTAGACAAATATCCTGGGAGATCTACCTATCTATATAAAATATGTTTATTCCTAAAACACCTATGTCTTTATCTACTGGTTTGTAGAGTCAGCGATACAAAAAAAAAAAAAAGTAAAGGGGATGTGCAGAAGAATTAGGAGGGAGGGAGAGGAGAGAGTGGGTGGGACGAGGGAGATAGAGAGAAAAGGGAGAGGGGGATAAGGATAGAAAGAGAAACAGGGGAAAGGAGAAAAAAAAAGGAGGGGAGGATGGGAAGAAACTCCCCATATTCTTGTGCTAACCCAGAGTGACTATTCCCTTATTAAACTACTATGTATTAATTAAATCATAAAGGTTTGTGCTCCCAACCTAATAATGTATAAAAAAAAGGGGGGAGGGGAAAGGCACCCCTTGAGCTTGTGCTAACCCAGAGTGATTATTTCCTTATAAATCTACTATGTGTTGAGAAAAAAAAAAACGAACTCAAGCGGGAGGCTATTAAAAGTTGCTAAATCCAGAAGGCAGCCAGCCTGATGGTGAATCTCTTAAAAAAAAAAAAAAGGGGGGGAAAAGGGGGAGGGGGAGGGGGCGACTACACCCCTAGCCTACCACCCCAAGCTTCTTGGTGTTAGTGATAGAAGTGCACTAATTATAAACTATTATCTAGTGATATATTCCCTTATATTTTCCTCACCCCTGAAGTAAAAAAAAAAAAAGGAGGGAGGAACAACGTGCTAACATAAACTAATCTCAAGTGATGTAATATTTTGTGTTGGTAAATCAAGAAGGCTTGAACTCCCAAGCCTAATAGTGAGTCATTAAAGAAAATAAAAAAATAAAAAGGGGGGGGGGGGGGGTGGGAGAAACCCCTCAAGTGCTTTTACTAACTACAAGTGACCAATTCCAAATTGAGTTTTTATGTGTTAATTAAATCATAAGATTAATGCACCCATCCTAATGTTGGGTCATACAGGGAGGAAAAAAAAAAGGGGGGGGAACGCCTATTTCAACCCTCCACATCCCCCAATCCCTCCCCATTAACCCCCCTCTCCCAAAACTCTCTCCATCCCTTCCAGATCTTATTACATTTTTTCCTAGATTCATTATGGTTTGACATCAGCTCCTATATCAATCTAATTCTATCTATTTCTTTTATCCATTCACCTATTGATGGAGCTTCTTTTTCCTTCCATTTCCTCGGTATTAACACTTTAGCTCCATTCAATAGGTATGGTACCAGAGTCATTCTACATTTTTTCCTTGTTATTCCTGTGTTGTGGAACAGGCAATACCAGGGATCTTGTTTCACCTCCAGGCCACTAATCCTCTTTATCAAGCTTAATATCTCCTTCCAGTAATCTTGTATCAGGGGACAGTACCACCATATGTGGGCATGAGTTCCCTCCATCCCACACTCTCTCCAACATAAAGGTGACATGTGCTTATTTATTCTATGTAGTTTCATTGGGACAAAATACCATTTAGTTAGGAGTTTATAGTTCATCTCCTTTACTTTTGCTTCTACTGATGTAGAGTGGACATATTCTAAAACGTGTCTCTTCTTTTCTACTGTTATAGTTTGATTTAATTCTAATTCCCAGCTTTCCAATACTTTCAGTGCATCTAGTCCCCTTGTAGGCGTCAATATCCTATATACAGTGAGTACGGAATGTATTCAGACCCCCTTAAATTTTTCACTCTTTGTTATATTGCAGCCATCTGCTAAAATCATTTAAGTTAATTTTTTTCCTCATTAATGTACACACAGCACCCCAAATTGACAGAAAAACACAGAATTGTTGACATTTTTGCAGGTTTATTAAAAAAGAAAAACTGAAATATCACATGGTCCTAAGTATTCAGACCCTTTGCTGTGACACTCATATATTTAACTCAGGTGCTGTCCATTTCTTCTGATCATCCTTGAGATGGTTCTACACCTTCATTTGAGTCCAGCTGTGTTTGATTATACTGATTGGACTTGATTAGGAAAGCCACACACCTGTCTATATAAGACTTTACAGCTCACAGTGCATGTCAGAGCAAATGAGAATCATGAGGTCAAAGGAACTGCCTGAAGAGCTCAGAGACAGAATTGTGGCAAGGCACAGATCTGGCCAAGGTTCCAAAAAATTTCTGCTGCACTTAAGGTTCCTAAGAGCACAGTGGCCTCCATAATCCTCTTAAATGGAAGACGTTTGGGATGACCAGAACCCTTCCTAGAGCTGGTTGTCTGGCCAAACTGAGCTATCGGGGGAGAAGAGCCTTGGTGAGATAGGTAAAGAAGAACCCAAGGATCACTGTGGATGAGCTCCAGAGATGCAGTCGGGAGATGGGAGAAAGTTGTAGAAAGTCAACCATCACTGCAGCCCTCCACCAGTCGGGGCATTATGGCAGAGTGGCCCGACGGAAGCCTCTCCTCAGTGCAAGACACATAAAAGCCTGCATGGAGTTTGCTAAAAAATACCTGAAGGACTCCAAGATGGTGAGAAATAAGATTCTCTGATCTGATGAGACCAAGATAGAACTTTTTGGCCTTAATTCTAAGCGGTATGTGTGGAGAAAACCAGGCACTGCTCATCACCTGTCCAATACAGTCCCAACAGTGAAGCATGGTGGTGGCAGCATCATGCTGTGGGGGTGTTTTTCAGCTGCAGGGACAGGACGACTGGTTGCAATCGAGGGAAAGATGAATGCGGCCAAGTACTGGGATATCCTGGACAAAAACCTTCTCCAGAGTGCTCAGGACCTCAGACTGGGCCGAAGGTTTACCTTCCAACAAGACAATGACCCTAAGCACACAGCTAAAATAATGAAGCAGTGGCTTCACAACAACTCTGTGACTGTTCTTGAATGGCCCAGCCAGAGCCCTGACTTAAACCCAATTGAGCATCTCTGGAGAGACCTAAAAATGGCTGTCCACCAACGTTTACCATCCAACCTGACAGAACTGGAGAGGATCTGCAAGGAGGAATGACAGAGGATCCCAAATCCAGCTGTGAAAAACTTGTTGCATCTTTCCCAAAAAGACTCATGGCTGTATTAGATCAAAAGGGTGCTTCTACTAAATACTGAGCAAAGGGTCTAAATACTTAGGACCATGTGATAGTTCAGTTTTTCTTTTTTAACCACTTCCCGCCCAGTCAATAGCATATTGACGTCCGGGAAGTGGTTGTGTTATCCACACTGGACGTCATATGACGTCCTGCAGGATAACAGCCGCCGCGCGCCCGGGGGGGCGTGCATCGCGGCGATCGGTGGAGCGGTGTGTCAGTCTGACACAGCGCTACACTGATCTCGGTAAAGAGCCTCCAGCGGAGGCTTTTTACCACGTGATCAGCCATGTCCAATCACGGCTGATCACGATGTAAACAGGAAGAGCCGTTGATCGGCTCTTCCTCACTCGCGTCTGACAGACGCGAGTAGAGGAGAGCCGATCGGCGGCTCTCCTGACAGGGGGGGTTCGCGCTGATTGTTTATCAGTGCAGTCCCCCCTCGGATACCCACACTAGACCACCAGGATGCCACCCAGGACCACCAGGGAAGCCCCAAGCATGTGGATGGCCAGGTAAGTACCCCATGGCCATCCACATGTACAAATACACAAAAAACATATGCCAATCAGTGCCCACAAATGGGCACTGACTGGCACCACCACAATGTTCAATGCCCAGCAATGCCAGCCACCAGTGTAATCAGTGCCACCTACCAGTGTCCATCAGTGCCACCTATCAGTGCCCATTCGTGCCCATCTGTGCCCACCTATCAGTGCCTGTCCGTGCCACCTATCAGTGCCACCCATAAGTGCTCATCAGTGCCACCCATAAGTGCTCATCAGTGCCGCCTATAAGTGCCCATCAGTGCCGCCTATGAGTGCCCATCAGTGCCGCCTATGAGTGCCCATCAGTGCCGCATACCAGTGCCCATCAGTGCCGCCCATCAGTGCCGCCTATCAGTGCCCATCAGTGCCGCCTATCAGTGCCCATCATCAGAGCCCATCAGTGCCACCTCATCAGTGCCACCTCATTGGTGCCACCTCATCGGTGCCCATCAGTGTCGCCTTATCAGTGCCCGTCAGTGCCGCCTTATCAGTGCCTGTCATTGAAGTAGAAAAGGTACTTATTTACAAAAATAATTGACAGAAACAAAGAAAAACTTAGTTTTTTTCAAAATGTTCACTCTTTTTTTATTTGTTGTGCAAAAAATAAAAATCGCAGAGGCGATCAAATACCACCGAAAGAAAGCTCTATTTGTGGGAACAAAATGATAAAAAAATTGTTTGGGTACAGTGTTGCATGACTGCGCAATTGTCATTCAAAAAAGGAAAGTGTATAAGTGCATGGTATTGAAATTGGTTAATAAATCGGCAAAAATGTCAACAATTCTGTGTTTTTCTGTCAATATGGGGTGCTGTGTGTACATTAATGAGGAAAAAAATGAACTTAAATGATTTTAGCAAATGGCTACAATATAACAAAGAGTGAAAAATTTAAGGGGGTCTGAATACTTTCCGTACCCACTGTATAGTCGACATTCCCTGTCTTCCTGTTCCTCCACTCACTACAAGTTTTTCCCATACATTCAAATCAGTTGCAGGGGCTTTGGTAATGTATTTACAAAATGTTGAACTTGTCTATGCCTCCAACTGTTTCTCTCGTAGTTCTAGAATTGAACTCAGAGTGTTCCCTTTCAGTACATCTTTCAGTTCTAATATGTCCGAGGTTGCTCATCTAAGGAACACACCCCCCTCTCTTCCCGGCGGGAAGTAGTCTGTACCCGTGAGGGGGGGCAACAGTGGACTATTATATTGCCACTTCTTTGTTTTACACACTCTATCCCATATCCTAAACGTTTCTTTTGTTAATAAAGATATCTCTTGTGTGAGGCCTCTGTATTGTTTTGGAATCCATATCAGCTTTCCCAATTCTTTTTTACTCAGATTTTCTTCTACCCCTACCCATTTTTTCCCCTTATGTCTATCTTCCTGCAGCCAATCTACTACCCTCTTTAATACCACTGCTTCATAATATCTTTTAAAGTTTGGTAAATATAATCCTCCATCTTGTCTAGGACTAGACATAATCACAGCTGATATACAAGGCTTCTTTTCATTCCAGATATACCTCCTTATTATCTTCCCTAGTGTTTTAAAATATGTATTAGGGATTTTTATCGGGAGAGTTTGGAAGATATACAGAGCTTTAGGTAATATCATCATCTTAAAGCGGAGCTCCACCCTAAAGTGGAACTTCCGCTGATCGGAACCCTCCCCCCCTCCGGTGTCACAATTGACACCTTTCAGGGGGGAGGGGGGTTCAGATACCTGTCCAAGACAGGTATTTGCACCCACTTCTGGGAGTCCTCTCTGCGGGAAATCTGCGGGAAGCACGTCACTTCCTGCAGATTCCATGTAGTGTTCTGGGAGACACTCGACTCTCAGAACACAGGGGACCATTCAGAACAGCGCAGAGCGCCTCGCGCATGTGCCGTAGGGAACCGGGCATGAAGCCGCAAGGCTTCATTTCCTGGTTCCCTCACCGAGGATGGCGGTGGGGGCAGCAGAGTGACGAGCGATTGCTCGTCCTCTGCTGCGGACGTCGCTGGACTCCAGGACAGGTAAGTGTCCATATATTAAAAGTCAGCAGCTGCTGTATTTGCAGCTGCTGGCTTTTAATATTTTTTTTTCCGCGGCACCTCCGCTTTAGCTGTATTAATTCTGCCCCACCACGAAAGTTTTTCTATTGGATATCCTTTCAGTTCTAATTTTATTTTATTTAATAAGGGAATATAATTATCTTCATATAGATCCCTTTCTGTATTGGACAAGAATATACCTAGATATTTCATCCCCCTCTGTTTCCAGGTAAAAGGGTAGAGGTCCCCAAGATCTCTCCGTTCTTTTGGATTTAGAGATATACTCAGTATCTCGGTCTTCTCTTTGTTAATTTTCAAATTTGAGATCCCCCATACTTTTCATATTCTTCTATGATCTTTGGTAATGTCTGCCTTGGATTTGTCACATACAGCATCATATCGTCTGCAAACGCAGAGATCTTGTGTTCCCTCCCATCGACCTTAACCCCCTCGATCTCCTGATTGATTCGTATAGTTGCTAATAGTGGTTCTAATGAGAGGACAAAAAGAAGGGGTGAAAGCGGACACCCCTGTCGAGTCCCGTTATAGAGTGGGAACCTTTCCGAAAGGGTTTCCTTTCCCGGCACCTGGGCCGAGGGTTTGGAATACAGTGCACCTATCCATCTAAGCATTTTGGGCCCTAATCCTATATGTCTCAGGGTTGCTAGCATATAGTCCCAGTTCAGTCTGTCAAAAGCCTTTTTGGCATCCACTGACAGAAACAGTGCTGGTATCTTGTTTTTTTTTACTTTTTGTATCAGGAGTAATGTTCTTAGGACACTATCCCTTGTTTCTCTCCCAAGTGCAAACCCAGCCTGATCGTTTTCTATCAGCCCTGACATAAAAGGTTTTAATCTTTCTGCCAGTATCTTCGCATAAATCTTTATATCGACATTAATCAAGGATATGGGCCTATAACTGGCACACAATGAGGGGTCTTTTTCCTCCTTTCCTATAGGAGTTATGTGGGCTCCCAAGGCTTCTTCTCGCATTGTCATTCCTCCCCCTATGGAGTTCATATACTCTTGGAAGTACGGTAACAGGGTTTCCACATACCTCTTATAGTATAATGATGTATACCCATCGGGACCAGGACTCTTAAACATTTTAATATTTTTGATTGTTTGAATTATTTCCTCCCTTGATAATTCCTTGTCCAATTTATTGATTTCATCTTCTGATATTTCCAGGAACTTAACCTTTTCTAAGTATTGTTTAATTTTCGTACTTCTACTCTGTGTTTCTAATGGGCTTTGTTCTTTATTTACGTTATATAAATTTTGATAGTATTCTTGAAATTTTTTTGTTATCTCCTTCGTTGAGTGCCTCATCTCACCTTTCTTATCTTTCATTTTTGATATGAAATTCTGTGTGTTTCTAGGTTTAATTATCCTTGCTAGTAATTTACTTGGTTTGTTCCCCATGGCATAGAATTTCTTACTCATATTATTAAATACCCATTTAGTTTCTTGTTCCAATAAATCCCTTAATTTTTCTCTTTTCCCATTTAGTAATATCAGAACTTGTTCATCCTGTCTTTCTTTATGCTTCTGTTCTAGATCCTGGATTTCTTCCAATAGGGTTTGTCTCTGGGCCTAACTTATTTTCTTCATCTTGGCCTTGTCTGCTATCATCCTCCCTCTCATATACACTTTATGTGTTTTCCATAATATTGATGGGGCAACATTTTCTATGTCATTTTCTTTAAAGAAGAGACTCATATCCTTCTCCAGATCATCCGCAATCTTGTTGTTATTTAGGAGGGATTCATCCAATCTTCAATATCTCTGGCCAGCCGGGATTTCCCCTAAGGCAAGGGTCAGCTCTACCGGCGCATGATCAGAGAGCATTATTGTTTTAATTTCTGCTCTTCTCAAACCTTCAAGTAGCCGGTGATCTATTAGGATATGATCAATTCTAGAATATGACCTGTGTACAGATGAGTAGTATGTGAAATCCTTGTCTCTTGGGTGTAAGCTTCTCCAGGCCTCGACCAAGTGCATTTGATATAGTTTATGTTTAATTACTTTCAAATATTTTCCTTCGGATTTTAATGACAAGGGTTGGGTATCTAATACTGGGTCAAAGACAAAATTAAGATCGCCCGCTAGTATCACCTTTCCCTCTTTAAATACCTCCAATCTATTCAAGATTTTTCTCAAGTACATTGCTGGCCGAACATTAGGGCAATACACATTCACCAAAGTAAATTTCACATTGAATAAGGAGCCCTTAATAAAAAGATATCTTCCCTCGGGATCTGATTCCATAGCTTCTAATATAAAGTGTGTATTCCTATCAAACCCAATAGCAGTTCCTTTTGATCTTTTATTGGGAGAGTAGCAATTTATCCAAGTAGGATAATCTTTTGAGTTCAGTCTAGTCTTGGATGTCAACTTTAAATGAGTTTCTTGCAGAAACACTATATTCACCGACATTCCCCTCATCTCCTGCAGTATCTGATATCGCTTATTTGGGCTATTTAATCCTCGCACGTTATACGTGACTATTTTCAAAGCTGCCATATTCTATAATTTAGTTCCTTTGTACTATACATAAAGCAATAAATCAGACACATGAAGGAGAGGAAGGACATTGGGTACTCTAATTCCCTCAAAGAGATTTCATCAGACCATGATTTTATGGAACTTATCTTCGTGGGATATCGATCCATACTTACTATCCGTACCGTACCTTCAATATCAAACTTCAACATCAAAAATAGACTAAAGTGTTGCGGAACTCCAAAGTCCGCTGGGAAATCCTTGAAGCTGAGGAAGTACTAACTTATCCAAGGCAACTTTTTATCCCAGTAACTGGACGACACACAGTTCTGGGAGTAAATCAACACTTTATTTTGCCACAGCTGGCTTTTTTATATCATTCCCCATGCAAGGGGTTTCTTAACTCATTTTCCAGGGGCATTCCCTTCAACAACTAACAGATGACAGTGATTTAATTACCTGGAACTATTTCTAACAACTTGGTATGTGTGAAGGTTGTAAGGTTGCAGGGCGAATAATGGAATTCAGTTCTGGAACAGTCACTTGCTTTGCTCTCTCAATGGCTCCCAAAACGTGCTGCTGATGCTCTTGGGAGAGGTACGGCAAAACCTGGGCGCAAATCCCATTTAACCTTTTGCTAATTTCAGCCTGTTTGTGCATTTCAATGTTCAAGCCATGGGATATCTCATAATACATGACGTAGTGTCGTTGCATCTCCGATTTCTCACTGGCCAACTTGTCACATTCCAATTTTAGACTGTGATATTGTGCCTGATCTACGGTACCTGTCAGGGAAGATCGTCTTACCCGGGTCTCAGCAGCACGCGGGTTGGTTCCAGCAGCACGGGTCTGTGCACAGGTAGTCACGGGGTTGGCTTCAGCGGGGCCCATCGGGGCGTAAGCAGAAACGAGGGGGGCCAAATCATTCCCCAGTAGTACATCCGCTGGCAAATCCTTCATCACCCCCACATTCACGTGTCCCGAACCAACCCCCCAATCCAGGTGAACACGGGCAACGGGTAGCCGGAAGACGGTGCCTCCCGCTACTCTTACGGCTACCGTGTCTCCGGTGTGTTGGCTCTCTGGGATGAGGTTCTTCTGTAGTAGGGTCATGGTAGTGCTAGTATCACGTAGGCCATTGGCTACCTTTCCATTGACCCAGACAGTCTGCCTGTGTTGCTGCTGGTTGTCCCGGTTAGCTGCTTGTATTGGATCAGCCTCGTGCAGGACGCCCCAATGTTCCTCCAATTCTTCAGCTCCGCGGTTGTCTGGGGCCGCTTCCATGTGATAGCAATGAGTGGCAGCCCTTGCTGGAGGGGGTGGCCCTGGTTGAATCCATGCCGCTTGGTCCTGGTTCTGAGTGCAGTCTCTCTGATAGTGCCCAAATTGCTTGCACGAATGGCACTGCACTCCCTTGCGCCCGAGGTATCGATTTGCAGGGGGGGTAGGGATTAGCCCGGGTCGTTGTGTAGCTGGGGGCCCTGGGTTATTGTTCATCGGTCTGGTGTTATGTCTGAAGCTAGTCTGTGATGGCCTGTGGGCATCTTGATATTCATCAGCTTGCCTGGCCGCTTCCGAGAGAGTGGTAGGTTTGCGGTCCCTTACCCACTCCTGTACCTCTGGGTTTAGTCCATTAAAGAATTGCTCCAGTAAAATCAGCTGGGTGATCACATCTGCTGTGGTTGCCTGATGGGCTTGCAGCCAAGCTAGGGCTGCCCTCTGCATTCGGCAAGCCCATTTGGTGTGGGAGTCCTTCTCCTGTTTCTTTGTGTCCCGGAAGCATCTCCTGTATGCTTCTGGGGTGATGGCATATCTTGCCAAAATAACTTCCTTTACCCGGCTATAGCTTCCGATTTCCTCCACTGGCACGGCTCTGTTGGCTTCTGCTGCACGGCCTGACAGCTTACCAGCTAAGATCCGTACCCAGTCTGTCTGGGGTACTTGGTACAGCTTGCATTGCTGTTCAAAATCTTGCAGGAAGCTATCAATCTCTTCCTCTGCTTCCACAAACTTTTTAAAGGCATCATGGGGTACTTTTAGCTTTGTCTCTGGTGCCGGTGTAGTCGTTAGCAGTCTCTCAGCGGCACGCTGTTCCGCCAGCCATGATAAAAGGCATCCACTTGGGCTAACGTCGCCTGTACCAGCTCGGTGGAGGGGTTTTCTCCATAAAACGCTTTCCTGCGTTTCACTTCTTGGTCAAACTCGGTCTCCATGGCTTCTGTAGCCATACTGTGTGGCCGATCTCCCTCGGTCAGTTCTGCAATCAGCTCGGCTTTGGATTTATTGCTGGCGATCTTCCCTCTTGCTTCCAGCAAATCCTTTAACGTCGCTCGTTTTAATCCAGCATAGTTTGTCTCCATTCACACTTCCATTCGTGTAGTCGAATTTGCATGAACGCTGCTTCCTCTTGCTGCAAGGCTTTAATCCCACCGCTGCCAACCAGTGTTGCGGAACTCCAAAGTCCGCTGGGAAATCCTTGAAGCTGAGGAAGTACTAACTTATCCAAGGCAACCTTTTATCCCATTAACTGGACGACACACAGTTCTGGGAGTAAATCAACACTTTATTTTGCCACAGCTGGCTTTTTTATATCATTCCCCATGCAAGGGGTTTCTTAACTCATTTTCCAGGGGCATTCCCTTCACTAACTAACAGATGACAGTGATTTAATTACCTGGAACTATTTTTAACAACTTGGTATGCGTGAGACGTTGGTCTCCGCATATTTACCCATAACAATGAAACCGTGCCAGACACATTACTAGGAGTGTAATTTCATCCCGTAGCAGATAATAGGGTCATTAACACACTGACAATAGATGAATGGAAAGCTACCTCAGACCCCAATTAACCCAATTTACTTATTCAGACATCAGTAGACATTCTGTCTCTACATTTCCTGGAATTAATATTTATTGTCCCCTCTGAAGTGATCCCCACCATATTCTCAGTTTCAGTATTTTGCTACAACTGAGACCACAAATACCCCCCTCCCCCCTGATCACATTGTAAACTGATGTTATAGGTCTCTTGGCCCGGGCCCCCCCAGGCAGTCTGCCAGGCGGGCTCCGCCTCAGGGTGCCTCATTTGTCCACCCATTCCCTGGGGGACTGTCCCAAAAATAGGGTTGGTCCCCAGAGCACAGGCAGGCATTAATGCTCCATACCTCCCCCTCCAGGCGTATTCAGTTTTTAATATTTCATTTTATTCTCTTTCATCGATGTACTTCCCCCTTCCTTCCCATATGTATTAGATCTGATGGGCTAAGCTTTATTCCAATCCTGGTCCTTCCACCTTCTCCATACTGGAGGTCTCTTTTGCCAATTATCTACTTGTATACATTGTATATTCAGTCTATTACAGAATTCTTTAATATCTTCTGGAAACCGAACATATGCTGATACCCCCTGATTTTTCACTGACAGACATGCTGGGAACCCCCACCTATAAGGAATATCATTTGCCTGCAAATGGCTTGTTGAAGGTTTCAATGCTCTTTTTCGTGCTAAAGTCTCTGGAGCTAAGTCTGAGAAGATAGATAATTTAATTCCTTTGTATTCCATAGGGATAGAATTCCTTGTACTTTGGGAAACTTACTACAATATCCCTTGGTAAGTCTCTATGGGCACTATATGACCTTTGAATTCTATGTACCCTTTCAAATTGCATTGACGCAGTTGTCTCACGCTTTAAAGCCATTTTAAATATCTCTCGTAGCACATCTCCCAGTTCTGTATCTTTAACCTCTTCAGGGAGTCCTCTGACCCGTAGGTTTTTCCTCCTACTACGGTTCTCTTGGTCCTCAAGTTTATACCGGGCATTCCTTATGTAGCCGACCCCCAAAATTGGGGTCGCTGTGCCTTAAATTTAAGGGCAGCCTGGGCAATAGTTTGGTTCGGGTTTTCTGATTCTTTAGATTGGACTCTGCTCTGCTGTGGTGTTGCCTGGGTGTATAGTTCCCCTTGACCTGCAGGTGGCGCTGTTGCCCAGGTCTTGGGTCGAATCACAGGTGGCATTGTAGCGTGATTGGGTGTCCTCTCTCGGCAGCTTACAGTGGGCGTGGTCTACCTGCGGTGCATGCCGGGAGAGGGTACATAAGGGGCAGACGCCATTAGGTGGGGAGATTGGCCGGGGATTCCAAGGGGGACCCCTGGTGGCGAGAGTCGCGCCCTTTGGCCCTGCTATAGTGTTCCAGGTAGGCCCAGTACCTTCAACTGGGTCTACAACCAAACCATCGGAGTCCCGGGGTACCCAAGGGAGGGTGGCCCGCTACCCGCTATGAAAGAGGAAACCAGGGGAGGACCTGTCCGGAGGATCGGTGAAGGAAGTCACTGTCTCAGGAGAGGCCTGGTTGCCTATCAGAGGGAAGGATTCCGTGAGTTGTACAATAGCTCCTGTGATGTGCCCCTTGGCACTTATGGTTTCTAAAGTTGCGGGCGCTAGAAAGTTCTAGATTCGGGAACTAAAGGATTCTGTGGCAGAGGATCTCCTGAACTTGTCCTTGAAGGGGACGAAATCTAAAGTAACTGTTCGTGTTTCACTCCGGCTGCTAGAACTGTGAGAGGGATCTATCCGGGTGAGCAATGCCCACACTTGAGTGTAGAACAGGGTAAATGGGTGCCGCGTGCCTGAACCTGCCCCCCTACCCAACTCTATCTTCAACTTTCTCCCACTAAGTTCCAAGCAATAAAAATAAACTTGTTTGTTAGAGTTCTAAACAGTCTGCACATTGACCTTCTTTTAAGAGAAAGAATAGACTTTTCCCTACACTCTAGAGACGAGAACCAATGAAGGGAGGTAACTCACTGCAGGACCCAAAAATTGTATGAACACCGCTCAACCTCTTATACCAGGAGGATACAGGCATGTGGCATGGTGTGCCCTATTCTGCAAGTGGAGGTAAGCAGGAGAAAAAGTGTCTGTGTGCTACACGTGGGGGCTCGAGTCCGGGATATTTTGCAGCTACCTCCTGGAAGTTGGACTATTTTCTTTTTTTCTCTCTTTCTCTTTTTCCTGTGTATGTGGTTCTGTGAAAGTCGGCCATTTGGGAAAAATTGAACTGCGTCACTTGTGAGAAAAATGGAGGTCAGGCCTGTACTGGACTTTTTCTAACTGTGTAGTTCGTGGGCGTGTCTCAAACATAGAAAAACCTGCGAGCTACGTGCAACAAGAGAAAAGGGGGAGGAGCCCCCGCCAATTGTGAGTTGCACGTGGCGCATTGGCGCCAATGGGATAGTACGAGCTGGACTAGTGAAGGAGAAGCAATATGGCTGCTACTCCATGGACTTCTGTTGCACCGGGACCTCGGATGTTCCCAACCACCACAACCATGGACATTGCTCCCCTCAGTGCCCCCCTGACGGATACAGGGATCCGGCTTAAGCCTAGGGGCCGCTTCACTCTGTATGTCTGCCGAGATGCGGAGGCCCTGGCATGCTCTGCCCCAGATGCCAAGGACTGGCGGTGCAATTGCGGCCATTTGGAAGGTGTGCATCCTGTGGAGAGTTTCTGTTTGAAGTGGACCAGCCCACCGAGAAACCCCGGGTCTACCGGGTCAACTGCCTTACAGGTACCGTCACTTCCGAGGAAAAAAAGCTGTACTCCCACAGTCGTTGACTGCTACGGATGTGGCCAATGAAGATGTCTCAGCTGCTGCAGAGCCATCGGCGGATACTGTAGCGGATGCTGCCTCCGTCACCACCGAGACCTCCATTCCGCCCGCCAAGCGAAAGGTGGGCTATGTTAAGGCCTCCTGCGGTCACGGTCGAAGCCTACCCCAGCGCCCGCCTGAACCGGATCTTCAAGCCGGAGGGACCTCCAGGAGATCCACGTCAGGGGACGGTAAGGAGGCTGGGAGAACAGTGACATTAAGTTTGCCGGGGAAGGGAAGGAAGCTCATGCCCCACACTACAGGGGATGTGTGGACAGCAAATCCCACGGGAACTTTCTATTTTTGGGGACAATCTGTCTGTGTCCACCAAAAATTACCTGCCGGCAGAAGAATATGACACTTCTGATCTGGACTCATCGTCCGATGTGGGGGATGACTATGAGATCGATGAGGTTTTTGTAAAAAAACGTTGGGACAAAGTACCGTTGACTTCACCCCGCAGCCTTAGAGGGGGATCACCCATGGACTCTGGGTAAACTACACCTCAAGTGGAAGCCCCTGCTTTAAAGTAAGAAGTTATTCCCACACCCGCGCTGCCTGTACCTGCATTGTCCGTACCTGCTGCTACAGAGGGACGTCCGCCGTTGCGGTCACCTTTGCCACAGTTGGAATCAGCCTCAATAACAAGGTCCCCGGATGCTATTGTTCTTCCTGGAGCAGGAGATCGGGCAACCATGCCACCCTTAGCCCGGCTACAACGGCTCCTGAATAGAAAGATTGCCGTGGAGTACGGGTGGGAATACCATTACGTTCCCAAAGAGCTTCTCTTTGAGATCGAGGCCTACAGGGAACGGTGGTATGCTGACTTTGTCTGGGATAATTTTGGAAGTGCACAGAGGCCGCAGGTATCTCAAATGTTCTGTTACCATGACGGAGCGCTACAAAGGGCGCCCTAAGGAATGGACTTATGGTCGGCACATCCATGCGGATCGTGTAGTGATCTGCAGCAAAGAGAGAGAGGATGCTGTATATTTAATAGAGACACTGGATAAGCAGTGGAAGACTCTTGTTCTCCCAGATCCTTAGCACTACCTGTGAAATGGAACTTGTGTGTTGGTTTATTATTCCGTTTCACAGGAACAGCCTGCCCTGAACTCATGACTTTGCCCTCTGCTCCAAGGGGGATCTACTCACTGAGGAACCGGAGAACTGTTGTGGTTTTTTTTCTCCCTCTCTTCAGCTCCGCACTGAACAATGGGGTAGGTTAGTCAGGGCCAAAGTGAACAATCGTCGTGGTCAAGATGAAAAAATTAATGTAACATATGTAGCGGGGTATTGCTTTAAGGCCTCAGAGACTACCGTACCCAGAATGCCACGAGACACCCAAGGTGCATTGCCCGCACAAAGACTGCTGGGGTGGGCTATTTAACTGGGGGGCGGGACTGAGTTCGGCCTCTTTGGACACGGCCCGCCCAGCAAGTGGAACTCTTGTTCGAGTCTGCCGTGTTACCAGGCCTGAAGCCGGGGTTTTTCTCCAAAGAGCCTTCCGTTCCACCAAGGAGCTTGTGGGACGTCATCCGACTGCTGCTGTACGGTTGCCAGGAGGACCGAAGACCCGGATGTCGTGGAATCTGTGTACCGAGACACAGCAACGGAAGATACGGACACAGACTGGCCCGGTTGGGTGAGAGAGCACCTGCTTAGAGACAAACACAGGATCTCTTAGGCCAGATAACTGTTGTTCAGAACTAACTTTAGTGCTTGTATTCACACACCGGAGGGACAGTGCTTTGAGTATCTAGGAGTCTCTAAGACTTATCCTGTGTTCACCAAGTTCAAGACACTTTTCCTCTTTGTGGATTATAACTTGTTTTCTTCAAAAAGTGCACCACCGTTTGCTAGCGAAGATTTTCCTCTGCAGAACTTCTACATAGTACAGTCAGGCCTTACTTAGTAGCACAGACATTTCTGGGCACCATTTTTACGCACGAGGTAGAATAGCTGCAGCGGGGACCGTTAGTTTCTTTTGTTATATCTGTCTGTTTGCAAAAGTACCCCTTTTCATTGCAGGGCTCTGCATGTGTTCATGTTTACTTTTTCTATGCTTAACCAATATTCTCAGTAAAAGTGCCAGGGTTAAGTACACCTGTGTTTGTGTCATTTACTGTGCAGAAGAGACAGTTATTGATAGCTATACCATATTGCTGTGTTTATTGCAGAATTGTGTCTCCGAGAGTTACAGGTTACACAATCCTGCCATCCCCTACTGACTGTGCCAGGAGAGGTTAGAGCCAATTGCTGGGGGTTGACAGCAGTGCATTACAGGGCCCAAACAAATCATTTCAGCGGCTCTCTTAGCTGGGGATATAGCTACACCTGGGGGCTCGAGTCCGGGATTCCTGTATACTGCATGCTGCAATCAGAGCCTGCCAGAGGCACCGACATGGACCCGCTAGTAGTGACACAGTGGTGCGCAGCAGTCGGCGCCAACCCAACCATGGCGGTAGTTATTGAGCTCCCGGGAGAAAACTGGCCAGAAGAGGAGGTAAAGCGGCTCATGTTGTCACTGTCTCTGAGCCAAAAGGCATGGGTGATGGACTTAAGGCCAGATCCAGAGACCTCGTTTACATACGCATTAGTGGAATGGAGAAATGGAATGCCAGAGGACTTTAGAGGTCAGAACATACAGGCCATAGATAACCAGACATACCAATTGGTGCATACAGAGGCCGTGAAGGGAGAACCTCTGCAATCTCCCCTGCCATCACCTCCGCCATCATCTCCACCATTGTCCCCTAAAGCAAAGAAGCCAAAGGAGATGATAGCCTCAGGGACACCCCTGGCCGCTATAGGGCCTGAACTGTTGAATGCTCTGGGAGATTTTGTCACGAAGTGTCAGAAAAGTAATACGGTACATGTAGAAGCCGGGTACCGGAAGCTCAGGATTTTCTCTGGGAAACAACCTGTTCCCCTTGGGGAAGAGGACTTTGACACCTGGATTGAGCAAGCAATGCAGGCTCTCGAGGGATGGGAAGTACCAGAGGGCCAGAAGAAGCAGCGCATAAGTGAGAGTTTAAAAGGCGCTGCTGCTGAAGCTGTAAAGAATCTTAGGTTCAGCAATTCTGCTTGTACTGCTTATGATTTTCTGGCTATGTTACAGGAAGAATTTGGCCAGTTGGAAAAGGTGGCTGAACTAGTATACCAATTTGAGCATACCCTTCAACAGCCGGGAGAAAGATTGTCTGAATACGTCCGGATGTTAAACAAGATGCTCTGCCAAATTGTCCTAAAAAAAAGGGATGCTGCCACAAGTTATAGACGCAACCAGGATGAAGCAGATCCTGAGGGGAGCATTGCGTTCGGATCCAGTTTGGCTCCACCTGAAGACCTCTGAAGAAGTCATGTCCCTGAGTCATCCAGATCTTGTGCGAATCATAAGGGATGAAGAAGCTCTGTTGAAGGACCAACAGGCGGTTGAGAAAACCACCCCTCCCCCCTCAGTGGGAGTCATATCAGCCATAGCCTCTGAACGGGACACGGAGGTGGAGATCTTAAAGTCTCAGATGACTCAAGTACTGGATCTTTTGACCTCTCTAATGGCTAAGAACTCGGGAGTCCAACAAAAAGAGGAAGTCAGGAAGGAACCGCACCAGAGTGCCTCAATGCCAGTCTCTCCGCGGGACAGGAGGCTGTCTGTTTCAACTGTGGGGGAGTTGGTCACTTTGGGCGAGTGTGCCCCAGCCCGAGAAAGACCCGAGGCACCTATCACCAGCCGGCGGAAAACTCCAGAGGGCCCCGGTGAAGGAGTCAGCCGGGAGCCCATCATTTTCAGCAAGCTCCACCAAAATCCTCAAGCCAGAAGAGTCGAGGGAGAAGGAAAACAATGCCCCTCCCAAAATACTAAATACCACCCGCCAAGAGTTAAAATTTCAAGACCTGCAAGGGATCAATGCATACCAGGCCCAACAGGGATTAAGATCCAGAAAAAGGTGGAAGAAGAAGAAAACACCTAAGGGAAAACCCACAAGTCCAAAGAAAGAGGCCTCCCCGAGGAGGTTTCCAGCCAAATTGGTGGGACCCTCCCCTGTGGTTCCCATTCAAGTGGAGGGATTTTACATGAACTCTCCTGTACCGTGACTTTTATCAAAAGCATCTGAGTCACTTGTCCTTACAGAAATGGGAAGATCTGGAAATATTCCACTACGATGGCTATGTCTCAATCCGGTTGGCCTTCGACCCCTCGATCGCAGGAAAGACAGAGGCTTTTGACACCCTGGCGGTAGTTTTTCCTCGCCCACCAGGGGCCAACAAGAGTTCTCTGATAATAGGGACCAATACTGACCTGGTCAGGAGACTACTGGCTCCTCTAGCACAGGAGCAGGGTGCTTCGACCATCAGGATCCACCCAATGTTGCAGTTAGCCTACCAACGATTGGTCCTGGAACAGAAGGCCCCAGAAGAGGGGGTAGGGAAAGTCTGGAGATTGGAGAAGGAGGAGAGAATGTTACAGCCTGGTGAAATGACCTGTCTGAAGGCCACTGTGAAGCTCACATGGGAGCAGCCTGGCCCCTTTGTGATTCTGGAACCGGACCCCCTGGATACCCACCCAGGATTGGAAGTCATCCCTGAGGTAGTCCTGCTGAGGGCTCTGAAGAAGGCCAATGGCCGGATACCAGTGAGCATCAGGAACATTACTGACTCACCTATGAAGATTCCGGCCCGGATGCTGTTGGGCCAAGTAAACCCTGCTACCCCAGTGGCTCTGTCTGACCTAGAGAAGACTGAAGGAGGGGCACCCATTCTGGAGAAGCTCTGTCTGGAGAACACGACTCTACCACCGGTGTGGAAGGAGAGAGCCGGGGCCCAGCTGACTAGGTGGAGGAAGATCTTCTCCAGAGATAAATTTGACGTAGGGTGTGCGAGGAGTGCCACCCACAAGATCCGTCTGCAAGAAGACAAACCTTTCTGGGAAAGGGGTCGGCGGGTCCCACTGGCCGACCTGGAGGACTTACGTGAGCAACTGGCAGAGCTTAAGAGAACTGGAGTTATCCGAGAGTCCAGAAGCCCATATGCCTCCCCTATCGTAGTAGTCAGGAATAAGAACGGGTCACTGAGACTCTGTATAGACTACAGGACTCTCAATAGGAGGACCATACCTGACCCCCAGGATAGAGGATGCTCTGCAGAGCCTGTCTGGAGCCAAGTGGTTCAGTGTAATGGACCTCAAGAGTGGGTATTACCAGATCCCAATGCATCCAGAAGACAGAGAGAAGACGGCATTCATCACCCCAGTGGGATTCTATGAATTTAACCGGATGCCTCAAGGGTTGTCGGGGGCTCCTGCCACTTTCCAGCGACTGATGGAGAAGACGGTGGGGGACATGAACCTCATCGAAGTCCTAGTGTACCTAGATGACATCATTGTCTTTGGGAAGACTCTGGAGGAACACGAGGAAAGGCTGGAGAAAGTCCTGAAGAGACTTAGTGCTGAGGGACTTAAACTCTCCAGGGAGAAGTGTCAGTTCTACCAATCCTCAGTCCACTACCTGGGACACATAGTGTCTGAAGAAGGGGTATCTACAGACCCTGACAAACTGGAGGCAGTTACCTCCTGGCCCCGACCAACTACAGTGACGGAGCTCCTTCCTGGGGTTCTGCTCCTATTATCGCAGGTTTGTGGAGGGATTTGCAAGAATTGCCAAACCTCTGAATGAGTTGTTGAAGACAGAAGGAGAGGAGGATGACACTGGCCCCAGGAAGCCAGGAGAATCAGTGGAAGGCCCGTGGACTGAGAAGTGTCAAGAGGCCTTCACAATGTTGAAGAAGAGTCTGACCACTGCCCCCGTCTTGGCCTATGCAGACACCAAGAAGCCATATGAATTGCACGTGGATGCCAGTCATGATGGTCTGGGAGGTGTGCTGTATCAGGAGTATGAAGGACAGCTGAGACCAGTTGCCTATGTGAGTAGGAGTTTAACCCCAGCGGAAAAGAATTAGCCCACCCACAAATTGGAATTCTTGGCCTTAAAGTGGGCTGTTGTAGACAAACTCAAAGACTACTTGTATGGAGCTGACTTTGTAGTGAAAACAGACAATAACCCACTCACTTACCTCTTCACAACAGCCAAGCTGGATGCCACCGGCCACCGTTGGTTGGCAACCCACTCTGGGTTCAACTTTAGCTTAAAGTATAGGTCTGGGGCTGGAAACCGAGATGCTGATGCTTTGTCCAGATGGTCTCATGCTCCCACTTACAGGACAGAAGACTGGACCCAGGTGACCCTGGATGGGGTGCGGGCCTTGTGTCAGGGAGCACAGCTTCAAGCTAGTGGAGGATCCCGGGCAGAAGAAATTGGAGTTTCGGTGGTAGGAGTGCCCAAGTACTATTGTGATGTGACCCAGATTGGCGAAGACGACTTGCCGAAACTGTCCAAAAAGGATATAAGACGTGACCAGTTAGAAGACCCTTGGGGAATTTTGGCCTTGGAAGCCCTGGAAGATCCGGATCCAGACAGGCTCTTGCATAATCCATCTAAGGAGGCCCATCTAATACGCGGAGAATGGGACAAGTTACAGGTGCATCAAGGGGTGGTCTACCGAAGGGGCCCCTCTGATGACCTGGAAGATAAGTGGCAACTGTTCTTGCCGGAAAAACATCAAAAGACTGTCTTAGTTGCCTTACACGACAATCATGGCCACCTAGGGGCAGAAAGAACCTTTTAGCTCATAAGGAGTAGATTCTACTGGCCCTGCATGCGAGCTGAAGTAGAGAAGTACTGTCACTCATGTGCTCACTGTATACAGAGAAAGACACTGCCCCATCAAGCCGCCCCAATGGGCCACCTGGAAAGCCAAGGGGCCTTGGAATTGGTATGCATTGACTTCCTTTGTCTGGAACCTGACTTGAGTGGACATGGAAATGTTCTGGTGATAACCGACCATTTCACCCGTTATGCCTAGGCCTTTCCAACCAAAGACCAGAAGGCCTCCCCTGTAGCCAAGATACTTATGGAGAAGTACTGACACGTACCTTGGAGGTGAGCCTGATGTGCAGAGGGAGACCTCTTGTACAGCCCTGGTTCCCAGGTCACTGGAGTTGGGACAGTGGCCGAAGGAGCACAGTGGGATATGAGTGCCTGTTGGGTTCTCCTGGACTGGGTGAGAAGACCGCCGTAGACGGCTGAAGATGCAGGTCAGATGATGCAGGTCAGCGGGTGCAGGTAGCTGGGAATGCAGGTACATGCGGATGCAAGCAGCAGGCAGGAGAAAGGTCAGACGAGCCAGGTAATGCACAGCGGATCAGATACAGGCAGAAACACCAGGCAGCGGATGGTCAGAGTTCAGACTGGATCAGGCAACAGAGGATCAGGCAGACAGATGAGCAGGACTAGGTCAAGGAAGCCAAAGGTCTGGACTGGAGATAGCAGCAAGGTCAGGAAGCCAAGTCAGAGTAACAACAGGTGCAGGTTCAGGGTCAAGTCACAGGATAAGCTGCAGATCAGACAGCAAGAGCCTGGACAGAAGAAGCCCCTTTTAAAGGGCACTGGGTGCCAAGGCAGCGTCAGCGTGCGCGCGATTTGCGCAAGCGCGATTGGCACGCGCATGCGCAATGGCACACGACTGTTTACAGTTGGAAGCCTACTAGCGGGGCTGCGTCTGAGCCTTGTTGTGGGTCCAAGAGGCATGCGTCCATGACATTGCCTCCCCCTTATGGGCAACCTCCAGGTGCCCAAAAGAGCTCTTTTTTAAGGGTGGCTGCGGAAGAAGGCCTGGATCAGCTCTTGGGCATGCACATTCTGCTTGGGTTCCCAAGAGTTCTCCTCTGGTCCGTATCCCCTCCACTTGATCAAGTATTGCAGTCGATTACCTCTCCTTCTGCAGTCTACGATAGCCTCCACCTTATATTCCTCTTCCCCATCAACCATTACGGGTTCAGGTGGCCCCGATCCCCTGTCTGGGAAGGGGTCTGGTACTGTGGGTTTCAGCAGGGACACGTGGAACACTGGGTGGATCTTAAGCGAATCAGGTAAAACAAGTTCATAAGAAACTTCGTTCAGTTTTCTCTTAACTGGAAAAGGTCCGATAGACTTAGGTGCCAGTTTCTTTGAGGGACAAGCCATTCTGAGGTTGGTAGTAGACAACCACACTTGGTCGCCAGGTTGGAGGTGCAATTCCCCTCTTCTCTTCCTGTCATAGGCCTCGTACACACGACCGAGTTTCTCGGCAAGAACCAGCAAGAAACTTGCTGGCAGAGATGTCTTGCCGAGAAACTCGTTCGTGTGTATGGTTTCTCGTCAAGAAAACCGACAAGTAATCTCGACGAGAAAATAGAGAACCTGCTCTCTATTTTCTCGTCGAGATTCTCGTCGGCATGTTTCTCTACGAGAAAAGTGAGTGTGTGTACACTTACCTGTCCTCCCGGAAGCCCGCGCATGTTCGAAATGAATTCCACGCATGCGCGGTAGCTTCCTAGGCATAGGTAGGGTATACCAAGATGGCGGCGACGGCATCGAATGTGACGAGCGCATGCTCGTCATAGTCAATGACGTCACCGCGTACGCTCCATTCAAAGAACCGCGGGTTCTTTGAATCGAGCGTGTGTACACTCGGCCGGGACAAGTTTCTTGTCCAAGAATCTCGTCGAAAAAAACAACATGTTTTTTCCGACGAGAATCTCGGCCGTGTGTACGAGGCTATAGACTCTCTTATTCGTTGCCTGTTCCTTGACCATAGTCTCTTGTAGCAGTTTGTTGTTGCGACCCAGGAAGTCAACAGTACTCTGTACCGCTGGAACCAGAGATTCAGGGATAATGTTAGGCAGGAAGACAGGGTGAAACCCATAGTTTGCAAAAAATGGAGACTGATCCGTGACTGAATGCCTGGCATTGTTGAACGCAAATTCTGCCAACGGCAATAGTGCTACCCAATCGTCCTGGACAAACGTGGTGAAACAACGTATGTACTGCTCGAGGGTCTGGTTCGTCCTCTCGGTTTGTCCATTAGTCTGAGGATGGTAAGCAGAGGACATGGATAGCTCAATTTTCAGGGCCTGGCACAGTGCTTTCCAAAAGCGAGAGGTGAACTGAACCCCCCTGTCAGATACAATGTTGGTTGGTACTCCATGTAATCTTATGATCTCCCGGATGAACACCCGGGCGGTCTCCATGGCAGAAGGCGTACTTTTCAGAGGTATGAAGTGGGCTATCTTGGAAAGGCGGTCGACCACTACAAAGATGGCTGTATGTCCTTCGGATGGGGGTAGTTCGACTATAAAATCCATGGCTATCATGCTCCAGGGTCTGTCAGGAATTGGTAGTGGTCTGGGAAGACCCCAGGACTTGGTCCTAGCAGATTTGCTTTGGGTACAAACAGTATATGATTTCACATATTCCTCACGACTCTTCTCAAGCTTTGGCCACCAGAACATACGTTGAATCAGATCAAGGGTCTTGTGGACCCCGAAATGGCCAGCCAGAGGATGGTCGTGGCATAGGTTCAGTACTTTTGTCTGGAAACTTGCTGGTACAAAAATTGTATTGTCCTTCCAAAGTAACCCATCCCTGGGTGTCAGGGATACTCCTGGTGGGCTGGGCATTCCTGCTTAAGCTTGTTTTAAGCTGGACATCAGATCTGTATGGATGAGCAGAAAGTTACCCTCAGATAGGATAGTATCTGGGACTGAGGCACCCTTGGGATCGTCGAACATGCGGGAGAGGGCATCTGGCTTGGTGTTCTTGGATCCTGGCCGGTAGGTAATGTGAAAATAAAATCTGGAAAAGAATAGCGCCCACCGTGCTTGACGCAGCTTCAGGCGCTTGGCGGTTCTCAAGTATTCCAGATTCTTATTGTCCGTGTAAATAAGAATGGGATGTGCTGCGCCCTCTAAGAGATACCGCCATTCCTCAAGCACGGCCTTAATGGCCAGAAGTTCCCGATCTCCCACATCGTAATTTCTTTTGGCAGGGAAAAACTTACGAGAGAAGAAAGCAATGGGATGCATGAGACCTTTGAGGCCTTGGCGCTGGGAAATCACTGCCCCTACCGCTGTTTCCGAAGCGTCTACCTCGAGTAGGTAGGGTAGAGAGGGGTCTGGGTGGCTCAGGATGGGAGCAGAAGTAAAAATTCCCTTCAGAGTTGCAAAAGCAGTCTGAGCCTTGGAGTTCCATTAAAAACAAATGTTCTGTTTTGTTAGGTGGGTGATGGGGCAATGATTGCAGAAAACCCCTTACTGAATCTTCTGTAAAAATTGGCGAAGCCAACAAAATGCTGCACCCCCTTTTTGTCTGAGGGTGCAGGCCAGTCCAGAACAGCTGTGACCTTTTGTGGATCCATTTTGAACCCTTCTGTGGAAATCACCAAGCCCAAGAACTGGATGCTCTGCCGCTCAAACTTACATTTTTCTGGTTTAGCATATAACCCGTGCTGACGGAGTCGGCAGAGTACCATCTTCACAGGTTTACGGTGCTGATCTAGAGATGTGGAGAAAATCAGGATATCGTCAAGATAAACAATTACAAAGATATCTAACCAGTCTCTGAAGATATAATTTACAAAGTGCTGGAAGGTAGCAGGGGCCGAAGGGTATCACTAAATATTCATAGTGGCCGAATCTCGTACGGAAGGCCGTCTTCCACTCGTCCCCTGCACGGATACGAACCAAATTATAGGCTCCTCGAAGATCAAGCTTGGTAAATACAGCGGTGGTTCTTAGTCTTTGAAACAGCTCGGGCACCAGGGGTAGAGGATATCGGTTCTTAACCGTCACTTTATTTAGTTCCCGGTAGTCCACACAAGGACGTAAGGAGTGGTCCTTCTTTTCCACAAAAAAGATTCCGGCCCCTGCTGGAGAAGTAGAAGGCTGGATGAATCCTCTCTTAAGGTTCTCGTCCACATACTCCTTTAATACCTCCAGTTCCCGTTCAGACAGGGGAAAGATCCGCCCGAAGGGGATCTCAGCTCCAGGCAGCAACTCAATAGGGCAATCATATGAACGGTGGGGAGGAAGAGTCTCAGCCCCTCGTTTGCTGAACACGTCTAGAAACTTGTGTTATGGTTCAGGTACCTTTGAGCGTAATTCTGCATCAGATTCCAGGCACAGCAGAGGGCCAGACACCCTAGGAGGAGAAGGCAGACAATGTCCTACACAGTAAGGAGACTTGAACTTTATTTCCCCAGTGCCCCAATCAATTTGTGGATTGTGGGCCTGTAGCCATGGCAGGCCGAGGATGACCGGGAACAGAGGAGATGCAATTGCATTGAGTTTCAACAGTTCCTTATGACCCGTGGCTGTGACTACGGGTAAGGGTGGAGTCTCTTGGGTGACTAGGCCGGATTTTATACGGGACCCATCTGCCAGGAAGATGGAAAGTCCTTGTGCACTGTGCTGAAGTGGAATGAGCTGTTGGTTAGCAAAGTTCAGGTCAATAAAACAACTACAAGCTCCAGAGTCTATAATTGCAGTAACAGGCACAGTCCTATCTGGAAGCTAGAAGGAGATGCAAAGGGCCAGATGAGTGGTATTGGCAGAGGGTGCTGGTTGACTGGTGGGTGAGATGGACAAGCATCTTTGAGGTTTTACTGAGCACGAATGTACATAGTGGGCGGCTCCCCCTCAGTACAGGCAGAGATTGAGCTGTTGCCGGCGTAAGCGTTCCTCAGCGGATAGCGAGGGTCTTATTAAACCGACTTGCACCGATTCAGAGGAGGTTGGTACTGATCTAGCTGAGACAGGTCTGATGGAAGCAGGACGCGTGGTCGTGGCCACACGGGGTAACATCCAGGTTGGACGAGTCTGCTGGTTCATTTTCTCTGCGGTGCGCTCCCGAAGGCGCTGGTCTATCTGGATAGTCAATGTTATTAGATTCTCCAAAGAGTCTGGTATGCCAACTCGGGCAAGTTCGTCCTTTAACCTTTCGGATAGGCCTAAACGGAACTGGTGCCGTAAAGCTGCATGGTTCCACAGAGTGTCTACACTCCAGCGCCTGAAGTCCGTTATGTAGTCCTCAACCGCTCTGAGGCCTTGCTGGAGCGCATGAAGAGCAGCTTCGGCAGTGGAAGTCCGTTGGGGGTCATCATAGAGGAGCGACATGGCCTTGAAAAAGGATGGCAAGGAGTCCAGTGAGACATGGCGTTCTTCAAGCAGGTGATGAGCCCAGGATTGAGGTTTCCCCAGCAAGAGCGAGATGACAAACCCCACTTTGGTGGTCTCCCGGGAGAACGTTAGGCGTAGCAGGGAGAAGTACAACTCGCAGGCATTGCGGAATGTCCAAAACTTATTTCGATCCCCGGAAAACTTCTCCGGAATGGGGACCCTTGGCTCTGGAGGCAGCATCGTTACAGAGGGTACAGAGATGGCTTCTGTGAATGTCCTGCTGGCAGGGGGATCTGTGGTGGGAGCCGGGGATTGCATTTGTTCCTCCAAGTGCTTATGACCATCCTGGAGAGATTCCACCTTTAGAGTGAGATCAGAAAGGAGTTGGCAGATCTCATCGGTGCAAGAGGTCCCTCTTGCAGGCTCAGGCATGGCTGTCTGATACTGACACGTACTTTGGAGGTGAGCCTGATGTGCAGAGGGAGACCTCTCGTACAGCCCTGGTTCCCAGGTCCCTGGAGTTGGGACAGTGGCCGAAGGAGCACAGTGGGGTATGAGTGCCTGTTGGGTTCTCCTGGACTGGATGAGAAGACCGCCGTAGACGGCTTAAGATGCAGGTCAGATGATGCAGGTCAGCGGGTGCAGGTAGCTGGGAATGCAGGTACATGCGGATGCAAGCAGCAGGCAAGAGAAGGGTCAGACGAGTCAGGTAATGCACAGCGGATCAGATACAGGCAGAAGCGTCAGGCAGCGGATGGTCAGAGTTCAGGCTGGATCAGGCAACGGAGGATCAGGCAGACAGATGAGCAGGACTAGGTCAAGGAAGCCAAAGGTCAGGACTGGAGATAGCAGCAAGGTCAGGAAGCCAAGTCAAAGTAACAACAGGTGCAGGTTCAGGGTCAAGTCACAGGATAAGCTGCAGATCAGACAGCAAGTGTCTGGACAGAAGAAGCCCCTTTTAACCACTTAACGACCGCCCACTGTAAATATACGTCAGCAGAATGGCACCGACAGGCAGAATCACGTATATGTACGTGATTGCCTTTGTATAGTTGGGGGGTCCGATCGGACCCCCCTTCTTTACAGTGAGCGGTCGTTTTACCTTCGGGAGCAATCCGGCATGAGGGGACGGCCGTTCGATTCCGGCCACCTCCTCTCGATCGCTCCCGGCGAATGAGAGAGCTTCCCCTGCCTGCCAGGAAGGAGGAAGTGATGTCATCTCTCCTGGGGCGCTCACATATACCGAGCGCCGTACAGGAGAAGATGCCAGGTTAGTACACAAAACAGCACACTGACACCAGGACACATAGGCACATAAATCGCCCCCCCAGACACCCCCAGACACCCCCAGATCACCCCCCAGCCCCCCCAGCCCCCAGTCACAGTGTCACTGATTGCAGTGACCATTTATTGAGTGATCACTGCAATCAGTGACATTTGTGACTGTAAAAGTGTCACCAAAGTTTAGTCTTAGGTCCAGTGTAGCCCCCTAACCCCCCTAATAAAGGTTTAACCCCCTGATCACCCCCCAGATAACCCTTTCACCCCCTATCACCACTGTCACTAAGCAATCATTTTTCTGATCGATGTCTTAGCGTCGGTGATGCTGATCGGTAGCCAGTAATTTTTTTTAGGTTCGCCGCAGGTTTTTATAGCGTCGGGTACCCCCATATATTACCTAATAAAGGTTTAACCCCCTTGATCACCCCCCAGATAACCCTTTCACCCCCTAGCACCGCCGTGGCTATGCGATCATTTTTCTGATCGATGTCTTAGCGTCGGTGATGCTGATCGGTAGCCAGTAATTTTTTTTAGGTTCGCCGCAGGTTTTTATAGCGTCGGGTACCCCCATATATTACCTAATAAAGGTTTAACCCCCTTGATCACCCCCCAGATAACCCTTTCACCCCCTAGCACCGCCGTGGCTATGCGATCATTTTTCTGATCGATGTATTAGCGTCGGTGATGCTGATCGGTAGCCAGTAATTTTTTTTAGGTTCGCCGCAGGTTTTTATAGCGTCGGGTACCCCCATATATTACCTAATAAAGGTTTAACCCCCTTGATCGCCCCCCCAGGTAACCCTTTCACCCCCTATCACCACTGTCACTAAGCGATAATTTTTCTGATCGATGTCTTAGCGTCGGCGATGCTGATCGGTAGCCAGTAATTTTTTTTAGGTTCGCCGCAGGTTTTTATAGCGTCGGGTACCCCCATATATTACCTAATAAAGGTGTAACCCCCTTGATCACCCCCCAGGTAACCCTTTCACCCCCTAGCACCGCCGTCACTATGCGATCATTTTTCTGATCGATGTCTTAGCGTCGGTGATGCTGATCGGTAGCCAGTAATTTTTTTTAGGTTCGCCGCAGGTTTTTATAGCGTCAGGTACCCCCATATATTATCTAATAAAGGTTTAACCCCCTGATCACCCCCCAGGTAACCCTTTCACCCCCTATCACCACTGGCGCTAAGCAATCGTTTTTATGATCGTTGTCTTAGTGTCGGTGATGCCGATAGGTAGCCAGTAATTTTTTTTTAGGTTCGCCGTCAGGTTTTTATATAGCGTCAGGTACCCCCATATATTACCTAATAAAGGTTTTAACTCCCTAATTGCCCCTAGTTAACCCTTTCACCAGTGATCATCATATAAGTGTTACGGGTGACGCTGGTTAGTTAGTTTGCTTTTTATAGTGTCAGGGCACCCGCTGTATGTAACCCAATAAAGGTTTAACCCCCTGATCGCCCGGCGGGTGATATCAGTTAGGTTTTAGCGTCAGAGAGGGTCTGCGTCACACCCCAGGCAGCGTCAGGTTAGTGCCAGTAGCGCTAACACCCACACGTGAAGCATACACCCCCCTTAGTGGTATAGTATCTGATCAGCTCAATATCTGATCTGATCAGATCTATACTAGCGTCCCCAGCAGTTTAGGGTTCCCAAAAACGCAGTGTTAGCGGGATCAGCCCAGATACCTGCTAGCACCTGCGTTTTGCCCCTCCGTCCAGCCCAGGCCACCGAAGTGCAGTATCGATCGATCACTGTCACTTGCAAAACACAACACACATAACTGCAGCGTTCGCAGAGACAGGCCTGATCCCTGCGACTCCAGTGCTGTAGGAGGTAATTTCACCACCACAGTTAAAAAAAAAAAGCATATATGCCGAAGCATTGGGGCAGCAGGGGCGGAGGAGCGGAGGAGCGATTTTGCTCCTAATGCCGCGTATATACGGTCGAAATTCCGACGGAGGCTTGCCCGTGGAAAAGTCTGACCATGTGTACGCGGCATAACTTTTGCGAGAAGATGCCCCCATGCTTCGGCATATATAAATGGTGCATGTATGCCCATCATTAGAAGTGGGTGGATGAAGGGCGGTATTCTAATGGTGGGCATACCCACCGATCAATCTTTTTTTTTTCGTTCAGCCAACAGGCTGCATGAAAAAAAAGATTACAATACATGTCCAACAAGGACCAGCAACGTACTGGTATGTTGCTGGACTTTGAATGTTTATACCAGAATGATGCCTGCGGGTTTAGGTATCATCTTGGTATCATTCTTTTCAGCCAGCGGCCGGCTTTCATGTAAAAGCAATCCTAGTGGCTAATTAGCCTCTGGACTGCTTTTACAAGCAGTGGGAGGGAATGTCCCCCCCCCGGATATAAAAAGCGCCATTGGGAAATTGGGAAAGCATTTTATCACACCGATCTTGGTGTGGTCAGATGCTTTGAGGGCAGAGGAAAGATCTAGGGTCCAATAGACCCCAGTTTTTTCAAAAAAGAGTACCTGTCATTACCTATTGCTATCATAGGGGATATTTACATTCCCTGAGATAACAATAAAAGTGATAAAAATAAATAAATATGGAAGCAACAGTTTAAAAATAAAATAAAAAAGCAAAATTAATAATAAAAAAAAAAAAAAAAAAGGCACCCCTGTCCTGCCCTGCTCTTGCCCAATGGCGAACGCAAGCGTCGGTCTGGCGTCATATGTAAACAGCAATTGCACCATGCATGTGAGGTATCACCGCGAAGGTCAGATCGAGGGCAGTAATTTTAGCAGTAGACCTCCTCTGTAAATCTAACGGGGTAACCTGTAAATGCTTTTAAAGGCTTTTAAAAATGTATGTAGTTTGTCGCCAATGCGCGTTTGTGCGAAATTTTAAAGCATGTCGTGTTTGGTATCTATGTACTCGGCCTAAGATCATCTTTTTTATTTCATCAAACATTTGGGCAATATAGTGTGTTTTAGTGCATTAAAATTAAAAAAAGTGTATTTTTTCCCAAAAAAATGCGTTTGAAAAATCGCTGCGCAAATACTGTGTAGAAAAAAAAAATGCAACACCCACCATTTTATTCTGTAGGACCTTTGCTTTAAAAATATATATAATGTTTGGGGGTTCAACATAATTTTCTTGCAAAAAAAATATGTTTTCATGTAAACAAAAAGTGTCAAAAAGGGCTTTGTCTTCAAGTGGTTAGAAGAGTGGATGTAAGCTTCCTAATGTTGTGTATAAAATGCCAGAACAGTTCAAAACCCCCCCCAAATGACCCCATTTTGGAAAGTAGACACCCCAAGCTATATACTGAGAGGCATGTCGAGTCCATGGAATATTTTATATGTTGGCACAAGTTGCGGAAAAAATAATTTTTTTTTTTTTTTGCACAAAGTTGTCACTAAATGATATATTGCTCAAACATGCCATGGGCATATGTGGAATTACACCCCAAAATACATTCTGTTGCTTCTCCTGAGTACGGGGATACCACATGTGTGAGACTTTTTGGGAGCCTAGCCGCGTACGGGACCCCAAAAACCAAGCACCGCCTTCAGGCTTTCTAAGGGTGTAAATTTTTGATTTTACTTCTCACTGCCTATCACAGTTTCGGAGGCCATGGAATGCCCAGATGGCACAAAACCCCCCCAAATGACCCCATTTTGGAAAGTAGACACCCCAAGCTATTTGCTGAGAGGTATTGTGAGTATTTTGCAGATCTCGCTTTTTGTCACAAAGTTTTGAAAATTGAAAAAAAAAAGAAAAAAAAAAAAATGTTCTTTCTTCATTTTCAAAAACAAATGAGAGCTGTAAAATACTCACCATGCCTCTCAGCAAACAGCTTGGGGTGTCTACTTTCCAAAATGGGGTCATTTGGGGGGGTTTTGTGCTATTTTGGCATTTTATGGCCTTCAAAACTGTGATAGGTAGTGAGGAGTGAAATCAAAAATTTGCGCCCTTAGAAATCCTGGAGGCGGTGCTTGGTTTCCGGGGTCCCGTACGTGGCTAGGCTCCTAAAAAGTCCCACACATGTGGTATCCCCGTACTCAGGAGAAGCAGCAGAATGTATTTTGGGGTGCAATTCCACATATAACCATGGCATGTGTGAGCAATATATCATTTAGTGACAACTTTTTGTAATATTTTTTTTTTTTGTCATTATTCAATCACTTGGGACAAAAAAAAAATATTCAATGGGCTCAACAGGCCTCTCAGCAATTTCCTTGGGGTGTCTACTTTCTAAAATGGGGTCATTTGGGGGGGTTTTGTGCTATTTTGGCATTTTATGGCCTTCAAAACTGTGATAGGTAGTGAGGAGTGAAATCAAAAATTTGCGCCCTTAGAAATCCTGAAGGCGGTGCTTGGTTTCCGGGGTCCCGTACGTGGCTAGGCTCCTAAAAAGTCCCACACATGTGGTATCCCCGTACTCAGGAGAAGCAGCAGAATGTATTTTGGGGTGCAATTCCACATATAACCATGGCATGTGTGAGCAATATATCATTTAGTGACAACTTTTTGTAATTTTTTTTTTTTTGTCATTATTCAATCACTTGGGACAAAAAAAAAAAATATTCAATGGGCTCAACATGCCTCTCAGCAATTTCCTTGGGGTGTCTACTTTCTAAAATGGGGTCATTTGGGGGGGTTTTGTACTGCCCTGTCATTTTAGCACCTCAAGAAATGAGATAGGCAGTCATAAATTAAAAGCTGTGTAAATTCCAGAAAATGTACCCTAGTTTGTAAACGCTATAACTTTTGCGCAAACCGATAAATATACGCTTATTGACATTTTTTTTACTAAAGACATGTGGCTGAATACATTTTGGCCTAAATGTATGACTAAAATTGAGTTTATTCGATTTTTCTTATAACAAAAAGTAGAAAATATCATTTTTTTTCAAAATTTTCGGTCTTTTTCCGTTTATATCGCACAAAATAAAAATCGCAGAGGCAATCAAATACCATTAAAAGAAAGCTCTATTTGTGGGAAGAAAAGGACGCAAATTTCGTTTGGGTACAACATTGCATTTACGCACAATTTACAGTTAAAGCAGCGCAGTGCAAAATTCTGAATTCACCTCTGGTCCTTTAGCTACCAAATGGTCCGGGGCTTAAGTGGTTAAAGGGCACTGGGCGCCAAGGCAGCGTCAGCGTGCGGGTGCGCGCGTGCGATTGGCGCACACGCATGCGCAATGGCACACGACTGTTTACTGTTGGAAGCCTACTAGTGGGGCTGCGTCTGAGCCTTGTTGTGGGTCCAAGAGGCATGCATCCATGACAAGTACTTCGTGCATTACAGGTTACCTCAACGCCTTCACTCGGATCAAGGGAGGGACTTCGAAAGTCGACTGATCCGGAAGTTACTGGACTCTTTGGGCATAAAGAAGACTCGCACCACCCCTTATCACCCTCAAGGTGATTCCCAACCAGAAAGGTTCAACAGGACTTTGTTAAACATGTTGGGGACTCTGAGTAGTGAGGAAAAGCAACATTGGGGCAAGCACATAGCTGCTATAGTGCATACCTACAACAGCATGACCAGTGATGCCACAGGATATTCCCCGTATAGACTGATGTTTGGCAGGGAACCAAGACTATCCGTAGACTTGGCCTTTGGCACCTCAATGGACCACACATCAGCTGCCTCACACAAGGGATACGTGGACAGACTGCGGAAAAGCTTAAAGCTGGCCTATGAGAAGGCCCAATCGACTTCTGACTGGAGAGGAGCCCGGAATAAGCGGAACTTCGACCTTAGGGTCCGGATCCAGGATCTGCAACCCGGAGACAGAGTGTTGCTGCGAAACTTAGGGGTCCCAGGAAAGCATAAGCTGGCAGACAGATGGAAGTCAGAGCCCTATGTGATTTGTAGGAAACTGCCTGGCTTACTAGTGTATCAGTTGAAGTCTGAAGACCTGGCACAGGAACCATCTGCTACCCCTTTCTGAGGCAGTCAGGATACCGCCTGCTCCGGATTCCCCCGAGCTACTTTCAACTCCCCGCACTCCTAGACCTAATACCAGGTCTCAAGCAACTCTGTCAAGGGAGGAGGAGATTACAGATCAAAGATGAGGAAGATGAGGAGCTGGAGCTCAATTGGCTATGGCCGTCTCAAGCACCTGAATCCCTGATGGCGGATACCACACCCTCTGAATTCCTCATAAGTGACACCTTGAACGCTGAAGCTGCTGAGTTCATTCCATCCAGTTCCCAGACTGAAGAATGGGAAGATGCCTTGGAGTCAGTCCCCGCTGAAGACCCAGGAAACTCACTGTACCTTTCTGCACCAGAATTGGATGCCCTTGAAGCCACAAGTCCTCTGATATTGCCAGATATTGTGACCCCCAGAGAACAAAGAGTGAAGAGAATTATTCGCCCTCCCAGGAAGTTGACTTACACTCAAATGGGAGAATGCTCTGAGGACACTGTGATAACTGCAAGAAGGAAAATAGAGAAACCTGGCCCCTCCACTGTACATTTGGTGGAGGGCAACCCCAGCTCACTCTCTGGCACAGTTAGGCAGGTCACTTCCACTAGTATGACCTGTGGGCAGGACAATCTCCCTCACCGAGCTTGGTGGAAGGTTCCCCTGCCCAGTTCTTTTGCTACTATAAGATGTATTGTTTGTACTTTATGTTAATCTTATCTTTGGGGACCAAAAATTTTAAGTGGGGGGAGTGTGTAGCGGGGTATTGCTTTAAGGCCTCAGAGACTACCGTACCCAGAATGCCACGAGACACCCAAGGTGCATTGCCCGTGCAAAGACTGCTGGGATGGGCTATTTAACTGGGGGGCGGGACTGAGTTCGGCCTCTTTGGACACGGCCCGCCCAGCAAGTGGAACTCTTGTTCGAGTCTGCTGTGTTACCAGGCCTGAAGCCAGGGTTTTTCTCCAAAGAGCCTTCCGTTCCACCGAGGAGCTTGCGGGACGTCATCCGACTGCTGCTGTACTGTTGCCAGGAGGACCGAAGACCTGGGTGTCGTGGAATCTGTGTACCGAGACACAGTGATGGAAGATACGGACATGGACTGGTCCGGTTGGGTGAGAAAGCACCTGCTCAGAGACAAACACAGGATCTCTTAGGCCAGATAACTGTTGTTCAGAACTAACTTTAGTGCTTGTAGTCACACACAGGAGGGACAGTGCTTTGAGTATCTAGGAGTCTCTAAGACTTATCCTGTGTTCACCAAGTTCAAGACCCTTTTCCTCTTTGTGGATTATAACTTGTTTTCTTCAAAAAGTGCACCACCGTTTCCTAGCAAAGATTTTCCTCTGCAGAACTTCTACATAGTACAGTCAGGCCTGACTTAGTAGCGTAGACATTTCTGGGCACCATTTTTACCCACCAGGTAGAATAGCTGCAGCGGGGACCGTTCGTTTCTTTTGTTATATCTGTCTGTTTGCAAAAGTACCCATTTTCATTGCAGGGCTCTGCATGTGTTCATGTATACTTTTTCTATGCTTAACCAATATTCTCAGTAAAAGTGCCAGGGTTAAGTACACCTGTGTTTGTGTCATTTACTGTGCAGAAGAGTACCATATTGCTGTGTTTATTGCAGGATTGTGTCTCCGAGAGTTACAGGTTATACAATCCTGCCATCCCCTACTGACTGTGCCAGGAGAGGTTAGAGACAATTGCTGGGGGTTGACAGCAGTGCATTACAGGGCCCAAACAAATCCTTTCAGCGGCTCACTTAGCTGGGGGTATCGCTACACATAGATTCATGCCCATGCGCAATATTGGAGTGTAATGACTTGTGCTGCCACTAGGTGGTAGTGTTTTGCAGAAATGTTCAGTGACATTAGGTTTAGCAATGCAAGTTTTAGAGGGTAATAATCTCTTTCCGGAGAGATGGTTTCCTTCTGTATATCTTAGACGTTGGATGGTTTATTGTGTGCTGTGTTTCTTTTTCTCTTCCTCTGCAGGTGATCTGCTATCAACTCTGCTGGAGTATGGGCGGGGTAGATATGTTAGGAGGGGTGGAATTGTAATTTGTGATATACTGTGTGTTTTTATACCAAATGTGATGTGTATTTCTACATGCTCTCCTTTTTTCTTCTCCCTTTACTATTCCCAAATTGTTGGTTCAAGCACCATTCCAAAATAATATAATAGTACTGTACATAGTTGTGAATAGATCGGAACCCACTCAGGATTGAAGGTTTTTTTTTCTGATCTGTTCCAGCCACTGGGGACAGTGGCTTTTCAAGGGGGGGGGGGTATGTGTAGCGGACCCCCAAAATTGGGTTCGCTGTGCCTTAAATTTAAGGGCAGCCTGGGCAATAGTTTGGCTTGGGTTTTCTGATTCTTTAGATTGGACTCTGCTGTGGTGTTGCCTGGGTGTATAGTTCCCCTTGACCTGCAGGTGGCGCTGTTGCCCAGGTCTTGGATCGAACCACAGGGGGCATTGTAGCATGATTGGGTGTCCTCTCTTGGCAGCTGTACAGTGGGCGTGGTCTACCTGCTGTGCATGCCGGGAGAGGGTACATAAGGGGCAGACACCATTAGGCAGGGAGATTGGCCAGGGGATTCCAAGGGGGACCCCTGGTGGCGAGAGTCGCACCCTTTGGCCCTGCTGGCCAGGGGTGCGTGAAATTGGTTGAGAAGTCTCGGGCACCTTCAGCCCGAGGCTATAGTGTTCCAGGTAGGCCCAGTACCTTCAACTGGGTCTACAACCAAACCATCGGAGTCCCAGGGTACCCGAGGGAGGGTGGCTCGCTCTGAAAGAGAGGAAACCAGGGGAGGACCTGTCCGGAGGATCGGTGAAGGAAGTCACTGTCTCAGGAGAGGCCTGGTTGCCTATCAGAGGGAAGGATTCCGTGAGTTGTACAATAGCGCCTGTGATGTGCCCCTTGGCACTTATGGTTTCTAAAGTTGTGGGCGCTAGAGAGTTCTAGATTCGGGAACTAAAGGATTCTGTGGCAGAGGATCTCCTGAACTTGTACTTGAATGGGACGAAATCTAAAGTAACTGTTCGTGTTTCACTCCGGCTGCTAGAACTGTGAGAGGGATCTATCCGGGTGAGCAATGCCCACTCAGGCTTGAGTGGAGAACAGGGTAAATGGGTGCCGCGTGCCTGAACCTGCCTCCCTACCCAACTCTAACTCTAACTCTATCTTCAACTTTCTCCCACTAAGTTCCAAGCAATAAAAATAAACTTGTTTGTTAGAGTTTAAACAGTCTGCACATTGGCCTTCTTTTAAGAGAAAGAATGGAGGGAAGTAACTCGCTGCAGGACCCAAAAATTGTATGAACACCGCTCAACCTCTTATACCAGGAGGATACGGGCATGTGGCATGGTGTGCCCTACTCTGCAAGTGGAGGTAAGCAGGAGAAAAAGGGTCTGTGTGCTACACTTATCTCTATCCAATCCATATCGGCTCTATTTCTAAGTTCTTTTATTGCACTTTTATGTTCCTCTAAAGCCTTGTACACACGATCGGATATCCTATGGATTCTAATCCGATGGTTTTGTCCATCGGAAATCCAATGAAGCTGACTTCCATCAGTCTTGCCTACACACCATCAGTCAAAAAACCGACCGTTCCAAACGCAGTGACGTAAAACACTCCGATGAGCCGAGAAAAATTAAGTTTAATGCTTCTGAGCATGCGTCGACTTGATTCTGAGCATGCGTGGGGTTTTTATCCGATGGACTTGCCCATAGATGATCGGAATTTGCTATCGGTTTTTGATCCATAGGAAAAATGTAAAACATGTTCTATTTTTTAAAACCGATGGAAAAAAGACAGATGGGTCCCATACACGATCGGTTTGTCCGATGAAAAAAGTCCATCGGACTGTTTTCATCAGTAAAACCGATCGTGTGTACAGGGCTTAACTGTTCTTCTATTCCTTCCACTCTTTGAAGTACACTCTGTATATCTTTTCTTGTTGCGCCCATTTCGCCTTTAATTGTTTGTTCTAGGCGTGATATCATTTCTATCATGTCCGTCATGTCTTGCTTTGTTGGGGGGTCCTGTGGGCCTTCATGAGATGTTTGTTGTTGTCTCTCCAGTGTTTTCTTGCTTTTTATTTCTGAAGATTGGGCCTTATTGGTTTTACTTTTCCCCTGGGTCTCCTCACTCAGCTGATCAATCTCTGGGTGCCCTTTATTTTTTGCAGGGGTTACTGGGACTGACTCTGTTCCTTTGCTGGTACTCTCAGCCACCTGATCTGACCCCTCCACGACCAGGTATGACTTTATTGTGTTACGACTAGTACAGGGGCGTAACTAGAAATCAGAGGGCCCTATAGCAAAATGTTGTATGGGGCCCCCCTGCAAACAGCCCCCCCCCACAAAAAAATGGCGGGCTTAAATTAAATAGTGGGAGTGGCTTAAATTTCATGGCTCAAAGGGTGTGTGGTTCGAGTCTGAGATGGAAGGAAGGAGATGGAAGGAAAATAGGGAGGGAAGGAGAGAGAAGGAAAGAGAGGGATGGAGGGACAACAGGCCCAGATCCTACACCACAATAGTAATATGTGTATTCCAGAAAGTTTAACAATCAGCAGATAAAGATACTCCAAACACCTGGTGTTAGCGCTTCAATCATCACGGCACCATGGTTGTTATGGTGTCAGGATGATTAAAGCCCATTATTTCTATTATTACATTGTAATATAGAATAAAATAGTTCAACTCACCATAATGCAGAATCAGTGTGAGCCCTGAGTGTGTCACTTGCCACGTCGCCTGCCACCAGATGCCATCAGGTGTCCCCAGCAGAGTCCATCCTTATATCAGGCATTCCCGGCAGAATCCGTCCTTACATTAGGTGTCCCCAGTAGAGTCCCTCCTTACATCAGGCATTCCCAGTAGAGTCCCTCCTTACATCAGGTGTCCCCAGCAGAGTCCATCCTTACATCAGGTGCCCCCAGTAGAGTCCCTCCTAACATCAGGTGCCCCAAGTAGAGTCCTGCCTTACATCAGGCATTCCCAGAAGAGTCCCTCCTTACATCAGGCATTCCCAGTAGAGTCCCTCCTTACATCAGGCATTCCCAGTAGAGTCCATCCTTACATCATCTGTCCCCAGTTACCAGTGGCGTCACTAGGGTTGGTGTCACCCGGTGCGGAAAAACATGGCGCTACCCCCCTCCCCATATAGTCCTCCCTCAGTACAGACCCTCCTCCATCAGTATAGACCCCCCTCGGGATAAACCACCCCCTCCTCCATCAGTACAGACCCCCCTGGACAAACCAGCCCCATCTGTACAGACCCCCCGGCACAACTCAACCCCCTCCATCTGTACAGATCCCCCTCCAGGAGTACAGACCCCCTCCCCCCAAGATAACCCCCATCTGTACAGACCCCCCCATGACAATTCACACCCAAGGAGTACAGACCCCCCAGAACAATTCACCCCCCCCCAGAAGTTCAGACCCCTCCAGGACAATTTACCCCCCAGGAGTACAGACCCCCCCAGGAGAATTCACCCCCCCATGAGAATTTGCCCCCCCAGGAGTACAGACCCCTCAGGACAATTCGCCCCCCAGGAGTACAGACCCCCCAGGACAATTCACCCCCCCAGAAGTACAAACCCACCCAGGTGAATTCCCCCCCCCCAGGAGTACAGACCCCCCAGGAGAATTCACCCCCCCAGGAGTACAGACCCCCCAGGAGAATTCACCCCCCACTAGTAGTACAGACCCCCTGGCCCCCCCATTCATGCACCTGGGCGTGCAGTCGCCCGGAGAGTTACTTGCTCAGACTGCCACTGACTCTCCGGGTGGCACGATGTGATAGGAGGCAGCCAGTGAGAGGGACAGCTGAGTCTCAGTCAGACAGGGATAGCACGGCGCCAGGACCCAGGACTCTCCATCGGGCCTCGGCACTGCTCAGGACTCACTGTGCTCGTCTCCGCGCCTTTTACAGAGCCAGAAGGCGGAGCCTAGGTGGCAAGAAAGCGGCCAATAGAAATGGAGCTCCATTTCTATTGCTGTCGATTTCATTGCCACCCGGGCTCCGCCTCTTAGTTCTTCCTTAGCTGGTCTTCTGTAAAATGGCGATGGAGACAGAAATGACCAGTGTGGCGGACCTCTAGCGGCAGCAAGGAAAAAAAAACAAAAAACGTTGGCAAGTACAGTATGCATTCCTCATCTTCCCGGGGCCCCACTCGGCTGCGGGCCCCATAGCGCCCGCGTGGGTCGCTATGGCGGTAGTTCCGCCACTGTACCCTCCCCCTGGGTCACTTTGGGGCCCTTTTTTCCCATCTTCACCTTACCGGAGGACCTTAACTCCAGTAAAAAGCAAAAACAGGCTCTTTTTTAGCATATATTTAAGGGGTAATGTATATATAGATTCAGTTGGCTCCAGTCCTCTTTCTCTATACTCCAACTTGTACCAAACCAATTTTTATGGGCTACCCGCCTTTGTCTTCTGACAGATGCCAAAAACGACTATTGACACACTTATATCAGGTTGGCGACTGCGATGACATACTCTCAGAGTATCACTTTCTTCAATAGTACATATAGTAACATTCACAGTGTCATTAACAAAAGGTTAAGCTCAGTCCACAGTTCAATCACAGATAGGGGAGCCAGATGATACGTCGGTTAGTATATGCAATGCAGATTGTTTCATATAGCAGAAAGAAAAAGGGAAAGGAACTCAATATTGTATTTTTACAGTTCTTATACTTACAATTCAGGACCCCGTCACGCTTGCATATATTCCAACAGTTGCACCATTCAGTCTCAAAGTCCGTTAGGTATCTCCTGTTTCAAATATAGCTCTCATAGTTCTTATAATTCCTTCCTTAGTATCACTGTATCTCATACTATGCAGTTGGAGGACTAGGGAGGACTAGGGAGAAGGGTAATCAGGTTCTTATTTGACTTACCCCTCGGCTGGCCCGGTTCCTCTCCTGTTCTCTCTGTTCCTCCTATCTTGGCTGTAGATCACTGCTTCTAGTTGCGCCTTTCCTGCCACCAGCATTAGCCGCGAGTCCCCTCCTCTCTCCTCCACTCCCGGCAGTCTGCGCTCCCGTTCACCTGATCGACTGCTCTGATGCTCCGGTAACGCGGTGAGCGACGTGATGTCACCAGGGGTATCACGTGGGGACCCGGGAGTGTCCTCAGCCTCCTCCGTATCCACCTCACCGTATCCACCGCATCCGTCAATGGCCAGTCTCAGCCTCAGCCTCCGTCTCCGCTTAGGACGCAGCTTAGATAACAGCTTTTCCTCTACGCTTCGCTCGCCGCGCCGGACACCGGACACACCAGCAGCTCACCTCCCGGACTCGAGGCTTGCGACCCTCTCACCGCCGCATTGTCTCTCCGGGTGATGCGGTAAGATATTCTTGGCGGTAGGTCAGATCAAATACATTCCGGTAAAAGTCAGCTACAATGCTTGGTTACATGGGGGATCTATCGGATCTCCTGGAGGAGAGCATGGAGCCTGCCGCTGCACGCTGTTCTACGGCGCCATGTTGTTGCTCCACCTCCTTCGTCTGTGCTACTCCTGACACCTGGAGAGCATTGAATAATAAAGAGCCCCTCCCCCCCACCGATTGACACTACACACTGTCCAACTAATAGACACACGGAGCTACACACTATGGAGATACACTATCAGATGATCTCTCCCCTACCTCCAGAGCTGAGCCAGCACGACCGTCTGTGTTACTGATAAAGAAGAGTGTAACCTGAGCCGGCCGGAGGTGTCCTCCGTGATCACACTCTGTCCTCACTGTGCTTTCAGAGACACAGCACTGTCTCCGCTCTCCACTGGGGGCACTACATCCTCTCCTCATTAGACAGCAATGGAGAAGGCCGCAATCTGGTTTTAATGATTTGTCCGGTTTTGAGATGAACTCAAAACTGGACACAAGATTCAAATCCCGTACTGTCCGGGTCAAAACCGGACAGGTGGCAACCCTACTAGTGATGCATCCTAGAATTGTATTCACTTTTCCTACTGCCTGGTCACACTGTTTGCTCATTTTGCAATCATGTAAAATAAGTACCCCCAAATCTTTTCCTCTGTAGTGCTGGCGAACACTATACACCCAATGTTGTACTCTCTTGAGGGATTATTTTTTCTTAGGTGCATTATTTTACATTTATAAATATTGAACTGCAGTCTCCACTGCTTTGACCAATCTTCCAGCAATGACAAATCATGTTCAATGTTACAGACACCTCCAGAGATATCAACCCTATTACACACCTTTGTGTCATCAGCAAAAAAACATACTTTGCCCAACAAACCTTTAGTTATATCACTTACATATGTATTAAACAGAACAGGACCTGGTAGAGAGCCTTGTGGTACACCACTAGTGACTGGTTTCTGTTCTGAATGAACCACATTTTACAACCACACTCTGGTATCTATGCTTTAACCAATTGCATATTCACTGAACCACCCAAGGTTCAAGTCCTAGCTTGTACAACTTTTGTATTAGATTATTATGTGGAACTGTATCAAATGTCTTGCAAAAGTCGTAATTTTGAAATGTTAAGGTCATCCAGAAAACTTACAGTGTGGCCAGGCAAGAGCCTCCAGAAATGATAGAGACTGATTCATTTTTATGTCTTTAGCCTAGTACACACGGCCGAGATTCTCGTCTGGAAAAAAAACATAGTTTTTCCTGACGAGATTCTTGACAAGAATCTTGTGCCGGCCAAGTGTACACACACTCCATTCCAAAGAACCACCGTTCTTTTGAATGGAACGAACGCGGTGACGTCATCGACTATGACGAGCATGCGCTCGTCACATTCGATGCCATCGCCGCCATCTTGTTACACCCTACCTATGCCTAGGAAGCTACCGCACATGCGTCAAAGTCATTTCGAGCATGCGCAGGCTTACTGGAGGACAGGTAAGCTTGTTGCCGCATACACACACAGTTTTATCGTCGGGAAACAGACCAACGAGAATCCCAATGAGAAAATAGAGAGCAGATTCTCTATTTTTCTCGTCGAGATTCCCGTCAGTTTTCTCTACGAGAAAACATACACACGACCGGTTTTCTCGGCAAGAAAGCTCTCCCAGCAGTTTTCTTGTCGTTTCTTGCCGAGAAAACCGGCCGTGTGTACGAGGCCTTTAAGTTTGGGGCATGGCATGCAAAATGTCTATGGAGACATCTGCAAAGCAGAAGGCTAATTTCTGCAGTGCACCTGCCTCAGGCACTACAGGGAAGAACCAGGGGCTTGGATGTCAAAGGACTTCGACGGAATAACGGTCCATGCTTCCATGTCCATTGTAATAAAGATTGATTATACATTTTAGCCTTCCCTGTTTATCTCGTTATTCATCACATGTATGCTGTCATTTTGGCATCAGGAAAATAGAAAGTTGTATCATATACCGACTGTAATTTTCCTTTCCTGATGTCAAATCCATGGCAGCATACAAACCCTCCCTTTTTTGATCTTGTTATTTTTACAGAGAATGGGGGAGGTTACTCTAGCTTTCCTTTTATAGATTTCAACAGATCCTGTGGGTGGATATAGGTGTGGCCCTGAAATATGTTGCAATATTCTAGGAAACAGCAAAAAGTAAGGCCGGGCCACATCCATATCAAGAAACTAGGTTGTTGGAGTGTATTCACAGAGCTCCCAACTGTCCCTGATTTCAAGGGGCTGTTTCTGATTTGGAACAAAGTCCCTCTGTCCCCCTCATTTGTCCCTCACTTTGGTCTGATCTATATAGTTGTACATAAAATGCTTTTTTTTATCTTCCAAACAGTGTTTCCCAGTGTAAACCTTTCATTTAATTTCTAAATTGCTGCCAGTATAAAGGAATAGTAGTGGTAAAACCAAAACACCTGTGGGTTTAAAAAATTATTATTTTTGTGTATAATTCTTCTTTAAGAGGGTGTGGCAGGGGGGTGTCCTATGCTCCTATACCTACATACTTTTGCTAATAGGTGTCTCTCGTTCCAATCTCAAAACATTGGGAGGTATGTATTCACCACTGGTATTAGCATGCTTATTTTACTTTCATGTCATCCCTTCAACAAAGGTCTTAATATCTAATTTTGTTTAAGCTATTTAGTTGTCTATTTTAGTTTTATTAGTTTTAATTACATTATGACATAATGGGCATGCACAGGTTTGTTTTGTTATAGCCAGGGTTTTGGGGTGTGCTGGAGGGTCTATTGATGCTCGGGTGGATCTACTGTTGCTTAGGGGTATATTGTTGTGGGGGTTGTATTGTTGCTGGCTGCAGGGGATCCATTTTACTGCCATTTTTGTTATCATTAACCACTTTCATACCGGGCCATAGTAAAATGACACCGACAGGAACACTCTCCCATCCTGGGCGGGCGTCATGTGACGTCCTCCCATTCTTGTCGCTCCTGCGGGCCCCCGGGGGCCCGCAGTGTGGTGATCGGGGATGAGGTGTGTCCTTCGGGAACAGTCCATCCCAGATCAGTGTAAAGAGCCAATAAAAAAGTCTCTTTGTCATGTGACCGGCTGTGTCCAATCACAGCTGGTCACATGCAGTGTCGTCGTGCACGGCACTCGTGCGCGCCCCTGGGGGAGCGCAGAGCGGCGATCGGAGACAAGGCTTGTCACTATGATACAGCCTATCACCGATCGCAGTAAAGAGCCAATGAAATTGGCTCTTTACCACGTGACCGGCTGTGTCCAATCACAGCCGGTCACAGAATGTAAACAAACCGCGGTAACGAGCTGTTACCGGGTTCTTCTCACACACCAATCGTGTGTGAGGAGGAGATTGCGGTATCAGCTCGTTAACGCTTACAGTGCACACCAGCACACATTGATTTCCCCCAGCAATAAAGAGGACCTGTCACCAGCCCATCAAAGTACCTGTCACCAGCCCATCTGAGTATCTGAGTACCTGTCACCAGCCCATCTGAGTCCCCAAGTACCTGTGACAACCCATCAAAGTACCCGAGTACCTGTCATAACCCATCAAGGTACCGGAGTACCTGTCACAACCCATCAGAGTACCTGAGTACCTGTCACCAGCCAGAGTACCCGAGTACCTGTCACCAGCCAGAGTACCCGAGTACCTGTCACCAGCCAGAGTCCCCGAGTACCTGTCACCAGCCAGAGCACCCGAGTACCAGACACAACCCATTAGAGTACCCGAGTACCTGTCACCAGCCAGAGTACCTGTCACCAGCCAGAGTAACCGAGTACCTGTCACCAGCCAGAATACCCGAGTACCAATCACAACCCATCAAATTACCTGAGTACATGTCACCAGCATGAGTACCCGAGTACCTGTCACCAGCCCGAGTACCTGTCACCAGCCCATCAGAGTACCCGACTACCTATCACCAGCCCATCAGAGTACCCGAGTACCTGTCACCAGCCCATCAGAGTATCTGAGTACCTGTCACCAGCCCATCAGAGTAGCCGAGTATCTGTCACCAGCCCATCAGCGTACCCGAGTACCTGTCAACAGCCCATCAGCGTACCTGAGTACCTGTCACCAGCCCATCAGCGTACCGAGTACCTGCCACCAGCCCATCAGCATACCCAAGTACCTGCCATCAGCCCATCAGAGTACCCAAGTACATATCACCAGCCCATCAGAGTACCTGAGTACCTATCTTCAGCCCATCAGGTTACCCCAATACCTGTCACCCCTCAACAGAGTACCCGAGTACTTGTCATCAGCCCATCAGAGTACCTGAGTATGTCACCAGCCCATCAGAGTACCCGAGTACCTGTCACCAGCCCATCAGAGTACCCGAGTACCTGTCACCAGCCCATAAGAGTAACCAAGTACCTGTCACCAGCCCATCAGAGTACCCAAGTACCTATCTGCAGCCCATCAGAGTACCCGAGTACCTATATGCAGCCCATCATATTACATGAGTACCTATCTGCAGCCCATGCTTTATAAATATAATTTTGCTATCCAAAATGGGGTCATTTTGTGGGTAATTCCACTGTCCTGGTGCTCCAGGACCTTCAAAAGTGTAATAGCTAGAAATTAAATTAGATGTGTAACTTATGCTCCTAGAAGGTGCTACTTCAATGTTGGACCTCTCTATGTGGCCAGGCTGTGTAAAGGTCTCACACATGTGGTATTACGATACTCAGGAGGAGTGTAAAAAAAAAAAAAAAAGTTTTCATTTTCTTTCCACAGTTTCTGAAGACTTGTGGAAAAAAATGAACTGTTCAAAAGACTCATTAGAGCCTCATAGAATATACTTTGGGGTGTTTGCTTTCCAAAATGGGGTAATTTTGTGGGTAATCCAATTGTCCTGGTGCTCCAGGGCTTTCAAACCTGTAATAGGTCGTTAGGAAATTGTATGTGTAATTTATGCTCCTAGAAGGCCTGACGGTGCTCCCTGCATGTTGGGCCTCTCTATGTGGCCAGGCTGTGTAAAAGTCTATGCTGTGTGTGAGAAAAAACCTATTATGACAATCGTGTTGAAAAATTAAAAATAAAAAAAATTAAAAATTTCTTAATTTTCCCAAGAATTGTGGGAAAAAATTACAACTTCAAAAAAACTCGCCATGCCTCTTATTAAATACCTTGGACTGTCTACTTTTTAAAAAGGAGTCATTTGGGGGGCATTTGCACTTTCCTGACATTTCAGGGCCTCAAGAAAGAGAGAGATAGGTCGTTAGTACATCAGGTGTAATCAATTTTCAATGATTGGCACCATAGCTGTATACTCTATAACTTTCACACAGACCAAATAATATATACTTATTTGGGTTATTTTTACCAAAAATAAGTAACAGTATTAATTTTGGCCCAAATTTATGAACAAAAATGACTCATTTGCAAAATTTTATCACAGAAACTAAAAAAAAAGTGTTTTTGTTTTAAAAAAATGTGTATTTCACTTATGTTGCAAAAAATAAAAAATAAAACAGTGGTGATTAAATACCACCAAAAGAAAGCTCTATTTGTGTGAAAAAAATGATCAAAATGTTGTTTGGGTACAGTGTTGCATGACTGAGTAATTGGCATTCAAAGGGTGAGAGCGCTGAAAGCTGAAAATTAATGAATTCCATACAAATTACTTAACACCACAAAAAAATATTTCATTCTGTATACGCTAAGTAGAGCAGTACTGGGCAGTAGGTTGGGAGTGGAACCAAGGGACAGTGCCCAGAGGTGGGTAGGGGGCGGAGACAAAGGGTGACGAAAGAGGGGGGAGTACCTGCATCTTTTCTCTGAGAGAAAAAGCCCTTGTTATAGCTATCCCAATGTATGAGTTATTCCTTTGGATGTGGTTTATTGCATACAGTGCATGTTAAAGCAGACAGTTAAAGCGGCTGTATGCCCTGAGAAAAAACAAAAAAACTGTAAGGCAAGGGCATAATGAGCTAGTATGCACCGCATACTAGCTCATTATGAAGTACTTACCATAGAACAAAGAGTCTGCACCACCTCCCAGTCACTAGCCGCACGCAGGGTAAATATATCCTAAACGGCACACGTTTAGGAGATGTTCGATTTACCTATAGGTAAGCTTTATTATAGGCTAACCTGTAGGTACAAACCACCAAGTGAAGGATACAACTGCTTTAGTGAATATTCATTTTTATATTTTGCAAATTAGCTCAGTTTCTCTTATGGCATAATAAAAGAATGCTTTACTTACGCTTCAGTCTGCAGAGCAAGAATTGCCTCTTCTATCTGTGTATCTGGTATATCTCTATCAACCTGGGCAAGATACTTATAAAGGAATGTGAATGTCTCAAAAGGAATACGAGCAGCACCACCTTCTGGGTCCTCTGTTAGTATTTCACAGGCATGTTTCAGTGCCATAGAAACTGTCTGCAAAGAGGAAAAAATAGATGTTTGTGTGTACAGAGGAAAAACAGTAAATACGTGTAATATTACCATCAATAAAGGAAACAATATTTTGTTTTATAACTGAATGATTGTACTATGTGTGCAGTAGTTATTCAATTTTCAGGGCGGCTGAACATAATAGTAATGTTCCCTCTAGCGGCTGCTCCAGGCCATTCAAACTGAGTATATGCACAGTGCAATCTGCCTGCTCCAGCTGTGCTCAGCTGCGGGCTGCTCTGGGTCATACAAACTCTGCACATGTGTACTGTGTGGTCTCCTTCTCTAGCCTAGCTCAGCTAGATCTGCAGTTATGGTGCTGTACATGTGATCAGATACGACACCAGTCATTTGGTGGCTTGACAGTTTGGTTGAGAGTACAAGCACTCATGATTGTTATCATTAATGGCATGCCTTGAATATAAGGACTGGGCCACAAAAACGCATGGATGCATTTTTGCCTGCGTTTTTCGTGCGTTCTGGTGCGTTTTTTATATGTTTACGGATGCATTCCAGATGCTTTTTTTTCCACTGTACAGGGGTCCAGTGTGTTTTTGATGCGTTTTACTGCGTTTTTTTCAGGAACTGGAAAGATCTGGAACTGACTGCACTGTTGTGAACTATGCCACTGGAAACTATATAACCTACTTTTCATTTGTTTTTTGATGTAGAAAAAAAACACACTAGACACAATATAGAAGCGCAGTCCAGAGGCGTTCCAGATGTTTTTCTGCATTTGCATTTCTGATGCGTTTTTGGCACGTTTTCCATATACCAGGCATGTTCAAAGTCCGGCCCGTGGGCCAATTGCGGCCCGCGTTCCGGTTTCGAACGGCCCGCCTGGTAATTTGGACATGTATATCTTTTGTGGCCTCCAACTAATCCCCGAGCGCCGGGGGCCACAAAAGATATACATGCTGGCTGCCTTGGAGGGGACAGGGAGGAGGCGGGACGAGTGCCGTACATACAGGTGAATTTCCTGTTTGCACGGCGGCCTCTGTAATAGGAAGTCCCATCTCCTGCGCTGCCATTGGACGACTGTTCTGTCCATCATAGGAGGCAGGACTTTGTATTAAAGAGGCTGCCGAGAAAACAGATTCTCCTCTATGTAATCTTTTGGCGCTAGTCCCGCCCCCTCCCTGTCCCATCTGAGGATTCAGATGGGCATCAATCAGGCTGCACTGATGGAAATGGTGAATCTGCATTCATGGCAATGGGGGTGCTGCATTCCTGGCAATGGTGGTGCTGCATTCCTGGCAATGGTAAGGCATGGCAAAGGTGGGTCTGAATTCATGGCAACGGTGGGTCTGCATTCATGGCAGCGATGGGTCTGCATTCATGGCAACGGTGGAGCTGCATTCATGGCAACGGCGGGGCTGCATTCATGGCAATGGCGGGGCTGCATTCGTGGCAACGGCAGGGGTGCATTCGTGGCAACGGCGGGGCTGCATTCAAGGCAACGGCGGGTCTGCATTCATGGCAACAGTGGGTCTGCATTCATGGCAACGGTCAGGCTGCATTCATGGCAATGGTGGGTCTGCATTCATGGCAACGGTGGGGCTGCTGATGTGCACTAATTAGGCTGCATTCATGGGCACTGACCCTTATTTTGCTTCACAGTTCTTTATTTAAAATGTAAGTTTTTTTCCTGAAACTTCCCTCTTAAAGTGAAGGTGCGTGTTATACGCCAATAAATACGGTATACTAAAATAACACGCTCAAGCTCATTTCCCCACCACACACAGCCACAAGGGCAAGATAATTATTGTTGGGCAGTGTATTAGTGTTGGGACGAACACACTTAGACCGAATTGTAATGGTTCAAAGAATGTCAGGCAAAATGGTCGGCCCTCACGCACGTTCACTTCATCAAATCTGGCCTTCAAAAAGTTTGGACACCCCTGCCATATACAAATGGTTAGATTTAAAAAGGTTGAATACAACTGTGGTTTTTAATCAGTTGTATTCAATCTTTTTAAATCTAACCATTTGTATATAGAAATGAAAAGCTAGTCGACATAATGCACTACCCCAGATGTTTTGGAACTACATTTCCCATGATGCTCACGCACTTTGCAGTGTAGTTGAGCATCATGGGAAATGTAGTTCCAAAACATCTGGGGTGCCATCACTGATCTAGGGGGTCGAGAAAATAAACTCCTGGAAGATCCCTGCCTCAGAGTTTCTTCATTATAGCTAGATGAGATACTTCCTTAATCGTTTTTTACACACCAGAACTACATCCTCACCAACATTAACATGCTTTGAAGTCAGATGCCTAACTTACTCTAATGTCACGTACACACGGCCGTTTTTAATGTCATTGAAAAAACGACGTTTTTCTCGACGCGAATCTTTTCAAGCCTGCCTTGCCTACACACTATCGTGAAAACAAAAATGCTCGTTCGACAACACGTACGACGGCACTATAAAGGGGAAGTTCCATTCGGATGGCGCCACCCTTTGGGCTGCATTTGCTGATCCTCGTGTTGGTAAAGTTTGGTGAGAGACGATTCGCGCTTTTCAGCCTCTTGCTCTTCAGTGCGCTACAGCGTGACGAATGTGCCATCTCCATTCAGAATGCTAGTTTTACCAGAACGAGTGCTCCCGTCTCATAACTTGCTTCTGAGCATGCGTGTTTTTTTCCCGTCATTAAAGCGTACACACGGACATTTTTCACGATGAGAAAAACGACAACGTGAAAAACGACGAGAAAAAATAGAGCATGTTCCAAATTTTTAATGCCCATTTTTCACGTCGAGAAAAATGCTCTGGAGCCTACACACGATCGTTTTTAACCACTTAAGCCCCGGACCATTTGGTAGCTAGAGGACCAGAGGTGAATTCAGAATTTTGCACTGCGCTGCTTTAACTGTAAATTGTGCGGACATGCAATGTTGTACCCAAACAAAATTTGCGTCCTTTTCTTCCCACAAATAGAGCTTTCTTTTAATGGTATTTGATTGCCTCTGCGATTTTTATTTTTTGCGATATAAACGGAAAAAGACCGAAAATTTTGAAAAAAAATGATATTTTCTACTTTTTGTTATAAGAAAAATCGAATAAACTCAATTTTAGTCATACATTTAGGCCAAAATGTATTCAGCCACATGTCTTTAGTAAAAAAAACGTCAATAAGTGTATATTTATCGGTTTGTGCAAAAGTTATAGCGTTTACAAACTAGGGTACATTTTCTGGAATTTACACAGCTTTAAATTTATGACTGCCTATCTCATTTCTTGAGGTGCTAAAATGGCAGGGCAGTACAAAACCCCCCCAAATGACCCCATTTTGGAAAGTAGACACCCCAAGGAAATTGCTGAGAGGCATGTTGAGCCCATTGAATATTTTTTTTTTTTTGTCCCAAGTGATTGAATAATGACAAAAAAAAAAAAAAATTACAAAAAGTTGTCACTAAATGATATATTGCTCACACATGCCATGGTTATATGTGGAATTGCACCCCAAAATACATTCTGCTGCTTCTCCTGAGTACGGGAATACCACATGTGTGGGACTTTTTAGGAGCCTAGCCACGTACGGGACCCCGGAAACCAAGCGCCGCCTTCAGGATTTCTAAGGGCGCAAATTTTTGATTTCACTCCTCACTACCTATCACAGTTTTGAAGGCCATAAAATGCCAAAATAGCACAAAACCCCCCCAAATGACCCCATTTTAGAAAGTAGACACCCCAAGGAAATTGCTGAGAGGCCTGTTGAGCCCATTGAATATTTTTTTTTTTTGTCCCAAGTGATTAAATAATGACAAAAAAAAAAATGACAAAAAGTTGTCACTAAATGATATATTGCTCACACATGCCATGGTTATATGTGGAATTGCACCCCAAAATACATTTTGCTGCTTCTCCTGAGTACGGGGATACCACATGTGTGGGACTTTTTAGGAGCCTAGCCGCGTACGGGACCCCGAAAACCAATCACCGCCTTCAGGATTTCTAGGCACAAATTTTTGATTTCACTCCTCACTACCTATCACAGTTTCGAAGGCCATAAAATGCCAAAATAGCACAAAACCCCCCCAAATGACCCCATTTTGGAAAGTAGACACCCCAAGCTGTTTGCTGAGAGGCATGGTGAGTATTTTACAGCTCTCATTTGTTTTTGAAAATGAAGAAAGAATTTTTTTTTTTTTCTTTTTTTTTTTTTCAATTTTCAAAACTTTGTGACAAAAAGCGAGATCTGCAAAATACTCACAATACCTCTCAGCAAATAGCTTGGGGTGTCTACTTTCCAAAATGGGGTCATTTGGGGGGGTTTTGTGCCATCTGGGCATTCCATGGCCTCCGAAACTGTGATAGGCAGTGAGAAGTGAAATCAAAAATTTACACCCTTAGAAAGCCTGAAGGCGGTGATTGGTTTTTGGGGTCCCGTACGCGGCTAGGCTCCCAAAAAGTCTCACACATGTGGTATCCCCGTACTCAGGAGAAGCAACAGAATGTATTTTGGGGTGTAATTCCACATATGCCCATGGCATGTTTGAGCAATATATCATTTAGTGACAACTTTGTGCAAAAAAAAAAAAAAATTGTCTTTTTTCCGCAACTTGTGTCAACATATAAAATATTCCATGGACTCGACATGCCTCTCAGTATATAGCTTGGGGTGTCTACTTTCCAAAATGGGGTCATTTGGGGGGGTTTTGAACTGTTCTGGCATTTTATACACAACATTAGGAAGCTTACATCCACTCTTCTAACCACTTGAAGACAAAGCCCTTTCTGACACTTTTTGTTTACATGAAAACATATTTTTTTTTGCAGGAAAATTATGTTGAACCCCCAAACATTATATATATTTTTAAAGCAAAGGCCCTACAGAATAAAATGGTGGGTGTTGCATTTTTTTTTCTACACAGTATTTGCGCAGCGATTTTTCAAACGCATTTTTTGGGGAAAAAATACACTTTTTTTTATTTTAATGCACTAAAACACACTATATTGCCCAAATGTTTGATGAAATAAAAAAGATGATCTTAGGCCGAGTACAGAGATACCAAACACGACATGCTTTAAAATTTCGCACAAACGCGCAATGGCGACAAACTACATGCATTTTTAAAAGCCTTTAAAAGCCTTTACAGGTTACCCTGTTAGATTTACAGAGGAGGTCTACTGCTAAAATTACTGCCCTCGATCTGACCTTCGCGGTGATACCTCACATGCATGGTGCAATTGCTGTTTACATATGACGCCAGACCCACGCTTGCGTTCGCCATTGGGCAAGAGCAGGGCAGGACAGGGGTGCTTTTTTTTTTTTTTTTTTTTTTTTTTTATTATTAATTATGCTTTTTTATTTTATTTTTAAATTGTTCCTTCCATGTTTTTTTTTTTATCATTTTTATTGTTATCTCAGGGAATGTAAATATCCCCTATGATAGTAATAGGTAGTGACAGGTACTCTTTTTTTGAAAAAACTGGGGTCTAGACCCTAGATCTTTCCTCTGCCCTCAAAGCATCTGACCACACCAAGATCGGTGTGATAAAATGCTTTCCCAATTTCCCAATGGCGCTTTTTATATCCGGGGGGGGGACATTCCCTCCCACTGCTTGTAAAAGCAGTCCAGAGGCTAATTAGCCACTAGGGTTGCTTTTACATTAAAGCCGGCCGCTGGCTGAAAAGAATGATACCAAGATGATACCTAAACCCGCAGGCATCAATCTGGTATAACCATTCAAAGTCCAGCAACATACCAGTACGTTGCTGGTCCTTGTTGGACATGTATTGTAATCTTTTTTTTTCATGCAGCCAGGTGGCTGAACGAAAAAAGAGATTGATCGGTGGGTATGCCCACCATTAGAATACCGCCCTTCATCCACCCACTTCTAATGATGGGCATACATGCACCATTTATATATGCCGAAGCATGGGGGCATCCTCCCGCAAAAAAGTTATGCCGCACACACATGGTCGGACTTTTCCACGGGCAAGCCTCCGTCGGAATTTCGACCGTATGTACGCGGCATTAGGAGCAAAATCGCTCCTCCGCCCCTGCTGCCCCAATGCTTCGGCATATTTGCTTCTTTTTTTTTTTAACTGTGGTGGTGAAATCACCTCCTACAGCACTGGAGTCGCAGGGATCAGGCCTGTCTCTGCGAACGCTGCAGTTATGTGTGTTGTGTTTTGTAAGTGACAGTGATCGATCAATACTGCACTTCGGTGGCCTGGGCTGGACGGAGGGGCAAAACGCAGGTGCTAGCAGGTATCTGGGCTGATCCCGCTAACACTGCGTTTTTGGAAACCCTAAACTGCTGGGGACGCTAGTATAGATCTGATCAGATCAGATATTGATCTGTTCAGATACTATACCACTAAGGGAGGTGTATGCTTCACGCGTGGGTGTTAGCATTACTGGCACTAACCTGACGCTGCCTGGGGTGTGACGCAGACCCTCTCTGACGCTAAAACCTAATTGATATCACCCGCCGGGCGATCAGGGGGTTAAACCTTTATTGGGTTATATACGGCGGGTGCCCTGACACTATAAAAAGCAAACTAACTAACCAGCGTCACCCGTAACACTTATATGATGATTACTGGTGAAAGGGTTAACTAGGGGCAATTAGGGGGTTAAAACCTTTATTAGATAATATATGGGGGTACCTGACGCTATAAAAACCTGCGGCGAACCTAAAAAAAATTACTGGCTACCGATCTGCATCACCGACGCTAAGACATCGATCAGAAAAATGATCGCTTAGTGACAGTGGTGATAGGGGGTGAAAGGGTTACCTGGGGGGCGATCAAGGGGGTTAAACCTTTATTAGATAATTTATGGGGGTACCCGACACTATAAAAACCTGCGGCGAACCTAAAAAAAAAATACTGGCTACCGATCAGCATCACCGACGCTAAGACATCGATCAGAAAAACGATCGCTTAGTGACAGTGGTGATAGGGGGTGAAAGGGTTACCTGGGGGGCGATCAAGGGGGTTAAACCTTTATTAGATAATTTATGGGGGTACCCGACGCTATAAAAACCTGCGGCGAACCTAAAAAAATTACTGGGTACCGATCTGCATCACCGACGCCAAGACAGCGATCAGAAAAACAATTGCTTAGTGACAGTGGTGATAGGGGGTGAAAGGGTTACCTGGGGGGCGATCAAGGGGGTTAAACCTTTATTAGATAATTTATGGGGGTACCCGACGCTATAAAAACCTGCGGCGAACCTAAAAAAAAAATACTGGCTACCGATCAGCATCACCGACGCTAAGACATCGATCAGAAAAACGATCGCTTAGTGACAGTGGTGATAGGGGGTGAAAGGGTTACCTGGGGGGCGATCAAGGGGGTTAAACCTTTATTAGATAATTTATGGGGGTACCCGACGCTATAAAAACCTGCGGCGAACCTAAAAAAAATTACTGGGTACCGATCTGCATCACCGACGCCAAGACAGCGATCAGAAAAATGATCGCCAAGCGACGGCGGTGCTAGGGGGTGAAAGGGTTATCTGGGGGGTGATCAAGGGGTTAAACCCTTATTAGGGGGGGTTAGGGGGCTACACTGGACCTAAAACTAAATGTAGTGACACTTTTACAGTCACAAATGTCACTGATTGCAGTGATCAGTAAATAAATGGTCACTGCAATCAGTGACACTGTGACTGGGGGCTGGGGGGTGATCTGGGGGGGCTGGGGGGTGATCTGGGGGGGCCTGGGGGGGCGATTTATGTGCCTATGTGTGCTGGTGTTAGTGTAGTGTTAGTGCACTGACCTGTGTGTCTTCTCTTGTACGACGCTCGGTATATGTGAGCGCCGCACAGGAGATGACATCACTTCCTCCTGCTTTCTCTATCTGTGTAAACAGTACACAGACAGAGGGGGCATTTCTATTCGCCGGGAGCGATCGCGGGGGGGTGGTCGGAATCGAACGGCCGCCCCCCCATCTCGGAACGCTCCCAGACGAATTCCGACCGCTCACTGTACAGAAGGGGGGTCCGATTGGACCCCCCAACTGTACAAAGGCAATCACGTATGCTCTACGTGATTGTGCCTGTCGGTGCCATTGTGCCGACGTATATATACAGTGAGCGGTCGTTAAGTGGTTAATGACCAATTTAAAAAATTGCATTTTTCTCGTCATGAAAAACGGTCGTGTGCACGCGGCATTAGACCACAGACTTATTTCTCATCCCTATACAGAGACCCCCAAATTCACACTCAGACTGGGTTCACACATATGCGAACACAGACATTGCATGTTACATAGTTACATAGTTAGTCAGGTTGAAAAAAGACACAAGTCCAGCCAGTTCAACCAAAATAAATAAATAAATAAAATAAAAAATGTCCGCAATGAATCACATGCGATATCTGTGCAATGTGAATTCAGCCATACAGTTGTATGCAGTGGCGGTGCGTCCTTAGAGGGCGCCGGAGCGCCAGCCCCCTCTCACTCCCGCACAGCCACTGAAAGACAATACACAGATTCATGCATTGCATGAATCTGTGTATTGTCACCGCTGCCGCGCTGCCCACTATACATATGGCCGGCCTCCTGGTGAGCGCCGGCCATATGAATTAGAGCGGCGGCCGGCGGTGGGTGTAACTTGGAAGTGCCTATCAGAGCCAGCGGCTCTGATAGGCTTTCCGAATACAGCTCTCACGCTGTATTCGGCTTCCAAAAACTCCTCCCAGGTACGCACGGGGGTGCAGTCCTTGGAGAAGACTGTGCGGAGGTTTCAGCCAATCAGGTTCACCGGATCTGGTTACCGGTAACCTGATTGGCTGAAGCAACATTGAGGGTGGGAGAACACATCAAGGACGGCGCGGACCGAGGAAGGTAAGTGCAGGGCTGGGGGGGGGGGCAGGCTGTATATGGGAGACAAACTGGCTGCATTTGGGGGGAACAGGCTGCATTTGGGGGACAAACTGGCTGAATATGGGGGACAAATTGGCTGAATATGGGGGGAACAGGCTGCATTTGGGGGACAAACTGGCTGAATATGGGGGACAAACTGGCTGCATTTTGGGGGAACTGGCTGAATATGGGGGGAACTGACTGTATATGGGGGACAAACTGGCTGCATTTGGGGGAACTGGCTGAATATGGGGGGAACTGGCTGTATATGGGGGACAAACTGGATGAATATGGGGGGAACTGGCTGAATATGGGGGACAAACTGGCTAAATATGCTGGGTACTGGCTGTATATGGGGGACAAACTGGCTGAATATGGGGGGAACTGGCTGAATATGGGGGACAAACTGGCTGAATATGGGGGGAACTGGCTGAATATGGGGGAGAAACTGGCTGAATATGGGGGGACCGGGCTGTATATGGGGGACAAACTGGCTGAATATGGGGGGAACTGGCTGTATATGGGGGACACGCTGGCTGCATTTGGGGGGAACTGGCTGTATATGGGGGACACGCTGGCTGCATTTGGGAGGGACTGGCTGTATATGGGGGACAAACTGGCTGCATTTGGGGGGAACTGGCTGTATATGGGGGACAAACTGGCTGCATTTGGGGGGAACTGGCTGTATATGGGGGACAAACTGGCTGCATTTGGGGGGAACTGGCTGTATATGGGGACAAACTGGCTGTATATCGGGGCACACTGGCTATATATATGGGGACACACTGGCTGTATATGGGGGCACATTGGCTATATATATGGGGACAAACTGGCTGTAAATGGGGGCACACTGGCTATATATATGGGGGCACACTGGCTATATATGGGGACAAACTGGCTGTATATGGGGGCACACTGGCTGTATATGGGGGCACACTGGCTGTATATATGTGGGCACACTGGTTATATATATATGGGGGCACACTGGCTGTATATGGGGACAAACTGGCTGTATATGGAAACAAACTGGCTGTATTTGAGGGGGCAAACTGGTGGCGTTTGGGCACAGTGGCTGCGTTTAATGGGCACAGTGGCGGCAATTGATTTTTTTTTTTCAGTTTGTTTGCGCCCCCCCAAAAATTTTGAGCACCAGCCGCCACTGGTTGTATGGCTGAACTCACATTGGATTTTCACAAAAAAGGTGCAGGAACTTTTTTTTCTTGTACTGGAATCGGATCGCATGGGTGTCCCATTCCTGTCCGAATCTGTGAACCGATCTGGGGGTGTCAATAAATTTGCATTGATACCTGTAGAGGTTCGCAAAGGGCAGTGTGAACTGCCTGCGGGGGAGATGACATGCGGGAACCCGCACTGGAATCGCGCTGGTTCCCGCATCGCAAGAGTATGAACTCACAAAACATCCTTTTATGACAAAATGGGAAATGGTCCTGGGAAATACATAAGACGGTGTAGAGTGGAATAAAATTTCGTTCAACACTGCCATGAGCTCTATAAAACAGAAAGGAAGCACACTGGCCTTGTGAGATTGTTCAATAAAATGTATTTATGTAATTATTTAAATGTATTTATCATACTTGCTGCCATATACTCCTCTGACACTATAACCCTAATGCACTGGTGCCTCCCCCAACTGTGGCTTGTCCGAATCCATGTTCTGCATTTGACGGACGTTCCAAATTACAGAACCTATTGATCTGAGTATTCAACATCCTTCAGGGGAAAACCCGAGTAAATACAAAATGCAGTTTTTAAATGATGGTTTAATTTATTAACGCAAAAAAGCTGTCCAAACCTGCCTGGCTTCATGTGAAAAAGTAATTGCCCCCAAAACCTAATAACTGGTTGTTCCACCCTTGGCGGCAACAAATACAATCAAGCATTTGAAATAACTGGCAATAAGTCTTTCACATTGCTGTGGAGCGATTTTGGCCTACTTTTCTTTGCAGAATTGTTTTAATTTAGCCACATTGGAGGGTTTTGCAGCATGAATGGCCTGTGTAAAGTCATGATACAGCATCTTAATTGGATTTGAGTCCGGGCTTTGACTAGGCCACTCCAATACCTAAATTTTGCTTTGTTTGAACCATTTGGAGGTGGACTGGCTGTTGTGTTTTGGATCATTGTCCTGCTGCATAACCCAAGGGCACTTGAGGTTACAAACTAATGGCTGGACATTCTCCTTTAGGATTTTTTGGTAGAGCTCAGAATTCATGGTTCCATCAATTATGGTAAGTCGTCCTGGTCCTGAAGCTGCAAAACAGCCCCAGACCATCACGCTACCACCACCATGTCTGACTATTGGTATGATGTTCTTGTTATGAAATGCTTTATTAGTTTTATGCCAGATGTAATGGGATGCACACCTTCCAAAAAGTAAACTTTTTGTCTCATCAATACACAGAATATTTGCCTAAAAGTTTTGGGGTTAATCAAGATGTTTTTGGTAAATGTGAGCCTTTGTGTTCTTTTTGGTCAGCAGTGGCTTTGCTCTTGGAAGTCTCCCATGGATGCCATGTTTGCCCAGTCTCTTTCTGTTCTGGGTTCTTTCATGATCTCCTGGATGAATCGTCGTCTTGCTCTTGGAGTAATTTTTGTAGGCCGACCACAAATTTAGGCAGGCCTAGCTGATAGCTTAGAAAATATGAAAAAAACTCTAATTTGCGATTTTTAGGGCAATAAAAAATCATTATTTTGACTTTTATATAAAAAATTATTTTATTTAACATATAAACATTATAGAAAAAAAATCATTGAAAATTCAACATGTTGCATATATTGTACAATTTATTAAAACATTACATATATTGAGAAAACCACTACTTGTCCTGTGACCACCAGTGGAAAGCCAATGGTTACAAGTAGAGGGTTATCCAACGCGTTTTGAATAATAATTATATCAATAGAATTTTCCTCAGGGATATAATTCCACTTCTAGAAAGAACAAAATGCAAAGTTTAAGATTCCATATGAATATCATATACATCACAAATATTAATACCTGTTAATTATTAATATTTGTTGTGAACGGCTTTCCACTGGTGGTCACAGGACAAGTAGTGGGAATTACCACTTTGTTTTCTCAATATATGTAATGTTTTAATAATTTGTACAATATATGCAACATGTTGAATTTCCAATTAACTTTTTTCTATAATGTTTATATATTAAATAAAAGAATCTTTATATAAAAGTCAAAATAATAATTTTTTTATTGCCTTAAAAATCCCAAATTAAAGTTTTTTTTTCATATTTTCTGTTTCTGAGGGATGATGGTAATTATGTGTCCAATTTTCTGAGTCTTTCTATGGCCTAGCTGGTAGCTAGGCCTGTTTGTTTTGATCTGGGTTGGGAGTGGCCTAGTGTAGAGCTGGTGACTCACAAGCAGCATCATTAAGACCTCACACTTCTTTTCAGAATGTTCTGGTACCTTCTGGAAAGAGAGGTGGAGAGGGGAGATGAGTGTCACATCTACCCCAACGCAGGTGGTCAGACACTATAGCTGGCTACTGTGTGTTTCACGTATAGCAGCCCCCTTTCCCTTAAGGCAAGCAGGCCTACAGGTACTTGGTTGCCCCCAGGACTTATACACAATGCTATAGTGCCTGGCCACCACGCCAGGGCAAATGCAAACTTAGCAAACAAACAGACTATTTGCTGTTAGCAGACAGATAGCGTGGTTCTATGACAGTCCAGGTAAAAGGCAGGCTGAGTTCAGGGAAAAGTCCAATATCCGATCCAGGTCATACACAGGGAATTCCAAACTAGCAAAGCAGGGCAGACAGACAGGGAGCTCGATTAGGAACAAAACAGGTATCACTCACTATCACAAGCGAAGGATGAAGCATTTGGCTTGCTTATAACAGGTGACTGACCACATCACTCAACTTGCGGGTGGACACTGACAGGGAGAATGCAATAGCCAAAACCTGGATGCTGGAATTAGGAGCAGGAGCACTTGAGTGATCCTGACAGTGAGGCTGTTTGGGGTGTTCTAAAGAGCCTTGACCAATCCCCAACTTGAATTGTCAGGGGGCAGGCCTCCTTAAATATCTAGGGTCAGCCCGGCTGGGGTGGAGTTGTTTGTGAGGAAGCTGGAGATGGAGTGCTAGGCTGTCGGTGTTCTTAAAGGGAGCTTCCCAGTATGGGGGGGTGACCTTGGGCCTGGACTCGTGTGCGGATGGGACCTTCTAAGAACACATGGAGGTATCCTGGATAAGAGGCATGGGAGCAAGAAGAGAGGACAGCAGGAAAGAGCACTTCCGGGTAAGTTTCCAGGGAGGAAGAACAGGTCGCAGCCAGGAGGGCTGGTGAGTGATGCACAGTCAAAAGGACTGGGGAGGCACGCCTGGAAGGACTGGGAGAGAGCAGTCTGGGATGGGTATAGAACTAGAAGTGTGGACTGTGGAAACATGGGCAGGAGAGAGAGGCAGCTGCTACCAGGAGGGCTGACAGGGCCTGAAGAGGTGGTACTGGGAGCAGTAGCCATGTGTAGGACAACTAGTATCAAGGACTGTCATATTTTGCTACACTATAAGGGTTCTAGGTCCCTACCCGCAAAGGGAACATTCAATGCCTGGCTGAGCCAGTGTCAGGCCTAAACCTGCGCTAGTTGATCCTGGAAGTACAAGCAAGTGATGTGCTGGAGGTGTTGAGGAGTAATAGTCTGCAAACAAGTGTTGTGCTGGTGTGAAGATTGGAGTGTATATACAAGGAGTGTATATAGTTGCTCCGTTGTAAATATTCTGCAATTCAGTGGGCACCCCATATTCCCTTATCCCATACAAGTTAATTCCCCACAATAAAAAAAACAAAACAAAGTGCATGGACTGTTTTCTGTCTAAAGAGCTGTGTTGCTATGGCAATTTCTATGGTGACTTTATAATAATAATATAGAGTTTAGGTAGTAACAGGATGTGTAAAGAGCCCCTTCCCTCCCCCTCCATTGACTGGAAGTTCTTTGCTGTAAATGGGTGGGAGGGGCCCCTCCCCCTCCATTGATCAGGAAACAGGAAAGGGGGGGTTTGAAAAGGTTTTGGTGGAGAGACATGTTTTGAACAACAGTTGGTGTTTGGGAAGGACAAAGCAAGGAGTTGGTGTTTGGAAGGAAAAAGGAAGAAGGCATGCCTGCCTGAAGCTGGATAACTTTGAAGACGCTTTTTGGAGTTGGACTGAGCAAGGAACTATGGACATTACATCTTGACCTCTAAGTTGAGTAATTACATTTAGTTTACTTAATGTATACGGTACATGTTGTACATGCTTATATATATTTGTAGGCATATATTTTGTAAGCTATTAAGTTAAGTGTGTTGTAATCTGCATCCTACAGTTGTATGTGCAGATTTTTCCTTGTTTAGTAAAGCATTGATACACTACAGAAGTTTAAGCTTCCTTGATTTTACCATAAGTAACCTTAATAGATAGACGTAAAGCAAAACAATGGGGGCTCGTAGCCGGAATTTGTGCTAAAATTTCAACAGAAGCTGACCTGTTTTCTGTGGTGTGTTTTGTTGCTTGTACTAGGGGAAAAATGCTGCGTACACTGTTTAGGAAGAGTAAGGCTGCAAAGGTTTCTGGTGTCCAGGAGGACTTGAAGGCGTGCACCCTTCCTATCTGGGCCAGAAATAGTCAGTGGATGTCTGTTGCAAAGGAGCTGGCTGGATATGCTTCTCCTTTGAACAGAGCTTGGGGGGATGGAGTCTCTGACCTTTCCTCAGATTTTAGTCTCAAAAGTTTTGGGTTCAGTAAGGGAGAGATGCGGGCAGTTGCTGTGTTTGGTTTGCATTTCCTGCATGCTCTACATATTGAATCTGAAAAGAGGGAAAAGGCAGAATTAGAAAGAGATTTAATAAAGAAGCAGCTTGCAGTGGCCTCCAAGTGTTTGGAAGAAACTGCAAGCAAGGCAAAAGATTTAGAAATTAGGGTAATTAAAGTTAAACCTGCAGTGGCTTCCAAGAGTGTTCAAACCGCTGTAGGCCGAGCTGAAGATTTGAATGAGCGGTGTGCAGCCCCCATGAATAAATCTAATGATGCTCTAACAAAGGACAAAGGCCCAAAGCCTGTAAGCAGAAATAGGACATGTGCTACTGTTACTTCTCATAACCGGGAAGCTGAGGATTTGATCAGCTCAAATTACAGAGTTGATTCAGATACAAGGAAGACAAGGCCTATGATCTCCAGGAGACACATGTGGATTGATTTACTTAAGGTGGGGGTCCTTAGAGAGGAAATAGATGGGATTCCTACACCAGCATTGTTTAAGAAGTGGAAGCAAATGGTTGGGAATGGTAGATTTAGTCACATTAAGTGTTTCTGTTGCCATAAAATGGGGCATTTTGCAAAAATGTGCCATGCTGTGAAGCAGCAGGCCTCTGTTCTTCCAAGTACGGCACGGAGAGACATGCAAGTTTATTCGGTACGTTGGAAGTCAATGCCTTTCCGTGAAAGTGTTTCAAGGCAACAGTGGGCACCCTACAATAGTTTTGCAGTTACAAAGGGGCAGATAGAGAAATGTGAGCAGTGAGCTATGTTTTTGGCACAGTTGGAAATGAACATATAATCTGCTTTTGTCTCTTACTCTTTTCAGATATTGAGCATCGAGAGGTGGAGCAGGCAGAGCAGACGACCATGCTGGGTGGGAGGAGGAAGACCAGAAGAGAGCTTGATGAAGATGCGGATGATGTCCTAAAGGTGGCTGAATTGGAGTGGACTTTCATCTGAGCATTTCCTTATGACCAAGAGGACAACAGACTTTCATCTGGGACTTTCTTTACACAAACGGCCAAAGACATTAACCCTGCTCAAAAGTAATGTTTCAGCCTTCCAGGGACGAAGCAAAAGTCTGATCGCCCAGATGGGGGTCAAAAGGGAATTTTTTCCTCCCGTTTAGGGGGGTTTTCGCCCTTTTCTGGACAAAAGGCTTTAAGAAGTTTTCTATATTATTCTATAAAGTCAAGAGGTGGTATGTGTTGGTATGGCAATTTCTATGATGACTTTATAATAATAATATAGAGTTTAGGTAGTAACAGGATGTGTAAAGAGCCCCTTCCCTCCCCCTCCATTGACTGGAAGTTCTTTGCTGTAAATGGGTGGGAGGGGCCCCTCCCCCTCCATTGATCAGGAAACAGGAAAGGGGGGGGGTTTGAAAAGGTTTTGGTGGAGAGACATGTTTTGAACAACAGTTGGTGTTTGGGAAGGACAAAGCAAGGAGTTGGTGTTTGGAAGGAGAAAGGAAGAAGGCATGCCTGCCTGAAGCTGGATAACTTTGAAGACGCTTTTGGGAGTTGGACTGATCAAAGAACTATGGACATTACATCTTGACCTCTAAGTTGAGTAATTACATTTAGTTTACTTAATGTATACGGTACATGTTGTACATGCTTATATATATTTGTAGGCATATATTTTGTAAGCTATTAAGTTAAGTGTGTTGTAATCTGCATCCTACAGTTGTATGTGCAGATTTTTCCTTGTTTAGTAAAGCATTGATACACTACAGAAGTTTAAGCTTCCTTGATTTTACCATAAGTAACCTTAATAGATAGACGTAAAGCAAAACAAGCTGGGCAGGGTGACAGGTGGACTACAATTCTCAGCAGCCCTCACGAGGGTACAGCTACATAAGCATAAAACTCTTTTTTTACTTTATAAAAAAAAGAAGCCTTTAGAACTACTTTACCTCTCCAGAAGCTTGAAGACAACTTACCCCACCAAGAGTACTACAGGCAAGGGCCAAAAATTTTAGCCATTCCACTTCTCTTCCAAACTTATCTAGCTCCAAAATACTTTGTAGCTGGGTTTGTGGTAAGCAAAGATCTTTCCACTTTTGTTCCAGTTCATCTTCATTTAAAATAATCTTCAAGGACAGCTGAAAAGAAAAAAAGAATGTGGAGAAATGTATTTTCATTGACTTCACCATATTCATCAGTGTTAACACTGAGTTTGTTTAAAGGGGAATCCGACTTTTATTTAAAAATTTAGGGTGTCAACATCAACTTTGTTGAGAGAAGTTCTTGGGGCGGACACAAGGAAAGGACTAACATCAAAAATCTATAGTGAATTGCTGTCCTCAGTACAGGACTATGCCTCTCTAAAATGCAGAAACAAATGGGTGGAAGACATAGGGGAGATAGATGGAAACCAGTGGGAAATGGCCCTTGAATCTATTCCAGCGGTATCGCTATCCGCATCCCATAGATTGTCGCAATTATTTATTTTGCATAGGGCATATAGAACATCAGCGCAGTTATACAAATGGGGAGGAAGAGACTCCCCCCTGTGCCCAAAATGTAAAGTACATAAGGGGGACTTCATAAACCTAATCTGGAGGAGCCCAAAACTACACAGGTAGTGTATTCCCAGTGCATTACTAGACTAGCACAGGTTCCTGTCCCTCTAAACCCTGTAGTGTACTTGCTTGGAGCCATAGATGTAGAAATGTTCCCAAGAGGAATGTACTACATGTTAAGTAGACTGATGTATCTAGCTCGAAAACTTATTGCAAAATACTGGATGGCACCAGCGGTACCCACGGGGAAGCAGTGGATCTCCTATATAAACTCCTTGCTTCTTAGAGAGCGATTGACGTACAGTCGTAGAAGAGAAGTGGGTAAATTTGATACTATATGGCAACCATGGCTGGGGGATGCTGATTTACCGCCATCTCAACTGGTAGTGGAAAGACTCCAGATGTAGAGACCCTGGGGAGGTGTAGGGGAGGGAGGGGCAGAGAGGAGAAGGAAAGAATGGCCTGAAGGAGCAAAGGTTGAACATCTAGATAGGAGAGAACATCGGTGGTGGAAAAAGAAAGGAAAAGGGAAGGGAAGGGGGAGAGAAAGGGAAAAAAAAAAGGGAAGGGAAAAAAAAAAAGAAAACGACTTGTGGTGATCAGTTACTAGGAGGCATAGATGATGGACGTAGTCATGGGATTAGGGGGGAGGTGGAAAGGGAGAAGAGGGGAAAAGAGGATAGAGATGCAAATACACAAGATTGACACAAAATATTATATGGATGTAAGATTAGATATGCCTTTTTTTTTCTATGTGTAATGTTTTACTGAACAAAATGCACGAATTGTATGTATTATGAGAATAATTTTCTAAAATAATAAAAAAATGTTTTTTGAAGATTTTTTTTTAGGGTATATACAGTGGCGTCTCCAGCTTTCATATTTAGGGGGGGCACATGGGGGGACAGGGACAAAAGTAGGGGGGAAAACTATAAAACACAATTTATATACACACATATATATATATATATATTTCAAGAATAGAATGCACTCCGGAGGTCTTGTTAGAGAAATGTTAGCTGAACATTGCAGCTGCAGGCGGCCACTTTCAAAGCGTGTAATTGTTCTTTCAATGTTTCAATGTTGGGCTAACATACATGCTTTTCAATGCCACCTATCAGTGCCACCTATCATTGCTCATCAATGCCCCCTACCAGTGCAGCTTATCAGTGCTGTCTATCAGTGCCCATCAATGCTGCTTATCAATGCCCATCAGTGCCGCCTATCGGTGCCCATCAATACAGCCTATCAGAGCAGCATATCAGCGCTCATCAATGCCGCCTATCAGTGCCCCCTATCAGTGCTCATCAACGCTGCCTATCAGTGCTCATCAATGCCGCCTATCAGTGCCACCTATCAGTGTTCATCAACGCTGCCTATCAGTGCCCACCAGTGCAGCCTATCAGTGCTAATCAATGCCGCCTATCAGCGCCACCAATTACTGCTCATTAATGCCACCTATCAGTGCCTTCTCTCTCTTCCACTGCATGGGAAGGCTGCATTGGTGGATACAGGCTACATTGGTGGTATGGGCTGCATTGGTGAATACAAGCTGCATTGGTGGACACAGGGTGCATTGGTGGACACAGGCTGCATTGGTGGCACAGGCTGCATTGATGGACACAGGCTGCATTGGTGGCTACAGGTTGCATTGGTGGCTACAGGTTGCATTGGTGGCACAGGCTGCATTGGTGGACACAGGCTGCATTGAAAGGCACAGGCTGCATTGGTGGACACAGGCTGCATTGGTGGCACAGGCTGCATTAGTGAACACAGGCTGCATTGATGGGCACAGGCTGCATTGGTGGATACAGGCTGCATTGGTGGCACAGGCTGCATTTGTGGCACAGGCTGCATTGGTGGCTACAGGTTGCATTGGTGGCACAGGCTGCATTGGTGGACACAGGCTGCATTGAACGGCAAAGGCTGCATTGAAGGGCACAGGCTGCATTGGTGGATACAGGCATTAATGCCACCTATCAGTGTCTCCTCTCTCTTCCGCTGCACAGGTAGGCTGCATTGGTGGATACAGGCTACATTGGTGGTACGGGCTGCATTGGTGGATACAAGCTGCATTGGTGGACACAGACTACATTGGTGGCACAGGCTGCATTGGTGAATACAAGATGCATTGGTGGCACATGCTGCATCGATGGGCACAGGCTGCAATGGTGGCTATAGGTTGCATTGGTGGCACAGGTTGCATTGGTGAACACAGGCTGCATTGAAGGACACAGGCTGCATTGGTGGACACAGGCTGCATTGAAGGTCACAGGCTGCATTGGTGGATACAGGCTGCATTGGTGGCAAATGCTGCATTGATGGGCACCGGCTGCATTGGTGGCTACAGGTTGCATTGGTGGCACAAGCTGCATTGGTGGACACAGGCTGCATTGGTGGATACAGGCTGCATTGGTGAACACAGGCTGCATTGGTGGCACATGCTGCATTGATGGGCACAGGCTGCATTTGTGGCATGGGCTGCATTGGTGGCACAGGCTGCATTGGTGGACACAGGCTGCATTGAAGGGCACAGGCTGCATTGGTGGATAAAGGCTGCATCGGTGGCACTGGCTGCATTGAAGGGCACAGGCTGCATTGGTGGGTAAAGGCTGTGTTGGTGGCACAGGCTGCATTGGTGGACACAGGCTGCATTGGTAGGCACAGGCTACATTGGTGGCTACAGGTTGCATTGGTGGCTAGAGGTTGCATTGGTGGCACAGGCTGCATTGAAGGGCACAGGCTGCATTGAAGGGCACAGGCTGCATTGGTGGATACAGGCTGCATTGGTGAACACAGGCTGCATTGGTGGCACATGCTGCATTGATGGGCACAGGCTGCATTGGTGGCTACAGGTTGCATTGGTGGCTACAGGTTGCATTGGTGGACACAGGCTGCATTGAAGGGCACAGGTTGCATTGGTGGACACAGGCTGCATTGAAGGGCACAGGCTGCATTGGTGGATACAGGCTGCATTGGTGAACACAGGCTGCATTGGTGGATAAAGGCTGTGTTGGTGGCACAGGCTGCATTGGTGGACACAGGCTGTATTGGTAGGCACAGGCTGCATTGGTGGATACAGGCTGCATTGGTGGCACAGGCTGCATTGGTGGCACAGGCTGCATTGGTGGACACAGGCTGCATTGGTGGACGCAGGCTGCATTGTTAGGCACAGGCTGCATTGTTAGGCATGGGCAGGCTGCATTGGTGGACACAGGCAGGCTGCTTTGGTGGACACAGGCAGGCTGCTTTGGTGGCTACAGGTTGCATTGGTGGCACAGGCTGCATTGGTGGACACAGGCTGCATTGAAGAGCACAGGCTGCATTGGTGGACACAGGCTGCATTGAAGGGCACAGGCTGCATTTATAAACACAGGCTGCATTGATGAACACAGACTGCATTGGTGAACACAGGCTGCATTGGTGAACACAGGCTGCATTGGTGGCACATGCTGTATTGATGGGCACAGGCTGCATTGGTGGCACAGGCTGCATTTGTGGCAAGGGCTGCATTGGTGGCACAGGCTGCATTGGTGGCTACAGGTTGCATTGGTGGGCACAGGCTGCATTGAAGGGCACGGGTTGCATTGGTGGACACAGGGCTGCATTGGTGAACACAGGCTGCATTGGTGGCACATGCTGCATTGATGGGCACAGGCTGAATTGGTGGATACAGGCTGCATTTGTGGCACAGGCTGCATTTGTGGCATGGGCTGCATTGGTGGCACAGGCTGCATTGGTGGCTACAGGTTGCATTGGTGGCACAGGCTGCATTGGTGGACACAGGCTGCATTAAAGGGCACAGGCTGCATTGGTGGCACAGGCTGCATTGGTGGACACAGGCTGCATTGGTGGACGCAGGCTGCATTGGTGGACGCAGGCTGCATTGTTAGGCACAGGCTGCATTGTTAAGCATGGGCAGGCTGCATTGGTGGACATGGGCAGGCTGCTTTGGTGGCTACAGGTTGCATTGGTGGCACAGGCTGCATTGGTGGACACAGGCTGCATTGGTGGATACAGGCTGCATTGATGAACACAGGCTGCATTGATGAACACAGGCTGCATTGGTGGCACATGCTGTATTGATGGGCACAGGCTGCATTGGTGGCACAGGCTGCATTTGTGGCAAGGGCTGCATTGGTGGCACAGGCTGCATTGGTGGCACAGGCTGTATTGGTGGCACAGGCTGTATTGTGGACACAGGCTGCATTGGTGGACACAGGCTGCATTGAAGGGCACAGGCTGCATTGTTGGATACAGGCTGCATTGGTGAACACAGGCTGCATTGGTGAACACAGGCTGCATTGGTGGCACATGCTGCATTGATGGGCACAGGCTGCATTGGTGGCTACAGGTTGCATTGGTGGCACAGGCTGCATTGGTGGACACAGGCTGCATTGAAGGGCACAGGCTGCATTGGTGGACACAGGCTGCATTGAAGGTCACAGGCTGCATTGGTGGATACAGGCTGCATTGGTGAACACAGGCTGCATTGGTGGCACATGCTGCATTGATGGGCACAGGCTGCATTGGTGGCACAAGCTGCATTGGTGGACACAGGCTGCATTGGTGGATACAGGCTGCATTGGTGAACACAGGCTGCATTGGTGGCACATGCTGCATTGATGACACAGGCTGCATTTGTGGCATGGGATGCATTGGTGGCTACAGGTTGCATTGGTGGCACAGGCTGCATTGGTGGATAAAGGCTGCATTGGTGGCACTGGCTGCATTGAAGGGCACAGGCTGCATTGAAGGGCACAGGCTGCATTGGTGGATAAAGGCTGCGTTGGTGGCACAGGCTGCATTGATAGGCACAGGCTGCATTGATGGGCACAGGCTGCATTGTTAGGCACAGGCTGCATTGTTAGGCATGGACAGGCTGCATTGTTAGGCATTGGCAGCTGCATTGGTGGACATGGGCAGGCTGCTTTGGTGGCTACAGGTTGCATTGGTGGCACAAGCTGCATTGGTGGACACAGGCTGCATTGAAGGGCACAGGCTGCATTGGTGGCACAGGCTGCATTTGTGGCACAGGCTGCATTGGTGGACACAGGCTGCATTGGTGGACACAGGCTGCATTGAAGGGCACAGGCTACATTGGTGGATACAGGCTGCATTGGTGAACACAGGCTGCATTGGTGAACACAGGCTGCATTGTTGGCACATGCTGCATTGATGGGCACAGGCTGCATTGGTGGCTACCGGTAGCATTGGTGGACACAGGCTGCATTGGTGGACACAGGCTGCATTGAAGGTCACAGGCTGCATTGGTGAACACAGGCTGCATTGGTGGCACATGCTGCATTGATGGGCACAGGCTGCATTGGTGGTTACAGGTTGCATTGGTGGCACAAGCTGCATTGATGGGCACAGGCTGCATTGGTGGCATGGAATGCATTGGTGGACACAGGCTGCATTGGTGGATAAAGGCTGCATTGGCGGCACTGGCTGCATTGAAGGGCACAGGCTGCATTAAAGGGCACAGGCTGCATTGGTGGATAAAGGCTGCGTTGGTGGCACAGGCTGCATTGGTGGACACAGGCTGCATTGATAGGCCCAGGCTGCATTGGTGGATACAGGTTGCATTGGTGGCACAAGCTGCATTGGTGGACACAGGCTGCATTGGTGGCACAGGCTGCATTTGTGGCAAGGGCTGCATTGGTGGCACATGCTGCATTGGTGGACACAGGCTGCATTGAAGGGCACAGGCTACATTGGTGGATACAGGCTGCATTGGTGAACACAGGCTGCATTGGTGGCACATGCTGAATTGATGGGCACAGGCTGCATTGGTGGCTACAGGTTGCATTGGTGGCACAAGCTGCATTGGTGGACACAGGCTGCATTGAAGGGCACAGGCTGCATTGGTGGCACAGGCTGCATTTGTGGCAAGGGCTGCATTGGTGGCACAGGCTGCATTGGTGGACACAGGCTGCATTGGTGGACACAGGCTGCATTGGTGGACACAGGCTGCATTGAAGGGCACAGGCTACATTGGCGGATACAGGCTGTATTGTGAACACAGGCTGCATTGGTGAACACAGGCTGCATTGGTGGCACATGCTGCATTGATGGGCACAGGCTGCATTGGTGGCTACCGTTTGCATTGGTGGCACAGGCTGCATTGGTGGACACAGGCTGCATTGGTGGATACAGGCTGCATTGGTGAACACAGGATGCATTGGTGGCACATGCTGCATTGATGGGCACAGGCTGCATTGGTGGCTACAGGTTGCATTGGTGGCACAAGCTGCATTGGTGGACACAGGCTGCATTGAAGGGCACAGGCTGCATTGGTGGACACATGCTGCATTGGTGGATACAGGCTGCATTGGTGGCACATGCTGCATTGATGGGCACAGGCTGCATTGGTGGCATGGAATGCATTGGTGGCTACAGGTTGCATTGGTGGACACAGGCTGCATTGGTGGCACAGGCTGCATTGGTGGCACATGCTGCATTGGTGGACACAGGCTGCATTGAAGGGCACAGGCTGCATTGGTGGCACAGGCTGCATTTGTGGCAAGGGCTGCATTGGTGGCACAGGCTGTATTGGTGGACACAGGCTGCATTGGTGGACACAGGCTGCATTGAAGGGCACAGGCTACATTGGTGGATACAGGCGGCATTGGTGAACACAGGCTGAATTGGTGAACACAGGCTGCATTGGTGGCACATGCTGCATTGATGGGCACAGGCTGCATTGGTGGCACAGGCTGCATTGGTGGACACATGCTGCATTGAAGGGCACAGGCTGCATTGGTGGACACCGGCTGCATTGAAGGTCACAGGCTGCATTGGTGGATACAGGCTGCATTGATGAACACAGGCTGCATTGGTGGCACATGCTGCATTGATGGGCACAGGCTGCATTGAAGGGCACAGGCTGCATTGGTGGACACAGGCTGCATTGAAGGGCACAGGCTGCATTGGTGGGTACAGGCTGCATTGGTGGCACAGGCTGCATTGAAGGGCACAGGCTGCATTGGTGGACACAGGCTGCATTGGTGGGCACAGGCTGCATTGGTGGACACAGGCTGCATTGTTAGGCACAGGCTGCATTGTTAGGCATGGGTAGGCTGCATTGTTAGGCATTGGCAGGCTGCATTGGTGGGCATGGGCAGGCTGCTTTGGTGGCTACAGGTTGCATTGGTGGCACAGGCTGCATTGGTGGACACAGGCTGCATTGGTGGATACCGGCTGCATTGGTGGATACAGGCTGCATTGATAAACACAGGCTGCATTGATGAACACAGGCTGCATTGGTGGCACATGCTGTATTGATGGGCACAGGCTGCATTGGTGGCACAGGCTGCATTTGTGGCAAGGGCTGCATTGGTGGCACAGGCTGCATTGGTGGCACAGGCTGCATTGGTGGACACAGGCTGCATTGAAGGGCACAGGCTACATTGGTGGATACAGGCTGCATTGGTGAACACAGGCTGCATTGGTGGCACATGCTGCATTGATGGCTACAGGCTGTATTGTGAACACAGGCTGCATTGGTGAACACAGGCTGCATTGGTGGCACATGCTGCATTGATGGGCACAGGCTGCATTGGTGGCTACCGTTTGCATTGGTGGCACAGGCTGCATTAGTGGACACAGGCTGCATTGGTGGATACAGGCTGCATTGGTGAACACAGGCTGCATTGGTGGCACATGCTGCATTGATGGGCACAGGCTGCATTGGTGGCTACAGGTTGCATTGGTGGCACAAGCTGCATTGGTGGACACAGGCTGCATTGAAGGGCACAGGCTGCATTGGTGGACACATGCTGCATTGGTGGATACAGGCTGCATTGGTGGCACATGCTGCATTGATGGGCACAGGCTGCATTGGTGGCTACAGGTTGCATTGGTGGACACAGGCTGCATTGGTGGCACAGGCTGCATTGGTGGCACATGCTGCATTGGTGGACACAGGCTGCATTGAAGGGCACAGGCTGCATTGGTGGCACAGGCTGCATTTGTGGCAAGGGCTGCATTGGTGGCACAGGCTGTATTGGTGGACACAGGCTGCATTGGTGGACACAGGCTGCATTGAAGGGCACAGGCTACATTGGTGGATACAGGCGGCATTGGTGAACACAGGCTGAATTGGTGAACACAGGCTGCATTGGTGGCACATGCTGAATTGATGGGCACAGGCTGCATTGGTGGCACAGGCTGCATTGGTGGACACATGCTGCATTGAAGGGCACAGGCTGAATTGGTGGACACCGGCTGCATTGAAGGTCCAAGGCTGCATTGGTGGATACAGGCTGCATTGATGAACACAGGCTGCATTGGTGGCACATGCTGCATTGATGGGCACAGGCTGCATTGAAGGGCACAGGCTGCATTGGTGGACACAGGCTGCATTGAAGGGCACAGGCTGCATTGGTGGGTACAGGCTGCATTGGTGGCACAGGCTGCATTGAAGGGCACAGGCTGCATTGGTGGACACAGGCTGCATTGGTGGGCACAGGCTGCATTGGTGGACACAGGCTGCATTGTTAGGCACAGGCTGCATTGTTAGGCATGGGTAGGCTGCATTGTTAGGCATTGGCAGGCTGCATTGGTGGGCATGGGCAGGCTGCTTTGGTGGCTACAGGTTGCATTGGTGGCACAGGCTGCATTGGTGGACACAGGCTGCATTGGTGGATACAGGCTGCATTGATAAACACAGGCTGCATTGATGAACACAGGCTGCATTGGTGGCACATGCTGTATTGATGGGCACAGGCTGCATTGGTGGCACAGGCTGCATTTGTGGCAAGGGCTGCATTGGTGGCACAGGCTGCATTGGTGGCACAGGCTGCATTGGTGGACACAGGCTGCATTGAAGGGCACAGGCTACATTGGTGGATACAGGCTGCATTGGTGAACACAGGCTGCATTGGTGGCACATGCTGCATTGATGGGCACAGGCTGCATTGGTGGCTACAGGTTGCATTGGTGGCACAGGCTGCATTGGTGGACACAGGCTGCATTGAAGGGCACAAGCTGCATTGGTGGACACAGGCTGCATTGAAGGTCACAGGCTGCATTGGTGGATACAGGCTGCATTGGTGAACACAGGCTGCATTGGTGGCACATGCTGCATTGATTGGCACAGGCTGCATTGGTGGCACAAGCTGCATTGGTGGAACAAGCTGCATTGAAGGGCACAGGCTGCATTGGTGGACACAGGCTGCATTGGTGGCACAGGCTGTATTGGTGGACACAGGCTGCATTGAAGGGCACAGGCTACATTGGTGGATACAGGCTGCATTGGTGAACACAGGCTGCATTGGTGAACACAGGCTGCATTGGTGGCACATGCTGGATTGATGGGCACAGGCTGCATTGGTGGCTACCGTTTGCATTGGTGGCACAGGCTGCATTGGTGGACACAGGCTGCATTGGTGGACACAGGCTGCATTGAAGGTCACAGGCTGCATTGGTGAACACAGGCTGCATTGGTGGCACATGCTGCATTGATGGGCACAGGCTGCATTGGTGGCATGGGATGCATTGGTGGCACAGGCTGCATTGAAGGGCACAGGCTGCATTGGTGGATAAAGGCTGCATTGGTGGCACTGGCTGCATTGAAGGGCACAGGCTGCATTGGTGGATAAAGGCTGCGTTGGTTGCACAGGCTGCATTGGTGGACACAGGCTGCATTGATAGGCACCGGCTGCATTGGTGGATACAGGCTGCATTGGTGGACACAGGCTTCATTGATGGGCACAGGTTGCATTGGTGGACGCAGGCTGCATTGTTAGGCATGGGCAGGCTGCATTGGTGGCACAGGCTGCATTGGTGGCAAGGGCTGCATTGGTGGCACAGGCTGCATTGGTGGACACAGGCTGCATTGAAGGGCACGGGTTGCATAGGTGGACACAGGGCTGATTAACCTGATGAAGAAGCACGCATGCTTCGAACGCGCGCATCCCCCGCTGACATCATACCCGGAAGTGACGATTCCACTAGCTGTGTTCCAGTGAGGATTCTTCCCCATCTCTGCGGCCGCGAGAGTGAAGTTCCTTTTACCACCGCCAACCACTACGTGGGACTCCAGCTTGTAACATCAGGATTCGCAGCTCCCGGGTCGAGCGGATGACAACCTTTAAAGATAAGCCTCTTACTATACTCGTTTGTGAGTGTATCTCTTGCCGCTGTAATTTATATTGCTCTAATAAATTTCTGATACTACTACGCTTAGAAGGCGCTGCTTTTTTCCTCTTCCTGTTTTATTTCAGATCACTTCTATCTGTAAGCTGGCAGCCTTCCTTGCGGATAGTCTTCAAGCTATTCCACACATGGACTAATAGACATGGACTTTTAACGTGTGTTCTTATACAGCTTATTTCAGTTTCATTCCCACTCCGTTCGTCCCATTTTATGTTTAGTTTTTCTTTTGTATTTCCTTATCCAGAGTGCGCTCAATTCATCTATTGTTTATATTATATGCATTGGTGGACACAGGCTGCATTGGTGGACACAGGCTGCATTGGTGGGTACAGGCTGCATTGGTGAACACAGGATGCATTGGTGGCACATGCTGCATTGATGGACACAGGCTGCATTGGTGGATACAGGCTGCATTGGTGGCACAGGCTGCATTTGTTGCACGGGCTGCATTGGTGGCACAGGCTGCATTGGTGGCTACAGGTTGCATTGGTGGCACAGGCTGCATTGGTGGACACAGGCTGCATTGAAGGGCACAGGCTGCATTGGTGGATAAAGGCTGCATTGGTGGCACAGGCTGCATTGGTGGACACAGGCTGCATGGATGGGCACAGGCTGCATTGGTGGACACAGGCTTCATTGTTAGGCATGGGCAGGCTGCATTGGTGGACACGGACAGGCTGCTTTGGTGGCTACAGGTTGCATTGGTGGACACAGGCTGCATTGGTGGACACAGGCTGCATTGAAGGGCACAGACTGCATTGGTGGATAAAGGCTGCATTGGTGGCACAGGCTGCATTGGTGGACACAGGCTGCATTGGTGGATACCGGCTGCATTGGTGGATACAGGCTGCATTGATGAACACAGGCTGCATTGATGAACACAGGCTGCATTGGTGGCACATGCTGTATTGATGGGCACAGGCTGCATTGGTGGCACAGGCTGCATTTGTGGCAAGGGCTGCATTGGTGGCACAGGCTGCATTGGTGGCACAGGCTGTATTGTGGACACAGGCTGCATTGGTGGACACAGGCTGCATTGAAGGGCACAGGCTGCATTGTTGGATACATGCTGCATTGGTGAACACAGGCTGCATTGGTGAACACAGGCTGCATTGGTGGCACATGCTGCATTGATGGGCACAGGCTGCATTGGTGGCACAGGCTGCATTGGTGGACACAGGCTGCATTGAAGGGCACAGGCTGCATTGGTGGACACAGGCTGCATTGAAGGTCACAGGCTGCATTGGTGGATACAGGCTGCATTGGTGAACACAGGCTGCATCGGTGGCACATGCTGCATTGATGGGCACAGGCTGCATTGGTGGCACACGCTGCATTGGTGGACACAGGCTGCATTGGTGAACACAGGCTGCATTGGTGGCACATGCTGCATTGATGGACACAGGCTGCATTTGTGGCATGGGATGCATTGGTGGCTACAGGTTGCATTGTTGGCACAGGCTGCATTGGTGGATAAAGGCTGCATTGGTGGCACTGGCTGCATTGAAGGGCACAGGCTGCAAGGAAGGGCACAGGCTGCATTGTTGGATAAAGGCTGCGTTGGTGGCACAGGCTGCATTGATAGGCACAGGCTGCATTGGTGGACACAGGCTGCATTGATGGGCACAGGCTGCATTGGTGGACGCAGGCTGCATTGTTAGGCATGGCCAGGCTGCATTGGTGGACACAGGCAGGCTGCTTTGGTGGCTACAGGTTGCATTGGTGGCACAGGTTGCATTGGTGGACACAGGCTGAATTGAAGGGCACAGGCTGCATTGAAGGGCACAGGCTGCATTGATGAACACAGGCTGCATTGGTGAACACAGGCTGCATTGGTGAACACAGGCTGCATTGGTGGCACATGCTGTATTGATGGGCACAGGCTGCATTGGTGGCACAGGCTGCATTTGTGGCAAGGGCTGCATTGGTGGCTACAGGTTGCATTGGTGGCACAGGCTGCATTGGTGGACACAGGCTGCATTGAAGGGCACGGGTTGCATTGGTGGACACAGGGCTGCATTGGCGAACACAGGCTGCATTGGTGGCACATGCTGCATTGATGGGCACAGGCTGCATTGGTGGATACAGGCTGCATTAGTGGCACAGGCTGCATTTGTGGCATGGGCTGCATTGGTGGCACAGGCTGCATTGGTGGCTACAGGTTGCATTGGTGGCACAGGCTGCATTGGTGGATAAAGGCTGCATTGGTGGCACAGGCTGCATTTGTGGCAAGGGCTGCATTGGTGGGTACAGGTTGCATTGGTGGTACAGGCTGCATTGGTGGACACAGGCAGCATTGAAGGGCACGGGTTGCATTGGTGGACACAGGGCTGCATTGGTGAAAACAGGCTGCATTGGTGCACATGCTGCATTGATGGGCACAGGCTGCATTGGTGGACACAGGGTGCATAGGTGGACACAGGCTGTATTGAAGGACACCGGCTGCATTGGTGGATAAAGGCTGCATTGGTGGCACAGGCTGCATTGGTGGACACAGGCTGCATTGTTAGGCAAGGCTGCATTGTTAGGCATTGGCAGGCTGCATTGGTGGACACGAACAGGCTGCTTTGGTGGCTACATGTTGCATTGGTGGCACAGGCCGCATTGAAGGTCACAGGCTGCATTGGTGGACACAGGCTGCATTGAAGGGCACAGGCTGCATTGGTGGATACAGGCTGCATTGGTGGATACAGGCTGCATTGGTGGCACATGCTGCATTGATGGGCACAGGCTGCATTGGTGGATACAGGCTGCATTGGTGGCACAGGCTGCATTTGTGGCATGGGCTGCATTGGTGGCACAGCCTGCATTGGTGGCTACAGGTTGCAATGGTGGCACAGGCTGCATTGGTGGACACAGGCTACATTGAAGGGCACAGGTTGCATTGGTGGATAAAGGCTGCATTGGTGGCACAGGCTGCATTGGTGGACACAGGCTGCATTGGTGGACGCAGGCTGCATTGTTAGGCATGGGCAGGCTGCATTGTTAGGCATGGACAGGCTGCATTGGTGGACACGGGCAGGCTGCTTTGGTGGCTACAGGTTGCATTGGTGGCACAGGCTGCATTGTGGACACAGGCTGCATTGGTGGACACAGGCTGCATTGGTGGATACCGGCTGCATTGGTGGATACCGGCTGCATTGTTGGATACAGGCTGCATTGGTGGACACAGGCTGCATTGGTGGCACATGCTGTATTGATGGGCACAGGCTGCATGGTGGATACAGGCTGCATTGGTGGCTACAGGTTGCATTGGTGGCTACAGGTTGCATTGGTGGCACAGGCTGCATTGGTGGACACAGGCTGCATTGTTGGACACAGACTGCATTGAAGGGCGCAGGCTGCATTGGTGGACAAGGCTGCAATGAAGGGCACAGGCTGCATTGGTGGGTACAGGCTGCATTGGTGGCACAGGCTGCATTGAAGGGCACAGGCTGCATTGGTGGCACAGGCTGCATTGGTGGGCACAGGCTGCATTGGTGGACGCAGGCTGCATTGGTGGACGCAGGCTGCATTGTTAGGCACAGGCTGCATTGTTAGGCATGGACAGGCTGCATTGTTAGGCATTGGCAGCTGCATTGGTGGACATGGGCAGGCTGCTTTGGTGGCTACAGGTTGCATTGGTGGCACACGCTGCATTGGTGGACACAGGCTGCATTGAAGGGCACAGGCTGCATTGGTGGCACAGGCTGCATTGGTGGCACAGGCTGCATTGGTGGACACAGGCTGCATTGAAGGGCACAGGCTACATGGGTGGATACAGGCTGCATTGGTGAACACAGGCTGCATTGGTGAACACAGGCTGCATTGTTGGCACATGCTGCATTGGTGGCTACCGGTTGCATTGGTGGCACAGGCTGCATAGGTGGACACAGGCTGCATTGGTGGACACATGCTGCATTGAAGGTCAAAGGCTGCATTGGTGGATACAGGCTGCATTGGTGAACACAGGCTGCATTGGTGGCACATGCTGCATTGATGGGCACAGGCTGCATTGGTGGTTACAGGTTGCATTGGTGGCACAAGCTGCATTGATGGGCACAGGCTGCATTGGTGGCATGGAATGCATTGGTGGCACAGGCTGCATTGGTGGACACAGGCTGCATTGGTGGATAAAGACTGCATTGGTGGCACTGGCTGCATTGAAGGGCACAGGCTGCATTAAAGGGCACATGCTGCATTGGTGGATAAAGGCTGCGTTGGTGGCACAGGCTGCATTGGTGGACACAGGCTGCATTGATAGGCCCAGGCTGCATTGGTGGATACAGGTTGCATTGGTGGCACAGGCTGCATTGGTGGCACAGGCTGCATTTGTGGCAAGGGCTGCATTGGTGGCACAGGCTGCATTGGTGGCACATGCTGCATTGGTGGACACAGGCTGCATTGAAGGGCACAGGCTACATTGGTGGATACAGGCTGCATTGGTGAACACAGGCTGCATTGGTGGCACAGGCTGCATTGGTGGCTACAGGTTGCATTGGTGGCACAGGCTGCATTGGTGGACACAGGCTGCATTGAAGGACACAGGCTGCATTAGTGGACACAGGCTGCATTGAAGGTCACAGGCTGCATTGGTGGATACAGGCTGCATTGGTGAACACAGGCTGCATTGGTGGCACATGCTGAATTGATGGGCACAGGCTGCATTGGTGGCTACAGGTTGCATTGGTGGCACAAGCTGCATTGGTGGACACAGGCTGCATTGAAGGGCACAGGCTGCATTGGTGGACACAGGCTGCATTGGTGGCACAGGCTGCATTTGTGGCAAGGGCTGCATTGGTGGCACAGGCTGCATTGGTGGCACAGGCTGCATTGGTGGACACAGGCTGCATTGGTGGACACAGGCTGCATTGAAGGGCACAGGCTACATTGGCGGATACAGGCTGTATTGGTGAACACAGGCTGCATTGGTGAACACAGGCTGCATTGGTGGCACATGCTGCATTGATGGGCACAGGCTGCATTGGTGGCTACCGTTTGCATTGGTGGCACAGGCTGCATTGGTGGACACAGGCTGCATTGGTGGATACAGGCTGCATTGGTGAACACAGGCTGCATTGGTGGCACATGCTGCATTGATGGGCACAGGCTGCATTGGTGGCTACAGGTTGCATTGGTGGCACAAGCTGCATTGGTGGACACAGGCTGCATTGAAGGGCACAGGCTGCATTGGTGGACACATGCTGCATTGGTGGATACAGGCTGCATTGGTGGCACATGCTGCATTGATGGGCACAGGCTGCATTGGTGGCATGGAATGCATTGGTGGCTACAGGTTGCATTGGTGGACACAGGCTGCATTGGTGGCACAGGCTGCATTGGTGGCACATGCTGCATTGGTGGACACAGGCTGCATTGAAGGGCACAGGATGCATTGGTGGCACGGGCTGCATTGGTGGCACAGGCTGTATTGGTGGACACAGGCTGCATTGGTGGACACAGGCTGCATTGGTGGACACAGGCTGCATTGAAGGGCACAGGCTACATTGGTGGATACAGGCGGCATTGGTGAACACAGGCTGAATTGGTGAACACAGGCTGCATTGGTGGCACATGCTGCATTGATGGGCACAGGCTGCATTGGTGGCACAGGCTGCATTGGTGGACACATGCTGCATTGAAGGGCACAGGCTGCATTGGTGGACACCGTCTGCATTGAAGGTCACAGGCTGCATTGGTGGATACAGGCTGCATTGATGAACACAGGCTGCATTGGTGGCACATGCTGCATTGATGGGCACAGGCTGCATTGAAGGGCACAGGCTGCATTGGTGGACACAGGCTGCATTGAAGGGCACAGGCTGCATTGGTGGGTACAGGCTGCATTGGTGGCACAGGCTGCATTGAAGGGCACAGGCTGCATTGGTGGACACAGGCTGCATTGGTGGGCACAGGCTGCATTGGTGGACACAGGCTGCATTGTTAGGCATGGGTAGGCTGCATTGTTAGGCATTGGCAGGCTGCATTGGTGGACATGGGCAGGCTGCTTTGGTGGCTACAGGTTGCTTTGGTGGCACAGGTTGCATTGGTGGCACAGGCTGCATTGGTGGACACAGGCTGCATTGGTGGATACCGGCTGCATTGGTGGATACAGGCTGCATTGATAAACACAGGCTGCATTGATGAACACAGGCTGCATTGGTGGCACATGCTGTATTGATGGGCACAGGCTGCATTGGTGGCACAGGCTGCATTTGTGGCAAGGGCTGCATTGGTGGCACAGGCTGCATTGGTGGCACAGGCTGCATTGGTGGACACAGGCTGCATTGAAGGGCACAGGCTACATTGGTGGATACAGGCTGCATTGGTGAACACAGGCTGCATTGGTGGCACATGCTGCATTGATGGGCACAGGCTGAATTGGTGGCTACAGGTTGCATTGGTGGCACAGGCTGCATTGGTGGACACAGGCTGCATTGAAGGGCACAAGCTGCATTGGTGGACACAGGCTGCATGGAAGGTCACAGGCTGCATTGGTGGATACAGGCTGCATTGGTGAACACAGGCTGCATTGGTGGCACATGCTGCATTGATTGGCACAGGCTGCATTGGTGGCACAAGCTGCATTGGTGGACACAAGCTGCATTGAAGGGCACAGGCTGCATTGGTGGACACAGGCTGCATTGGTGGCACAGGCTGCATTGGTGGCAAGGGCTGCATTGGTGGCACCGGCTGCATTGGTGGCACAGGCTGTATTGGTGGACACAGGCTGCATTGAAGGGCACAGGCTACATTGGTGGATACAGGCTGCATTGGTGAACACAGGCTGCATTGGTGAACACAGGCTGCATTGGTGGCACATGCTGCATTGATGGGCACAGGCTGCATTGGTGGCTACCGGTTGCATTGGTGGCACAGGCTGCATTGGTGGACACAGGATGCATTGGTGGACACAGGCTGCATTGAAGGTCACAGGCTGCATTGGTGAACACAGGCTGCATTGGTGGCACATGCTGCATTGATGGGCACAGGCTGCATTGGTGGCATGGGATGCATTGGTGGCACAGGCTGCATTGAAGGGCACAGGCTGCATTGGTGGATAAAGGCTGCATTGGTGGCACTGGCTGCATTGAAGGGCACAGGCTGCATTGGTGAATAAAGGCTGTGTTGGTTGCACAGGCTGCATTGGTGGACACAGGCTGCATTGATAGGCACCGGCTGCATTGGTGGATACAGGCTGCATTGGTGGACACAGGCTTCATTGATGGGCACAGGTTGCATTGGTGGACGCAGGCTGCATTGTTAGGCATGGGCAGGCTGCATTGGTGGCACAGGCTGCATTGGTGGCAAGGGCTGCATTGGTGGCACAGGCTGCATTGGTGGACACAGGCTGCATTGAAGGGCACGGGTTGCATAGGTGGACACAGGGCTGCATTGGTGAACACAGGCTGCATTGGTGGCACATGCTGCATTGGTGGATACAGGCTGCATTTGTTGCACAGGCTGCATTTGTGACATGGGCTGCATTGGTGGCACAGGCTGCATTGGTGGACACAGGCTGCATTGAAGGGCACAGGCTTCATTGAAGGGCACAGGCTGCATTGGTGGATAAAGGCTGCATTTGTGGCACAGGCTGCATTGGTGGACACAGGCTGCATTGGTGAACACAGGCTGCATTGGTGGCACATGCTGCATTGATGGGCACAGGCTGCATTGGTGGCTACAGGATGCAATAGTGGCACAGGCTGCATTGGTGGACACAGGCTACATTGAAGGGCACAGGCTGCATTGGTGGATAAAGGCTGCATTGGTGGCACAGGCTGCATTGGTGGACGCAGGCTGCATTGTTAGGCACAGGCTGCATTGGTGGACACGGGCAGGCTGCTTTGGTGGCTACAGGTTGCATTGGTGGCACAGGCTGCATTGGTGGACATATGCTGCATTGAAGGGCACAGGCTGCATTGGTGGACACAGGCTGCATTGGTGGACACAGGCTGCATTGGTGGATACCGGCTGCATTGGTGGATACAGGCTGCATTGATGAACACAGGCTGCATTGGTGAACACAGGCTGCATTGGTGGCACGTGCTGTATTGATGGGCACAGGATGCATGGTGGATACAGGCTGCATTGGTGGCTACAGGTTGCATTGGTGGCTACAGGTTGCATTGGTGGCACAGGCTGCATTGGTGGACACAGGCTGCATTGGTGGACACAGGCTGCATTGAAGGGCACAGGCTGCATTGGTGGACACAGGCTGCATTGGTGGGTACAGGCTGCATTGGTGAACACAGGATGCATTGGTGGCACATGCTGCATTGATGGACATAGGCTGCATTGGTGGCTACAGGCTGCATTGGTGGCTACAGGTTGCATTGGTGGCTACAGGCTGCATTGGTGACACAGGCTGCATTGGTGGGCATAGGCTGCATTGAAGGGCACAGGCTGCATTGAAGGGCACAGGCTGCATTGGTGGACAGGAAGAGGAAAAAAGCAGCGCCTTCTAAGCGTAGTAGTATCAGAAATTTATTAGAGCAATATAAATTACAGCGGCAAGAGATACACTCACAAACGAGTATAGTAAGAGGCTTATCTTTAAAGGTTGTCATCCGCTCGACCCGGGAGCTGCGAATCCTGATGTTACAAGCTGGAGTCCCACGTAGTGGTTGGCGGTGGTAAAAGGAACTTCACTCTCGCGGCCGCAGAGATGGGGAAGAATCCTCACTGGAACACAGCTAGTGGAATCGTCACTTCCGGGTATGATGTCAGCGGGGGATGCGCGCGTTCGAAGCATGCGTGCTTCTTCATCAGGCTTGATTAGCCTGATGAAGAAGCACGCATGCTTCGAACGCACGCATCCCCCGCTGACATCATACCCGGAAGTGACGATTCCACTAGCTGTGTTCCAGTGAGGATTCTTCCCCATCTCTGCGGCCGCGAGAGTGAAGTTCCTTTTACCACCGCCAACCACTACGTGGGACTCCAGCTTGTAACATCAGGATTCGCAGCTCCCGGGTCGAGCGGATGACAACCTTTAAAGATAAGCCTCTTACTATACTCGTTTGTGAGTGTATCTCTTGCCGCTGTAATTTATATTGCTCTAATAAATTTCTGATACTACTACGCTTAGAAGGCGCTGCTTTTTTCCTCTTCCTGTTTTATTTCAGATCACTTCTATCTGTAAGCTGGCAGCCTTCCTTGCGGATAGTCTTCAAGCTATTCCACACATGGACTAATAGACATGGACTTTTAACGTGTGTTCTTATACAGCTTATTTCAGTTTCATTCCCACTCCGTTCGTCCCGTTTTATGTTTAGTTTTTCTTTTGTATTTCCTTATCCAGAGTGCGCTCAATTCATCTATTGTTTATATTATATGCATTGGTGGACACAGGCTGCATTGGTGGACACAGGCTGCATTGGTGGGTACAGGCTGCATTGGTGAACACAGGATGCATTGGTGGCACATGCTGCATTGATGGACACAGGCTGCATTGGTGGACACAGGCTGCATTGGTGGATACAGGCTGCATTGGTGGGTACAGGCTGCATTGGTGGCACAGGCTGCATTGGTGGACACAGGCTGCATTGGTGGACACAGGCTGCATTGGTGGACGCAGGCTGCATTGGTGGACACCGGCTGCATTGGTGGATACCGGCTGCATTGGTGGATACAGGCTGCATTGATGAACACAGGCTGCATTGATGAACACAGGCTGCATTGGTGGCACATGCTGTATTGATGGGCACAGGCTGCATTGGTGGCACAGGCTGCATTTGTGGCAAGGGCTGCATTGGTGGCACAGGCTGTATTGGTGGACACAGGCTGCATTGGTGGACACAGGCTGCATTGAAGGGCACAGGCTACATTGGTGGATACAGGCTGCATTGGTGAACACAGGCTGCATTGGTGGCACATGCTGCATTGATGGGCACAGGCTGCATTGATGAACACAGGCTGCATTGGTGAACACAGGCTGCATTGGTGGCACATGCTGTATTGATGGGCACAGGCTGCATTTGTGGCAAGGGCTGCATTGGTGGCACAGGCTGCATTGGTGGCTACAGGTTGCATTGGTGGCACAGGCTGCATTGAAGAGCACAGGCTGCATTTGTGGCATGGGCTGCATTGGTGGCTACAAGTTGCATTGGTGGACACAGGCTGCATTGAAGGGCACATGCTGCATTGGTGGATAAAGGCTGCATTGGTGGCACAGGCTGCATTGGTGGCAAGGGCTGCATTGGTGGCACAGGCTGCATTGGTGGCTACAGGTTGCATTGGTGGCACAGGCTGCATTGGTGGACACAGGCTGCATTGAAGGGCACGGGTTGCATTGGTGGACATAGGGCTGCATTGGTGGCACATGCTGCATTGATGGGCACAGGCTGCATTGGTGGATACAGGCTGCATTAGTGGCACATGCTGCATTTGTGGCACATGCTGCATTTGTGGCACGAGCTGCATTGGTGGCACAGGCTGCATTGGTGGCTACAGGTTGCATTGGTGACACAGGCTGCATTGGTGGACACAGGCTGCATTGAAGGTCACAGGCTGCATTGAAGGTCACAGGCTGCATTGGTGGATAAAGGCTGCATTGGTGGCACAGGCTGCATTGGTGGCACATGCTGCATTGTTGGGCACAGGCTGCATTGTTGGGCACAGGCTGCATTTGTGGCATGGGCTGCATTGGTGGCTAAAGGCTGCATTGGTGAACACAGGCTGCATTGAAGGACACAGGCTGCATTGGTGGATAAAGGCTGCATTGGTGGCACAGGCTGCATTGGTGGACACAGGCTGCATTGGTGGACGCAGGCTGCATTGTTAGGCATGGGCAGGCTGCATTGGTGGCTACATGTTGCATTGGTGGCACAGGCCGCATTGAAGGGCACAGGCTGCATTGGTGGACACAGGCTGCATTGAAGGGCACAGGCTGCATTGGTGGATACAGGCTGCATTGGTGGCACAGGCTACATTTGTGGCATGGGCTGCATTGGTGGCACAGGCTGCATTGGTGGCTACAGGTTGCAATGGTGGCACATGCTGCATTGGTGGACACAGGCTACATTGAAGGGCACAGGCTGCATTGGTGGATAAAGGCTGCATTGGTGGCACAGGCTGCATTGGTGGACGCAGGCTGCATTGTTAGGCACAGGCTGCATTGTTAGGCATGGGCAGGCTGCATTGTTAGGCATGGACAGGCTGCATTGGTGGACACGGGCAGGCTGCTTTGGTGGCTACAGGTTGCATTGGTGGACACAGGCTGCATTGAAGGACAGAGGCTGCATTGGTGGACATAGGCTGCATTAGTGGATACCGGCTGCATTGGTGGATACCGGCTGCATTGGTGGATACAGGCTGCATTGGTGAACACAGGCTGCATTGGTGGCACATGCTGTATTGATGGGCACAGGCTGCATGGTGGATACAGGCTGCATTGGTGGCTACAGGTTGCATTGGTGGCTACAGGTTGCGTTGGTGGCACAGGCTGCATTGGTGGACACAGGCTGCATTGGTGGACACTGACTGCATTGAAGGGTGCAGGCTGCATTGGTGGACACAGGCTGCATTGAAGGGCACAGGCTGCATTGGTGGGTACAGGCTGCATTGGTGGCACAGGCTGCATTTGTGGATGCAGGCTGCATTAGTGGACGCAGGCTGCATTGTTAGGCACAGGCTGCATTGTTAGGCATGGGCAGGCTGCATTGTTAGGCATTGGCAGGCTGCATTGGTGGACATGGGCAGGCTGCTTTGGTGGCTACAGGTTGCATTGGTGGCACAGGCTGCATTGGTGGATACCGGCTGTATTGATGAACACAGGCTGCATTGATGAACACAGGCTGCATTGATAAACACAGGCTGCATTGGTGACACATGCTGTATTGATGGGCACAGGCTGCATTGGTGGCACAGGCTGCATTGGTGGCAAGGGCTGCATTGGTGGCACAGGCTGTATTGGTGGACACAGGCTGCATTGGTGGACACAGGCTGCATTGAAGGGCACAGGCTACATTGGTGGATACAGGCTGCATTGCTGAACACAGCCTGCATTGGTGAACACAGGCTGCATTGGTGGCACATGCTGCATTGATGGGCACAGGCTGCACTGGTGGATACAGGTTGCATTGGTGGATACAGGCTGCATTGGTGAACACAGCCTGCATGGGTGAACACAGGCTGCATTGGTGACACATGCTGTATTGATGGGCACAGGCTGCATTGGTGGCACAGGCTGCATTGGTGGCAAGGGCTGCATTGGTGGCACAGGCTGTATTGGTGGACACAGGCTGCATTGGTGGACACAGGCTGCATTGAATGGCACAGGCTACATTGGTGGATACAGGCTGCATTGCTGAACACAGCCTGCATTGGTGAACACAGGCTGCATTGGTGGCACATGCTGCATTGATGGGCACAGGCTGCATTGGTGGCTACAGGTTGCATTGGTGGACATAGGCTGCATTGAAGGGCACAGGCTGCATTGATGGACACAGGCTGCATTGAAGGTCACAGGCTGCATTGGTGAACACAGGCTGCATTGGTGGCACATGCTGCACTGATGGGCACAAGCTGCATTTGTGGCAAGGGCTGCATTGGTGGCACAGGCTGCATTGGTGGCACAGGCTGTATTGGTGGACACAGGCTGCATTGGTGGACACAGGCTGCATTGAAGGGCACAGGCTACATTGGTGGATACAGGCTGCATTGGTGAACACAGGCTGCATTGGTGGCACATGCTGCATTGATGGGCACAGGCTGCATTTGTGGCTACAGGTAGCATTGGTGGACACATGCTGCATTGAAGGGCACAGGCTGCATTGATGGGCACAGGCTGCATTGGTGGCTACAGGTAGCATTGGTGGCACAGGCTGCATTGGTGGCACATGCTGCATTGATGGGCACAGGCTGCATTTGTGGCAAGGGCTGCATTGGTGGCACAGGCTGCATTGGTGGCACAGGCTGTATTGGTGGACACAGGCTGCATTGGTGGACACAGGCTGCATTGAAGGGCACAGGCTACATTGGTGGATACAGGCTGCATTGGTGAACACAGGCTGCATTGGTGAACACAGGCTGCATTGGTGGCACATGCTGCATTGATGGGTATAGGCTGCATTGGTGGCTACAGGTTGCATTGGTGGACACAGGCTGCATTGAAGGGCACAGGCTGCATTGGTGGACACAGGCTGCATTGAAGGTCACAGGCTGCATTGGTGAACACAGGCTGCATTGGTGGCACATGCTGCATTGATGGGCACAGGCTGCATTGGTGGCTACAGGTTGCATTGGTGGCACAAGCTGCATTTGTGGACACAGGCTGCATTGAAGGGCACAGGCTGCATTGGTGGACACAGGCTGCATTGGTGGCACAGGCTGCATTTGTGGCAAGGGCTGCATTGGTGGCACAGGCTGTATTGGTGGACACAGGCTGCATTGGTGGACACAGGCTGCATTGGTGGACACAGGCTGCATTGAAGGGCACAGGCTACATTGGTGGATACAGGCTGCATTGGTGGCACATGCTGCATTGATGGGCACAGGCTGCATTGGTGGCTACAGGTTGCATTGGTGGCACAGGCTGCATTGGTGGACACAGGCTGCATTGAAGGGCACAGGCTGCATTGGTGGGTACAGGCTGCATTGAAGGACACAGGCTGCATTGGTGGCACAGGCTGCATTGGTGGCACAGGCTGCATTGGTGGGCACAGGCTGCATTGGTGGGCACAGGCTGCATTGGTGGATACTGGCTGCATTAGTGGATACAGGCTGCATTGATGAACACAGGCTGCATTGGTGGCACATGCTGTATTGATGGGCACAGGCTGCATTTGTGGCAAGGGCTGCATTGGTGGCACAGGCTGCATTGAAGGGCTCAGGCTACATTGGTGGATACAGGCTGCATTGGTGAACACAGGCTGCATTGGTGGCACATGCTGCATTGATGGGCACAGGATGCATTGGTGGCTACAGGTTGCATTGGTGGCACAGGCTGCATTGGTGGACACAGGCTGCATTGAAGGGCACAGGCTGCATTGGTGGATACAGGCTGTATTGGTGAACACAGGCTGCATTGGTGGCACATGCTGCATTGATGGGCACAGGCTGCATTGGTGGCTACAGGTTGCATTGGTGGCACAAGCTGCATTGGTGGACACAGGCTGCATTGAAGGACACAGGCTGCATTGGTGGCACAGGCTGCATTTGTGGCAAGGGCTGCATTGGTGGCACAGGCTGTATTGGTGGACACAGGCTGCATTGAAGGGCACAGGCTACATTGGTGGATAGAGGCTGCATGGGTGAACACAGGCTGCATTGGTGGCACATGCTGCATTGATGGGCACAGGCTGCATTGGTGGCTACAGGTTGCATTGGTGGCACAGGCTGCATTGAAGGGCACAGGCTGCATTGGTGGCTACAGGTTGCATTGGTGGACACATGCTGCATTGAAGGGCACAGGCTGCATTGGTGGACACAGGCTGCATTGAAGGTCACAGGCTGCATTGGTGGATACAGGCTGCATTGGTGAACACAGGCTGCATTGGTGGCACATGCTGCATTGATGGGCACAGGCTGCATTGGTGGACACAGGCTGCATTGAAGGGCACAGGCTGCATTGGTGGACACAGGCTGCATTGAAGGGCACAGGCTGCATTGGTGGGTACAGGCTGCATTGGTGGCACAGGCTGCATTGAAGGGCACAGGCTGCATTGGTGGGCACAGGCTGCATTGGTGGGCACAGGCTTAATTTGTGGACGCAGGCTGCATTGTTAGGCACAGGCTGCATTGTTAGGCATGGGCAGGCAGCATTGTTAGGCATTGGCAGGCTGCAATGGTGGACATGGGCAGGCTGCTTTGGTGGCTACAGGTTGCATTGGTGGCACAGGCTGCATTGGTGGACACAGGCTGCATTGATGAACACAGGCTGCATTGATGAACACAGGCTGCATTGATGAACACAGGCTGCATTGATGGGCACAGGCTGCATTGGTGGTTACAGGTTGCATTGGTGGCACAAGCTGCATTGATGGGCACAGGCTGCATTGGTGGCATGGAATGCATTGGTGGCACAGGCTGCATTGGTGGATAAAGACTGCATTGGTGGCACTGGCTGCATTGAAGGGCACAGGCTGCATTAAAGGGCACATGCTGCATTGGTGGATAAAGGCTGCGTTGGTGGCACAGGCTGCATTGGTGGACACAGTCTGCATTGATAGGCCCAGGCTGCATTGGTGGATACAGGTTGCATTGGTGGCACAAGCTGCATTGGTGGACACAGGCTGCATTGGTGGCACAGGCTGCATTTGTGGCAAGGGCTGCATTGGTGGCACAGGCTGCATTGGTGGCACATGCTGCATTGGTGGACACAGGCTGCATTGAAGGGCACAGGCTACATTGGTGGATACAGGCTGCATTGGTGAACACAGGCTGCATTGGTGAACACAGGCTGCATTGGTGGCACAGGCTGCATTGGTGGCTACAGGTTGCATTGGTGGCACAGGCTGCATTGGTGGACACAGGCTGCATTGAAGGACACAGGCTGCATTGGTGGACACAGGCTGCATTGAAGGTCACAGGCTGCATTGGTGGATACAGGCTGCATTGGTGAACACAGGCTGCATTGGTGGCACATGCTGAATTGATGGGCACAGGCTGCATTGGTGGCTACAGGTTGCATTGGTGGCACAAGCTGCATTGGTGGACACAGGCTGCATTGAAGGGCACATGCTGCATTGGTGGACACAGGCTGCATTGGTGGCACAGGCTGCATTTGTGGCAAGGGCTGCATTGGTGGCACAGGCTGCATTGGTGGCACAGGCTGCATTGGTGGACACAGGCTGCATTGGTGGACACAGGCTGCATTGAAGGGCACAGGCTACATTGGCGGATACAGGCTGTATTGGTGAACACAGGCTGCATTGGTGAACACAGGCTGCATTGGTGGCACATGCTGCATTGATGGGCACAGGCTGCATTGGTGGCTACCGTTTGCATTGGTGGCACAGGCTGCATTGGTGGACACAGGCTGCATTGGTGGATACAGGCTGCATTGGTGAACACAGGCTGCATTGGTGGCACATGCTGCATTGATGTGCACAGGCTGCATTGGTGGCTACAGGTTGCATTGGTGGCACAAGCTGCATTGGTGGACACAGGCTGCATTGAAGGGCACAGGCTGCATTGGTGGACACATGCTGCATTGGTGGATACAGACTGCATTGGTGGCACATGCTGCATTGATGGGCACAGGCTGCATTGGTGGCATGGAATGCATTGGTGGCTACAGGTTGCATTGGTGGACACAGGCTGCATTGGTGGCACAGGCTGCATTGGTGGCACATGCTGCATTGGTGGACACAGGCTGCATTGGTGGCACGGGCTGCATTGGTGGCACAGGCTGTATTGGTGGACACAGGCTGCATTGGTGGACACAGGCTGCATTGAAGGGCACAGGCTACATTGGTGGATACAGGCGGCATTGGTGAACACAGGCTGAATTGGTGAACACAGGCTGCATTGGTGGCACATGCTGCATTGATGGGCACAGGCTGCATTGGTGGCACAGGCTGCATTGGTGGACACATGCTGCATTGAAGGGCACAGGCTGCATTGGTGGACACCGGCTGCATTGAAGGTCACAGGCTGCATTGGTGGATACAGGCTGCATTGATGAACACAGGCTGCATTGGTGGCACATGCTGCATTGATGGGCACAGGCTGCATTGAAGGGCACAGGCTGCATTGGTGGACACAGGCTGCATTGAAGGGCACATGCTGCATTGGTGGGTACAGGCTGCATTGGTGGCACAGGCTGCATTGAAGGGCACAGGCTGCATTGGTGGACACAGGCTGCATTGGTGGACACAGGCTGCATTGTTAGGCACAGGCTGCATTGTTAGGCATGGGTAGGCTGCATTGTTAGGCATTGGCAGGCTGCATTGGTGGACATGGGCAGGCTGCTTTGGTGGCTACAGGTTGCATTGGTGGCACAGGCTGCATTGGTGGACACAGGCTGCATTGGTGGACACAGGCTGCATTGGTGGATACCGGCTGCATTGGTGGATACAGGCTGCATTGATAAACACAGGCTGCATTGATGAACACAGGCTGCATTGGTGGCACATGCTGTATTGATGGGCACAGGCTGCATTGGTGGCACAGGCTGCATTTGTGGCAAGGGCTGCATTGGTGGCACAGGCTGCATTGGTGGCACAGGCTGCATTGGTGGACACAGGCTGCATTGAAGGGCACAGGCTACATTGGTGGATACAGGCTGCATTGGTGAACACAGGCTACATTGGTGGCACATGCTGCATTGATGGGCACAGGCTGAATTGGTGGCTACAGGTTGCATTGGTGGCACAGGCTGCATTGGTGGACACAGGCTGCATTGAAGGGCACAAGCTGCATTGGTGGACACAGGCTGCATTGAAGGTCACAGGCTGCATTGGTGGATACAGGCTGCATTGGTGAACACAGGCTGCATTGGTGGCACATGCTGCATTGATTGGCACAGGCTGCATTGGTGGCACAAGCTGCATTGGTGGACACAAGCTGCATTGAAGGGCACAGGCTGCATTGGTGGACACAGGCTGCATTGGTGGCACAGGCTGCATTGGTGGCAAGGGCTGCATTGGTGGCACAGGCTGTATTGGTGGACACAGGCTGCATTGAAGGGCACAGGCTACATTGGTGGATACAGGCTGCATTGGTGAACACAGGCTGCATTGGTGAACACAGGCTGCATTGGTGGCACATGCTGCATTGATGGGCACAGGCTGCATTGGTGGCTACCGGTTGCATTGGTGGCACAGGCTGCATTGGTGGACACAGGCTGCATTGGTGGACACAGGCTGCATTGAAGGTCACAGGCTGCATTGGTGAACACAGGCTGCATTGGTGGCACATGCTGCATTGATGGGCACAGGCTGCATTGGTGGCATGGGATGCATTGGTGGCACAGGCTGCATTGAAGGGCACAGGCTGCATTGGTGGATAAAGGCTGCATTGGTGGCACTGGCTGCATTGAAGGGCACAGGCTGCATTGGTGAATAAAGGCTGTGTTGGTTGCACAGGCTGCATTGGTGGACACAGGCTGCATTGATAGGCACCGGCTGCATTGGTGGACACAGGCTTCATTGATGGGCACAGGTTGCATTGGTGGACGCAGGCTGCATTGTTAGGCATGGGCAGGCTGCATTGGTGGCACAGGCTGCATTGGTGGCAAGGGCTGCATTGGTGGCACAGGCTGCATTGGTGGACACAGGCTGCATTGAAGGGCACGGGTTGCATAGGCGGACACAGGGCTGCATTGGTGAACACAGGCTGCATTGGTGGCACATGCTGCATTGGTGGATACAGGCTGCATTTGTTGCACAGGCTGCATTTGTGACATGGGCTGCATTGGTGGCACAGGCTGCATTGGTGGACACAGGCTGCATTGAAGGGCACAGGCTGCATTGAAGGGCACAGGCTGCATTGGTGGATAAAGGCTGCATTTGTGGCACAGGCTGCATTGGTGGACACAGGCTGCATTGGTGAACACAGGCTGCATTGGTGGCACATGCTGCATTGATGGGCACAGGCTGCATTGGTGGCTACAGGATGCAATAGTGGCACAGGCTGCATTGGTGGACACAGGCTACATTGAAGGGCACAGGCTGCATTGGTGGATAAAGGCTGCATTGGTGGCACAGGCTGCATTGGTGGACGCAGGCTGCATTGTTAGGCACAGGCTGCATTGGTGGACACGGGCAGGCTGCTTTGGTGGCTACAGGTTGCATTGGTGGACATATGCTGCATTGAAGGGCACAGGCTGCATTGGTGGACACAGGCTGCATTGGTGGACACAGGCTGCATTGGTGGATACCGGCTGCATTGGTGGATACAGGCTGCATTGATGAACACAGGCTGCATTGGTGAACACAGGCTGCATTGGTGGCACGTGCTGTATTGATGGGCACAGGATGCATGGTGGATACAGGCTGCATTGGTGGCTACAGGTTGCATTGGTGGCACAGGCTGCATTGGTGGACACAGGCTGCATTGGTGGACACAGGCTGCATTGAAGGGCACAGGCTGCATTGGTGGACACAGGCTGCATTGGTGGGTACAGGCTGCATTGGTGAACACAGGATGCATTGGTGGCACATGCTGCATTGATGGACACAGGCTGCATTGGTGGGCACAGGCTGCATTGGTGGACACAGGCTGCATTGTTAGGCACAGGCTGCATTGTTAGGCATGGGTAGGCTGCATTGTTAGGCATTGGCAGGCTGCATTGGTGGACATGGGCAGGCTGCTTTGGTGGCTACAGGTTGCATTGGTGGCACAGGCTGCATTGGTGGACACAGGCTGCATTGGTGGACACAGGCTGCATTGGTGGATACCGGCTGCATTGGTGGATACAGGCTGCATTGATAAACACAGGCTGCATTGATGAACACAGGCTGCATTGGTGGCACATGCTGTATTGATGGGCACAGGCTGCATTGGTGGCACAGGCTGCATTTGTGGCAAGGGCTGCATTGGTGGCACAGGCTGCATTGGTGGCACAGGCTGCATTGGTGGACACAGGCTGCATTGAAGGGCACAGGCTACATTGGTGGATACAGGCTGCATTGGTGAACACAGGCTGCATTGGTGGCACATGCTGCATTGATGGGCACAGGCTGAATTGGTGGCTACAGGTTGCATTGGTGGCACAGGCTGCATTGGTGGACACAGGCTGCATTGAAGGGCACAAGCTGCATTGGTGGACACAGGCTGCATTGAAGGTCACAGGCTGCATTGGTGGATACAGGCTGCATTGGTGAACACAGGCTGCATTGGTGGCACATGCTGCATTGATTGGCACAGGCTGCATTGGTGGCACAAGCTGCATTGGTGGACACAAGCTGCATTGAAGGGCACAGGCTGCATTGGTGGACACAGGCTGCATTGGTGGCACAGGCTGCATTGGTGGCAAGGGCTGCATTGGTGGCACTGGCTGCATTGGTGGCACAGGCTGTATTGGTGGACACAGGCTGCATTGAAGGGCACAGGCTACATTGGTGGATACAGGCTGCATTGGTGAACACAGGCTGCATTGGTGAACACAGGCTGCATTGGTGGCACATGCTGCATTGATGGGCACAGGCTGCATTGGTGGCTACCGGTTGCATTGGTGGCACAGGCTGCATTGGTGGACACAGGCTGCATTGGTGGACACAGGCTGCATTGAAGGTCACAGGCTGCATTGGTGAACACAGGCTGCATTGGTGGCACATGCTGCATTGATGGGCACAGGCTGCATTGGTGGCATGGGATGCATTGGTGGCACAGGCTGCATTGAAGGGCACAGGCTGCATTGGTGGATAAAGGCTGCATTGGTGGCACTGGCTGCATTGAAGGGCACAGGCTGCATTGGTGAATAAAGGCTGTGTTGGTTGCACAGGCTGCATTGGTGGACACAGGCTGCATTGATAGGCACCGGCTGCATTGGTGGATACAGGCTGCATTGGTGGACACAGGCTTCATTGATGGGCACAGGTTGCATTGGTGGACGCAGGCTGCATTGTTAGGCATGGGCAGGCTGCATTGGTGGCACAGGCTGCATTGGTGGCAAGGGCTGCATTGGTGGCACAGGCTGCATTGGTGGACACAGGCTGCATTGAAGGGCATGGGTTGCATAGGTGGACACAGGGCTGCATTGGTGAACACAGGCTGCATTGGTGGCACATGCTGCATTGGTGGATACAGGCTGCATTTGTTGCACAGGCTGCATTTGTGACATGGGCTGCATTGGTGGCACAGGCTGCATTGGTGGACACAGGCTGCATTGAAGGGCACAGGCTGCATTGAAGGGCACAGGCTGCATTGGTGGATAAAGGCTGCATTTGTGGCACAGGCTGCATTGGTGGACACAGGCTGCATTGGTGAACACAGGCTGCATTGATGAACACAGGCTGCATTTGTGGCACAGGCTGCATTGGTGGATACCGGCTGCATTGGTGGATACAGGCTGCATTGATGAACACAGGCTGCATTGGTGAACACAGGCTGCATTGGTGGCACGTGCTGTATTGATGGGCACAGGATGCATGGTGGATACAGGCTGCATTGGTGGCTACAGGTTGCATTGGTGGCTACAGGTTGCATTGGTGGCACAGGCTGCATTGGTGGACACAGGCTGCATTGGTGGACACAGGCTGCATTGAAGGGCACAGGCTGCATTGGTGGACACAGGCTGCATTGGTGGGTACAGGCTGCATTGGTGAACACAGGATGCATTGGTGGCACATGCTGCATTGATGGACATAGGCTGCATTGGTGGCTACAGGCTGCAATGGTGGCTACAGGTTGCATTGGTGGCTACAGGCTGCATTGGTGACACAGGCTGCATTGGTGGACACAGGCTGCATTGAAGGGCACAGGCTGCATTGGTGGACAGGAAGAGGAAAAAAGCAGCGCCTTCTAAGCGTAGTAGTATCAGAAATTTATTAGAGCAATATAAATTACAGCGGCAAGAGATACACTCACAAACGAGTATAGTAAGAGGCTTATCTTTAAAGGTTGTCATCCGCTCGACCCGGGAGCTGCGAATCCTTGATTAGCCTGATGAAGAAGCACGCATGCTTCGAACGCACGCATCCCCCGCTGACATCATACCCGGAAGTGACGATTCCACTAGCTGTGTTCCAGTGAGGATTCTTCCCCATCTCTGCGGCCGCGAGAGTGAAGTTCCTTTTACCACCGCCAACCACTACGTGGGACTCCAGCTTGTAACATCAGGATTCGCAGCTCCCGGGTCGAGCGGATGACAACCTTTAAAGATAAGCCTCTTACTATACTCGTTTGTGAGTGTATCTCTTGCCGCTGTAATTTATATTGCTCTAATAAATTTCTGATACTACTACGCTTAGAAGGCGCTGCTTTTTTCCTCTTCCTGTTTTATTTCAGATCACTTCTATCTGTAAGCTGGCAGCCTTCCTTGCGGATAGTCTTCAAGCTATTCCACACATGGACTAATAGACATGGACTTTTAACGTGTGTTCTTATACAGCTTATTTCAGTTTCATTCCCACTCCGTTCGTCCCGTTTTATGTTTAGTTTTTCTTTTGTATTTCCTTATCCAGAGTGCGCTCAATTCATCTATTGTTTATATTATATGCATTGGTGGACACAGGCTGCATTGGTGGACACAGGCTGCATTGGTGGGTACAGGCTGCATTGGTGAACACAGGATGCATTGGTGGCACATGCTGCATTGATGGACACAGGCTGCATTGGTGGATACAGGCTGCATTGGTGGCACAGGCTGCATTTGTTGCACGGGCTGCATTGGTGGCTACAGGTTGCATTGGTGGACACAGGCTGCATTGAAGGGCACAGGCTGCATTGGTGGATAAAGGCTGCATTGGTGGCACAGGCTGCATTGGTGGACACAGGCTGCATTGGTGGACACAGGCTGCATTGAAGGGCACAGACTGCATTGGTGGATAAAGGCTGCATTGGTGGCACAGGCTGCATTGGTGGACGCAGGCTGCATTGTTAGGCATGGTCAGGCTGCATTTTTAGGCATGGAAGGCTGCATTGGTGGACACGGGCAGGCTGCTTTGGTGGCTACAGGTTGCATTGGTGGCACAGGCTGCATTGGTGGACACAGGCTGCATTGAAGGGCAAAGGCTGCATTGGCGGACACAGGCTGCATTGGTGGACACAGGCTGCATTAGTGGATACCGGCTGCATTGGTGGATACCGGCTGCATTGGTGGATACAGGCTGCATTGGTGAACACAGGCTGCGTTGGTGGCACATGCTGTATTGATGGGCACAGGCTGCATGGTGGATACAGGCTGCATTGGTGGCTACAGGTTGCATTGGTGGCTACAGGTTGCATTGGTGGCACAGGCTGCATTGGTGGACACAGGCTGCATTGAAGGGCACAGGCTGCATTGGTGGACACAGGCTGCATTGAAGGGCACAGGCTGCATTGGTGGGTACAGGCTGCATTGGTGGCACAGGCTGCATTGAAGGGCACAGGCTGCTTTGGTGGACACAGGCTGCATTGGTGGACACAGGCTGCATTGGTGGACGCAGGCTGCATTGGTGGACACAGGCTGCATGGTTAGGCACAGGCTGCATTGGTGGACATGGGCAGGCTGCTTTGGTGGCTACAGGTTGCATTGGTGGCACAGGCTGCATTGGTGGACACAGGCTGCATTGGTGGATACCGGCTGCATTGGTGGATACAGGCTGCATTGATGAACACAGGCTGCATTGGTGGCACATGCTGTATTGATGGGCACAGGCTGCATTGGTGGCACAGGCTGCATTTGTGGCAAGGGCTGCATTGGTGGCACAGGCTGTATTGGTGGACACAGGCTGCATTGGTGGACACAGGCTGCATTGAAGGGCACAGGCTACATTGGTGGATACAGGCTGCATTGGTGAACACAGGCTGCATTGGTGGCACATGCTGCATTGATGGGCACAGGCTGCATTGATGAACACAGACTGCATTGGTGAACACAGGCTGCATTGGTGGCACATGCTGTATTGATGGGCACAGGCTGCATTTGTGGCAAGGGCTGCATTGGTGGCACATGCTGCATTGGTGGCTACAGGTTGCATTGGTGGCACAGGCTGCATTGAAGAGCACAGGCTGCATTTGTGGCATGGGCTGCATTGGTGGCTACAGGTTGCATTGGTGGACACAGGCTGCATTGAAGGGCACATGCTGCATTGGTGGATAAAGGCTGCATTGGTGACACAGGCTGCATTTGTGGCAAGGGCTGCATTGGTGGCACAGGCTGCATTGGTGGCTACAGGTTGCATTGGTGGCACAGGCTGCATTGGTGGACACAGGATGCATTGAAGGGCACGGGTTGCATTGGTGGACACAGGGCTGCATTGGTGGCACATGCTGAATTGATGGGCACAGGCTGCATTGGTGGATACAGGCTGCATTAGTGGCACATGCTGCATTTGTGGCACATGCTGCATTTGTGGCACGGGCTGCATTGGTGGCACAGGCTGCATTGGTGGCTACAGGTTGCATTGGTGACACAGGCTGCATTGGTGGACACAGGCTGCATTGAAGGTCACAGGCTGCATTGAAGGTCACAGGCTGCATTGGTGGATAAAGGCTGCATTGGTGGCACAGGCTGCATTGGTGGCACATGCTGCATTGTTGGGCACAGGCTGCATTGTTGGGCACAGGCTGCATTTGTGGCATGGGCTGCATTGGTGGCTAAAGGCTGCATTGGTGGACACAGGCTGCATTGGTGGACACAGGCTGCATTGGTAAACACAGGCTGCATTGAAGGACACAGGCTGCATTGGTGGATAAAGGCTGCATTGGTGGCACAGGCTGCATTGGTGGACACAGGCTGCATTGGTGGACGCAGGCTGCATTGTTAGGCATGGGCAGGCTGCATTGGTGGCTACATGTTGCATTGGTGGCACAGGCCGCATTGAAGGGCACAGGCTGCATTGGTGGACACAGGCTGCATTGAAGGGCACAGGCTGCATTGGTGGATACAGGCTGCATTGGTGGCACAGGCTACATTTGTGGCATGGGCTGCATTGGTGGCACAGGCTGCATTGGTGGCTACAGGTTGCAATGGTGGCACATGCTGCGTTGGTGGACACAGGCTACATTGAAGGGCACAGGCTGCATTGGTGGATAAAGGCTGCATTGGTGGCACAGGCTGCATTGGTGGACGCAGGCTGCATTGTTAGGCACAGGCTGCATTGTTAGGCATGGGCAGGCTGCATTGTTAGGCATGGACAGGCTGCATTGGTGGACACGGGCAGGCTGCTTTGGTGGCTACAGGTTGCATTGGTGGACACAGGCTGCATTGAAGGACAGAGGCTGCATTGGTGGACACAGGCTGCATTAGTGGATACCGGCTGCATTGGTGGATACCGGCTGCATTGGTGGATACAGGCTGCATTGGTGAACACAGGCTGCATTGGTGGCACATGCTGTATTGATGGGCACAGGCTGCATGGTGGATACAGGCTGCATTGGTGGCTACAGGTTGCATTGGTGGCTACAGGTTGCGTTGGTGGCACAGGCTGCATTGGTGGACACAGGCTGCATTGGTGGACACTGACTGCATTGAAGGGTGCAGGCTGCATTGGTGGACACAGGCTGCATTGAAGGGCACAGGCTGCATTGGTGGGTACAGGCTGCATTGGTGGCACAGGCTGCATTTGTGGCACAGGCTGCATTGGTGGGCACAGGCTGAATTAGTGGACGCAGGCTGCATTGGTGGACGCAGGCTGCATTGTTAGGCACAGGCTGCATTGTTAGGCATGGGCAGGCTGCATTGTTAGGCATTGGCAGGCTGCATTGGTGGACATGGGCAGGCTGCTTTGGTGGCTACAGGTTGCATTGGTGGCACAGGCTGCATTGGTGGATACCGGCTGCATTGATGAACACAGGCTGCATTGATGAACACAGGCTGCATTGATAAACACAGGCTGCATTGGTGACACATGCTGTATTGATGGGCACAGGCTGCATTGGTGGCACAGGCTGCATTGGTGGCAAGGGCTGCATTGGTGGCACAGGCTGTATTGGTGGACACAGGCTGCATTGGTGGACACAGGCTGCATTGAAGGGCACAGGCTACATTGGTGGATACAGGCTGCATTGCTGAACACAGCCTGCATTGGTGAACACAGGCTGCATTGGTGGCACATGCTGCATTGATGGGCACAGGCTGCACTGGTGGCTACAGGTTGCATTGGTGGATACAGGCTGCATTGGTGAACACAGCCTGCATGGGTGAACACAGGCTGCATTGGTGACACATGCTGTATTGATGGGCACAGGCTGCATTGGTGGCACAGGCTGCATTGGTGGCAAGGGCTGCATTAGTGGCACAGGCTGTATTGGTGGACACAGGCTGCATTGGTGGACACAGGCTGCATTGAAGGGCACAGGCTACATTGGTGGATACAGGCTGCATTGCTGAACACAGCCTGCATTGGTGAACACAGGCTGCATTGGTGGCACATGCTGCATTGATGGGCACAGGCTGCATTGGTGGCTACAGGTTGCATTGGTGGACATAGGCTGCATTGAAGGGCACAGGCTGCATTGTCGGACACAGGCTGCATTGAAGGTCACAGGCTGCATTGGTGAACACAGGCTGCATTGGTGGCACATGCTGCATTGATGGGCACAGGCTGCATTTGTGGCAAGGGCTGCATTGGTGGCACAGGCTGCATTGGTGGCACAGGCTGTATTGGTGGACACAGGCTGCATTGGTGGACACAGGCTGCATTGAAGGGCACAGGCTACATTGGTGGATACAGGCTGCATTGGTGAACACAGGCTGCATTGGTGAACACAGGCTGCATTGGTGGCACATGCTGCATTGATGGGTATAGGCTGCATTGGTGGCTACAGGTTGCATTGGTGGACACAGGCTGCATTGAAGGGCACAGGCTGCATTGGTGGACACAGGCTGCATTGAAGGTCACAGGCTGCATTGGTGAACACAGGCTGCATTGGTGGCACATGCTGCATTGATGGGCACAGGCTGCATTGGTGGCTACAGGTTGCATTGGTGGCACAAGCTGCATTTGTGGACACAGGCTGCATTGAAGGGCACAGGCTGCATTGGTGGACACAGGCTGCATTGGTGGCACAGGCTGCATTTGTGGCAAGGGCTGCATTGGTGGCACAGGCTGTATTGGTGGACACAGGCTGCATTGGTGGACACAGGCTGCATTGAAGGGCACAGGCTACATTGGTGGATACAGGCTGCATTGGTGGCACATGCTGCATTGATGGGCACAGGCTGCATTGGTGGCTACAGGTTGCATTGGTGGCACAGGCTGCATTGGTGGACACAGGCTGCATTGAAGGGCACAGGCTGCATTGGTGGGTACAGGCTGCATTGAAGGACAAAGGCTGCATTGGTGGCACAGGCTGCATTGGTGGCACATGCTGCATTGGTGGGCACAGGCTGCATTGGTGGGCACAGGCTGCATTGGTGGATACAGGCTGCATTGATGAACACAGGCTGCATTGGTGGCACATGCTGTATTGATGGGCACAGGCTGCATTTGTGGCAAGGGCTGCATTGGTGGCACAGGCTGCATTGAAGGGCTCAGGCTACATTGGTGGATACAGGCTGCATTGGTGAACACAGGCTGCATTGGTGGCACATGCTGCATTGATGGGCACAGGATGCATTGGTGGCTACAGGTTGCATTGGTGGCACAGGCTGCATTGGTGGACACAGGCTGCATTGAAGGGCACAGGCTGCATTGGTGGATACAGGCTGTATTGGTGAACACAGGCTGCATTGGTGGCACATGCTGCATTGATGGGCACAGGCTGCATTGGTGGCTACAGGTTGCATTGGTGGCACAAGCTGCATTGGTGGACACAGGCTGCATTGAAGGACACAGGCTGCATTGGTGGCACAGGCTGCATTTGTGGCAAGGGCTGCATTGGTGGCACAGGCTGTATTGGTGGACACAGGCTGCATTGAAGGGCACAGGCTACATTGGTGGATAGAGGCTGCATGGGTGAACACAGGCTGCATTGGTGGCACATGCTGCATTGATGGGCACAGGCTGCATTGGTGGCTACAGGTTGCATTGGTGGCACAGGCTGCATTGAAGGGCACAGGCTGCATTGGTGGCTACAGGTTGCATTGGTGGACACATGCTGCATTGAAGGGCACAGGCTGCATTGGTGGACACAGGCTGCATTGAAGGTCACAGGCTGCATTGGTGGATACAGGCTGCATTGGTGAACACAGGCTGCATTGGTGGCACATGCTGCATTGATGGGCACAGGCTGCATTGGTGGACACAGGCTGCATTGAAGGGCACAGGCTGCATTGGTGGACACAGGCTGCATTGAAGGGCACAGGCTGCATTGGTGGGTACAGGCTGCATTGGTGGCACAGGCTGCATTGAAGGGCACAGGCTGCATTGGTGGGCACAGGCTGCATTGGTGGGCACAGGCTTAATTTGTGGACGCAGGCTGCATTGTTAGGCACAGGCTGCATTGTTAGGCATGGGCAGGCAGCATTGTTAGGCATTGGCAGGTTGCAATGGTGGACATGGGCAGGCTGCTTTGGTGGCTACAGGTTGCATTGGTGGCACAGGCTGCATTGGTGGACACAGGCTGCATTGATGAACACAGGCTGCATTGATGAACACAGGCTGCATTGGTGGCACATGCTGTATTGATGGGCACAGGCTGCATTGGTGGCACAGGCTGCATTTGTGGCAAGGGCTGCATTGGTGGCACAGGCTGCATTGGTGGCACAGGCTGTATTAGTGGACACAGGCTGCATTGGTGGACACAGGCTGCATTGAAGGGCACAGGCAACATTGGTGGATACGGGCTGCATTGGTGAACACAGGCTGCATTGGTGAACACAGGCTGCATTGGTGGCACATGCTGCATTGATGGGTACAGGCTGCATTGGTGGCTACAGGTTGCATTGGTGGACACAGGCTGCATTGAAGGGCACAGGCTGCATTGGTGGACACAGGCTGCATTGAAGGTCACAGGCTGCATTGGTGAACACAGGCTGCATTGGTGGCACATGCTGCATTGATGGGCACAGGCTGCATTGGTGGCTACAGGTTGCATTGGTGGCACAAGCTGCATTTGTGGACACAGGCTGCATTGAAGGGCACAGGCTGCATTGGTGGACACAGGCTGCATTGGTGGCACAGGCTGCATTTGTGGCAAGGGCTGCATTGGTGGCACAGGCTGTATTGGTTGACACAGGCTGCATTGGTGGACACAGGCTGCATGGAAGGGCACAGGCTACATTGGTGGATACAGGCTGCATTGGTGAACACAGGCTGCATTGGTGGCACATGCTGCATTGATGGGCACAGGCTGCATTGGTGGCTACAGGTTGCATTGGTGGCACAGGCTGCATTGGTGGACACATGCTGCATTGAAGGGCACCGGCTGCATTGGTGGACACAGGCTGCATTGGTGGCACAGGCTGCATTGGTGGACACCGGCTGCATTGAAGGGCACAGGCTGCATTGGTGGACACAGGCTGCATTGGTGGGTACAGGCTGCATTGGTGGCACAGGCTGCATTGAAGGACACCGGCTGCATTGGTGGCACAGGCTGCATTGGTGGACACAGGCTGCATTGGTGGGCACAGGCTGCATTGGTGGACACAGGCTACATTGGTGGATACTGGCTGCATTGGTGGATACAGGCTGCATTGATGAACACAGGCTGCATTGATGAACACAGGCTGCATTGGTGGCACATGCTGTATTGATGGGCACAGGCTGCATTGGTGGCACAGGCTGCATTTGTGGCAAGGGCTGCATTGGTGGCACAGGCTGCATTGGTGGACACAGGCTGCATTGAAGGGCACAGGCTACATTGGTGGATACAGGCTGCATTGGTGAACACAGGCTGCATTGGTGGCACATGCTGCATTGATGGGCACAGGCTGCATTGGTGGCTACAGGTTGCATTGGTGGCACAAGCTGCATTGGTGGACACAGGCTGCATTGAAGGACACAGGCTGCATTGGTGGCACAGGCTGCATTTGTGGCAAGGGCTGCATTGGTGGCAGAGGCTGTATTGGTGGACACAGGCTGCATTGGTGGACACAGGCTGCATTGTTGGACACAGGCTGCATTGAAGGACACAGGCTACATTGGTGGATAGAGGCTGCATTGGTGAACACAGGCTGCATTGGTGAACACAGGCTGCATGGTGGCACATGCTGCATTGATGGGCACAGGCTGCATTGGTGGCTACAGGTTGCATTGGTGGCACAGGCTGCATTGAAGGGCACATGCTGCATTGGTGGCTACAGGTTGCATTGGTGGACACATGCTGCATTGAAGGGCACAGGCTGCATTGGTGGACACAGGCTGCATTGAAGGTCACAGGCTGCATTGGTGGATACAGGCTGCATTGGTGAACACAGGCTGCATTGGTGGCACATGCTGCATTGATGGGCACAGGCTGCATTGAAGGGCACAGGCTGCATTGGTGGACACAGGCTGCATTGAAGGGCACAGGCTGCATTGGTGGATACAGGCTGCATTGGTGGCACAGGCTGCATTGAAGGGCACAGGCTGCATTGGTGGACACAGGCTGCATTGGTGGGCACAGGCTGCATTGTTGGATACTGGCTGCATTGGTGGATACAGGCTGCATTGATGAACACAGGCTGCATTGATGAACAGAGGCTGCATTGATGAACACAGGCTGCATTGGTGGCACATGCTGTATTGGTGGGCACAGGCTGCATTTGTGGCAAGGGCTGCATTGGTGGCACAGGCTGCATTGGTGGACACAGGCTGCATTGAAGGGCACAGGCTACATTGGTGGATACAGGCTGCATTGGTGGCACATGCTGCATTGATGGGCACATGATGCATTGGTGGCTACAGGTTGCATTGGTGGCACAAGCTGCATTTGTGGACACAGGCTGCATTGAAGGGCACAGGCTGCATTGGTGGACACAGGCTGCATTGGTGGCACAGGCTGCATTTGTGGCAAGGGCTGCATTGGTGGCACAGGCTGTATTGGTTGACACAGGCTGCATTGGTGGACACAGGCTGCATTGAAGGGCACAGGCTACATTGGTGGATACAGGCTGCATTGGTGAACACAGGCTGCATTGGTGGCACATTCTGCATTGATGGGCACAGGCTGCATTGGTGGCTACAGGTTGCATTGGTGGACACATGCTGCATTGAAGGGCACAGGCTGCATTGGTGGATACAGGCTGCATTGGTGAACACAGGCTGCATTGATGGGCACAGGCTGCATTGGTGCACACAGGCTGCATTGAAGGGCACATGCTGCATTGGTGGACACAGGCTGCATTGGTGGACACAGGCTGCATTGGTGGCACAGGCTGCATTGAAGGACACAGGCTGCATTGGTGGACACAGGCTGCATTGGTGGGCACAGGCTGCATTAGTGGACACAGGCTACATTGGTGGATACTGGCTGCATTGGTGGATACAGGCTGCATTGATGAACACAGGCTGCATTGGTGGCACAGGCTGCATTGGTGGCTACAGGTTGCATTGGTGGCACAGGCTGCATTGGTGGACACAGGCTGCATTGAAGGGCACAGGCTGCATTGGTGGACACAGGCTGCATTGAAGGGCACAGGCTACATTGGTGGATACAGGCTGCATTGGTGGCACATGCTGCATTGATGGGCACAGGATGCATTGGTGGCTACAGGTTGCATTGGTGGCACAGGCTGCATTGGTGGACACAGGCTGCATTGAAGGGCACAGGCTGCATTGGTGGACACAGGCTGCATTGAAGGTCACAGGCTGCATTGGTGGATACAGGCTGCATTGGTGAACACAGGCTGCGTTGGTGGCACATGCTGCATTGATGGGCACAGGCTGCATTGGTGGATACAGGTTGCATTGGTGGCACAAGCTGCATTGGTGGACACAGGCTGCATTGAAGGACACAGGCTGCATTGGTGGCACAGGCTGCATTGGTGGCAAGGGCTGCATTGGTGGCAGAGGCTGTATTGGTGGACACAGGCTGCATTGGTGGACACAGGCTGCATTGGTGGACACAGGCTGCATTGAAGGGCACAGGCTACATTGGTGGATAGAGGCTGCATTGGTGAACACAGGCTGCATTGGTGGCACATGCTGCATTGATGGGCACAGGCTGCATTGGTGGCTACAGGTTGCATTGGTGGCACAGGCTGCATTGAAGGGCACATGCTGCATTGGTGGCTACAGGTTGCATTGGTGGACACATGCTGCATTGAAGGGCACAGGCTGCATTGGTGGACACAGGCTGCATTGAAGGTCACAGGCTGCATTGGTGGATACAGGCTGCATTGGTGAACACAGGCTGCATTGGTGGCACATGCTGCATTGATGGGCACAGGCTGCATTGAAGGGCACAGGCTGCATTGGAGGACACAGGCTGCATTGAAGGGCACAGGCTGCATTTGTAGCACAGGCTGCATTGGTGGACACAGGCTGCATTGGTGGGCACAGGCTTAATTTGTGGACGCAGGCTGCATTGTTAGGCACAGGCTGCATTGTTAGGCATGGGCAGGCTGCATTGTTAGGCATTGGCAGGCTGAATTGGTGGACATGGGCAGGCTGCTTTGGTGGCTACAGGTTGCATTGGTGGCACAGGCTGCATTGGTGGACACAGGCTGCATTGGTGGATACCGGCTGCATTGGTGGATACAGGCTGCATTGATGAACACAGGCTGCATTGATGAACACAGGCTGCATTGATGAACACAGGCTGCATTGGTGGCACATGCTGTATTGATGGGCACAGGCTGCATTGGTGACACAGGCTGCATTGGTGGACACAGGCTGCATTGGTGGGCACAGGCTGCATTGGTGGATACTGGCTGCATTGGTGGATACAGGCTGCATTGATGAACACAGGCTGCATTGATGAACACAGGCTGCATTGATGAACACAGGCTGCATTGGTGGCACATGCTGTATTGATGGGCACAGGCTGCATTTGTGACAAGGGCTGCATTGGTGGCACAGGCTGCATTGGTGGACACAGGCTGCATTGAAGGGCACAGGCTACATTGGTGGATACAGGCTGCATTGGTGAACACAGGCTGCATTGGTGGCACACGCTGCATTGATGGGCACAGGATGCATTGGTGGCTACAGGTTGCATTGGTGGCACAGGCTGCATTGGTGGACACAGGCTACATTGAAGGGCACAGGCTGCATTGGTGGACACAGGCTGCATTGAAGGTCACAGGCTGCATTGGTGGATACAGGCTGCATTGGTGAACACAGGCTGCATTGGTGGCACATGCTGCATTGGTGGCTACAGGTTGCATTGGTGGCACAAGCTGCATTGAAGGGCACAGGCTGCATTGGTGGACACAGGTTGCATTGGTGGCACAGGCTGCATTTGTGGCAAGGGCTGCATTGGTGGCACGGGCTGCATTAGTGGCACAGGCTGTATTGGTGGACACAGGCTGCATTGGTGGACACAGGCTGCATTGAAGGGCACAGGCTGCATTGGTGAACACAGGCTGCATTGGTGAACACAGGCTGCATTGGTGGCACATGCTGAATTGATGGGCACAGGCTGCATTGGTGGCTACAGGTTGCATTGGTGGCACAGGCTGCATTGGTGGACACATGCTGCATTGAAGGGCACATGCTGCATTGGTGGACACAGGCTGCATTGGTGGATACAGGCTGCATTGGTGAACACAGGCTGCATTGATGGGCACAGGCTGCATTGGTGGACACAGGCTGCATTGGTGGACACAGGCTGCATTGGTGGACACAGGCTGCATTGAAGGGCACAGGCTGCATTGGTGGGTACAGGCTGCATTGGTGGCACAGGCTGCATTGAAGGGCACAGGCTGCATTGGTGGACACAGGATGCATTGGTGGGCACAGGCTGCATTGGTGGACGCAGGCTGCATTGTTAGGCACAGGCTGCATTGTTAGGCACAGGCTGCATTGTTAGGCATGGGCAGGCTGCATTGTTAGGCACTGGCAGGCTGAATTGGTGGACATGGGCAGGCTGCTTTGGTGGCTACAGGTTGCATTGGTGGCACAGGCTGCATTGGTGGACACAGGCTGCATTGGTGGATACAGGCTGCATTGATGAACACAGGCTGCATTGATGAACACAGGCTGCATTGGTGGCACATGCTGTATTGATGGGCACAGGCTGCATTGGTGACACAGGCTGCATTTGTGGCAAGGGCTGCATTGGTGGCACAGGCTGCATTGGTGGACACAGGCTGCATTGAAGGGCACAGGCTACATTGGTGGATACAGGCTGCATTGGTGAACACAGGCTGCATTGGTGAACACAGGCTGCATTGGTGGCACATGCTGCATTGATGGGCACAGGCTGCATTGGTGGCTACAGGTTGCATTGGTGGCACAGGCTGCATTGGTGGACACAGGCTGCATTGAAGGGCACAGGCTGCATTGGTGGACACAGGCTGCATTGAAGGTCACAGGCTGCATTGGTGGATACAGGCTGCATTGGTGAACACAGGCTGCATTGGTGGCACAGGCTGCATTGGTGGCTACAGGTTGCATTGGTGGCACAAGCTGCATTGGTGGACACAGGCTGCATTGAAGGGCACATGCTGCATTGGTGGACACAGGCTGCATTGGTGGCACAGGCTGCATTTGTGGCAAGGGCTGCATTGGTGGCACAGGCTGTATTGGTGGACACAGGCTGCATTGGTGGACACAGGCTGCATTGGTGAACACAGGCTGCATTGGTGAACACAGGCTGCATTGAAGGGCACAGGCTACATTGGTGGATACAGGCTGCATTGGTGAACACAGGCTGCATTGGTGGCACATGCTGCATTGATGGGCACAGGCTGCATTGGTGGACACAGGATGCATTGGTGGGCACAGGCTGCATTGGTGGACGCAGGCTGCATTGTTAGGCACAGGCTGCATTGTTAGGCATGGGCAGGCTGCACTGTTAGGCACTGGCAGGCTGAATTGGTGGACATGGGCAGGCTGCTTTGGTGGCTACAGGTTGCATTGGTGGCACAGGCTGCATTGGTGGACACAGGCTGCATTGGTGGATACAGGCTGCATTGATGAACACAGGCTGCATTGATGAACACAGGCTGCATTGATGAACACAGGCTGCATTGGTGGCACATGCTGTATTGATGGGCACAGGCTGCATTGGTGGCACAGGCTGCATTTGTGGCAAGGGCTGCATTGGTGGCACAGGCTGCATTGGTGGACACAGGCTGCATTGAAGGGCACAGGCTACATTGGTGGATACAGGCTGCATTGGTGAACACAGGCTGCATTGGTGAACACAGGCTGCATTGGTGGCACATGCTGCATTGATGGGCACAGGTTGCATTGGTGGCACAGGCTGCATTGGTGGACACAGGCTGCATTGAAGGGCACAGGCTGCATTGGTGGACACAGGCTGCATTGAAGGTCACAGGCTGCATTGGTGGATACAGGCTGCATTGGTGAACACAGGCTGCATTGGTGGCACAGGCTGCATTGGTGGCTACAGGTTGCATTGGTGGCACAAGCTGCATTGGTGGACACAGGCTGCATTGAAGGGCACAGGCTGCATTGGTGGACACAGGCTGCATTGGTGGCACAGGCTGCATTGGTGGCACAGGCTGTATTGGTGGACACAGGCTGCATTGGTGGACACAGGCTGCATTGGTGGACACAGGCTGCATTGGTGAACACAGGCTGCATTGAAGGGCACAGGCTACATTGGTGGATACATGCTGCATTGGTGGCACAGGCTGCATTGGTGGACACATGCTGCATTGAAGGGCACATGCTGCATTGGTGGACACAGGCTGCATTGGTGGATACAGGCTGCATTGGTGAACACAGGCTGCATTGATGGGCACAGGCTGCATTGGTGGACACAGGCTGCATTGGTGGACACAGGCTGCATTGAAGGGCACAGGCTGCATTGGTGGACACAGGCTGCATTGAAGGGCACATGCTGCATTGGTGGGTACAGGCTGCATTGGTGGCACAGGCTGCATTGAAGGGCACAGGCTGCATTGGTGGCACAGGCTGCATTGGTGGACACAGGATGCATTGTTAGGCACAGGATGCATTGTTAGGCACAGGCTGCATTGTTAGGCACAGGCTGCATTGTTAGGCATGGGCAGGCTGCATTGTTAGGCACTGGCAGGCTGAATTGGTGGACATGGGCAGGCTGCTTTGGTAGCTACAGGTTGCATTGGTGGCACAGGCTGCATTGGTGGACACAGGCTGCATTGGTGGATACCGGCTGCATTGGTGGATACAGGCTGCATTGATGAACACAGGCTGCATTGATGAACACAGGCTGAATTGATAAACACAGGCTGCATTGGTGGCACATGCTGCATTGATGGGTACAGGCTGCATTGGTGGCTACAGGTTGCATTGGTGGACACAGGCTGCATTGAAGGTCACAGGCTGCATTGGTGAACACAGGCTGCATTGGTGGCACATGCTGCATTGATGGGCACAGGCTGCATTGGTGGCATGGGATGCATTGGTGGCACAGGCTGCATTGAAGGGCACAGGCTGCATTGGTGGATAAAGGCTGCATTGGTGGCACTGGCTGCATTGAAGGGCACAGGCTGCATTGGTGAATAAAGGCTGTGTTGGTTGCACAGGCTGCATTGGTGGACACAGGCTGCATTGATAGGCACCGGCTGCATTGGTGGATACAGGCTGCATTGGTGGACACAGGCTTCATTGATGGGCACAGGTTGCATTGGTGGACGCAGGCTGCATTGTTAGGCATGGGCAGGCTGCATTGGTGGCACAGGCTGCATTGGTGGCAAGGGCTGCATTGGTGGCACAGGCTGCATTGGTGGACACAGGCTGCATTGAAGGGCACGGGTTGCATAGGTGGACACAGGGCTGCATTGGTGAACACAGGCTGCATTGGTGGCACATGCTGCATTGGTGGATACAGGCTGCATTTGTTGCACAGGCTGCATTTGTGACATGGGCTGCATTGGTGGCACAGGCTGCATTGGTGGACACAGGCTGCATTGAAGGGCACAGGCTTCATTGAAGGGCACAGGCTGCATTGGTGGATAAAGGCTGCATTTGTGGCACAGGCTGCATTGGTGGACACAGGCTGCATTGGTGAACACAGGCTGCATTGGTGGCACATGCTGCATTGATGGGCACAGGCTGCATTGGTGGCTACAGGATGCAATAGTGGCACAGGCTGCATTGGTGGACACAGGCTACATTGAAGGGCACAGGCTGCATTGGTGGATAAAGGCTGCATTGGTGGCACAGGCTGCATTGGTGGACGCAGGCTGCATTGTTAGGCACAGGCTGCATTGGTGGACACGGGCAGGCTGCTTTGGTGGCTACAGGTTGCATTGGTGGCACAGGCTGCATTGGTGGACATATGCTGCATTGAAGGGCACAGGCTGCATTGGTGGACACAGGCTGCATTGGTGGACACAGGCTGCATTGGTGGATACCGGCTGCATTGGTGGATACAGGCTGCATTGATGAACACAGGCTGCATTGGTGAACACAGGCTGCATTGGTGGCACGTGCTGTATTGATGGGCACAGGATGCATGGTGGATACAGGCTGCATTGGTGGCTACAGGTTGCATTGGTGGCTACAGGTTGCATTGGTGGCACAGGCTGCATTGGTGGACACAGGCTGCATTGGTGGACACAGGCTGCATTGAAGGGCACAGGCTGCATTGGTGGACACAGGCTGCATTGGTGGGTACAGGCTGCATTGGTGAACACAGGATGCATTGGTGGCACATGCTGCATTGATGGACATAGGCTGCATTGGTGGCTACAGGCTGCATTGGTGGCTACAGGTTGCATTGGTGGCTACAGGCTGCATTGGTGACACAGGCTGCATTGGTGGGCATAGGCTGCATTGAAGGGCACAGGCTGCATTGAAGGGCACAGGCTGCATTGGTGGACAGGAAGAGGAAAAAAGCAGCGCCTTCTAAGCGTAGTAGTATCAGAAATTTATTAGAGCAATATAAATTACAGCGGCAAGAGATACACTCACAAACGAGTATAGTAAGAGGCTTATCTTTAAAGGTTGTCATCCGCTCGACCCGGGAGCTGCGAATCCTGATGTTACAAGCTGGAGTCCCACGTAGTGGTTGGCGGTGGTAAAAGGAACTTCACTCTCGCGGCCGCAGAGATGGGGAAGAATCCTCACTGGAACACAGCTAGTGGAATCGTCACTTCCGGGTATGATGTCAGCGGGGGATGCGCGCGTTCGAAGCATGCGTGCTTCTTCATCAGGCTTGATTAGCCTGATGAAGAAGCACGCATGCTTCGAACGCACGCATCCCCCGCTGACATCATACCCGGAAGTGACGATTCCACTAGCTGTGTTCCAGTGAGGATTCTTCCCCATCTCTGCGGCCGCGAGAGTGAAGTTCCTTTTACCACCGCCAACCACTACGTGGGACTCCAGCTTGTAACATCAGGATTCGCAGCTCCCGGGTCGAGCGGATGACAACCTTTAAAGATAAGCCTCTTACTATACTCGTTTGTGAGTGTATCTCTTGCCGCTGTAATTTATATTGCTCTAATAAATTTCTGATACTACTACGCTTAGAAGGCGCTGCTTTTTTCCTCTTCCTGTTTTATTTCAGATCACTTCTATCTGTAAGCTGGCAGCCTTCCTTGCGGATAGTCTTCAAGCTATTCCACACATGGACTAATAGACATGGACTTTTAACGTGTGTTCTTATACAGCTTATTTCAGTTTCATTCCCACTCCGTTCGTCCCGTTTTATGTTTAGTTTTTCTTTTGTATTTCCTTATCCAGAGTGCGCTCAATTCATCTATTGTTTATATTATATGCATTGGTGGACACAGGCTGCATTGGTGGACACAGGCTGCATTGGTGGGTACAGGCTGCATTGGTGAACACAGGATGCATTGGTGGCACATGCTGCATTGATGGACACAGGCTGCATTGGTGGACACAGGCTGCATTGGTGGATACAGGCTGCATTGGTGGGTACAGGCTGCATTGGTGGCACAGGCTGCATTGGTGGACACAGGCTGCATTGGTGGACACAGGCTGCATTGGTGGACGCAGGCTGCATTGGTGGACACCGGCTGCATTGGTGGATACCGGCTGCATTGGTGGATACAGGCTGCATTGATGAACACAGGCTGCATTGATGAACACAGGCTGCATTGGTGGCACATGCTGTATTGATGGGCACAGGCTGCATTGGTGGCACAGGCTGCATTTGTGGCAAGGGCTGCATTGGTGGCACAGGCTGTATTGGTGGACACAGGCTGCATTGGTGGACACAGGCTGCATTGAAGGGCACAGGCTACATTGGTGGATACAGGCTGCATTGGTGAACACAGGCTGCATTGGTGGCACATGCTGCATTGATGGGCACAGGCTGCATTGATGAACACAGGCTGCATTGGTGAACACAGGCTGCATTGGTGGCACATGCTGTATTGATGGGCACAGGCTGCATTTGTGGCAAGGGCTGCATTGGTGGCACAGGCTGCATTGGTGGCTACAGGTTGCATTGGTGGCACAGGCTGCATTGAAGAGCACAGGCTGCATTTGTGGCATGGGCTGCATTGGTGGCTACAAGTTGCATTGGTGGACACAGGCTGCATTGAAGGGCACATGCTGCATTGGTGGATAAAGGCTGCATTGGTGGCACAGGCTGCATTTGTGGCAAGGGCTGCATTGGTGGCACAGGCTGCATTGGTGGCTACAGGTTGCATTGGTGGCACAGGCTGCATTGGTGGACACAGGCTGCATTGAAGGGCACGGGTTGCATTGGTGGACATAGGGCTGCATTGGTGGCACATGCTGCATTGATGGGCACAGGCTGCATTGGTGGATACAGGCTGCATTAGTGGCACATGCTGCATTTGTGGCACATGCTGCATTTGTGGCACGAGCTGCATTGGTGGCACAGGCTGCATTGGTGGCTACAGGTTGCATTGGTGACACAGGCTGCATTGGTGGACACAGGCTGCATTGAAGGTCACAGGCTGCATTGAAGGTCACAGGCTGCATTGGTGGATAAAGGCTGCATTGGTGGCACAGGCTGCATTGGTGGCACATGCTGCATTGTTGGGCACAGGCTGCATTGTTGGGCACAGGCTGCATTTGTGGCATGGGCTGCATTGGTGGCTAAAGGCTGCATTGGTGAACACAGGCTGCATTGAAGGACACAGGCTGCATTGGTGGATAAAGGCTGCATTGGTGGCACAGGCTGCATTGGTGGACACAGGCTGCATTGGTGGACGCAGGCTGCATTGTTAGGCATGGGCAGGCTGCATTGGTGGCTACATGTTGCATTGGTGGCACAGGCCGCATTGAAGGGCACAGGCTGCATTGGTGGACACAGGCTGCATTGAAGGGCACAGGCTGCATTGGTGGATACAGGCTGCATTGGTGGCACAGGCTACATTTGTGGCATGGGCTGCATTGGTGGCACAGGCTGCATTGGTGGCTACAGGTTGCAATGGTGGCACATGCTGCATTGGTGGACACAGGCTACATTGAAGGGCACAGGCTGCATTGGTGGATAAAGGCTGCATTGGTGGCACAGGCTGCATTGGTGGACGCAGGCTGCATTGTTAGGCACAGGCTGCATTGTTAGGCATGGGCAGGCTGCATTGTTAGGCATGGACAGGCTGCATTGGTGGACACGGGCAGGCTGCTTTGGTGGCTACAGGTTGCATTGGTGGACACAGGCTGCATTGAAGGACAGAGGCTGCATTGGTGGACATAGGCTGCATTAGTGGATACCGGCTGCATTGGTGGATACCGGCTGCATTGGTGGATACAGGCTGCATTGGTGAACACAGGCTGCATTGGTGGCACATGCTGTATTGATGGGCACAGGCTGCATGGTGGATACAGGCTGCATTGGTGGCTACAGGTTGCATTGGTGGCTACAGGTTGCGTTGGTGGC